>JAPFFP010000001.1:19555376-19576905 GCA_026153255.1 Solanum medicagineum
ATTGACTTTAACATCTATGCTCAAGTAAGAATTCTCAATTAAAATCCTATATCATATGAAGGATGACTCCGTATTAGTTTAAAAAAAATTGGAGTGTTACATATAATCTAATTATCTTTTTTTAAAAAATAAATTATTCTACAAACATATATATCCATTTCTTTCTCCTTCACTATGTAGTCTTTTTATACATCATTTTTTCAATATATAACAACTACATTTTTTATATCTACAATCAAAGCTAACCTTTTTAGATATGTTTTAATTTTGTTTATTGGTTCTAGGATTTATTGGTATTTCTTTTTCACAAAATTAAGTATTTTTTTAAGTGTCGTTTCGTTTTTCTTTTGTTCTATTTTTCATAGAAAACGAAAAATCTCTTGAACAACTCCTTGCATCTTCCATCTTTTTCAAATCTTGTTTTTGATTACATATTTTATTAGAATTATTATTATTATAAATATGAATGTCATAAATTAAGTTTTTTTGAAATAAAATAAAAGATGAACAGAATACTTTAAGAAAAATGAAAGGAATAAAAATAAAAAGAAAAGACAAGAATCACAACATCACCATTTTACCATTGTCATACAATATCTATGAGAAAGAGAGAGAGAATATAATTTGGATTCAAATTAAAGAAAAAAAATCTAAAAATTAGGAAGGAATTTGGATTAAAGTATAATTAAGATTCAAATTATCTTTAATGTTTTTTTAAATTATATTCTTTTCAAAAAATAAAAATATTAATAGAAAAGATTATAGTAATTATCTTTAAAGTTACCTGATGGTGTAGAAAATCTTGTGCTGACGATCCATATAAAAATATATTTTTTTCTCACGATAAACCCCCTCTCCCCTCCAATTCTTTTTAGTTTTTTTTCAAAAAAGTATTATTTGACTTATCGCGACACTATTTCAAAAATAAAAACTTCATTTCTATTATATTTGATACACAAGTAGAAAAGAAATTCTAAAAATATATGTATATAGGTAAAGAAAAATATATAAAGGAAAAAAATTAGAACAAAGGGTTAAATGGGGTGGGTTTTTGATGTTGCCTCTTCGAAATACTCGGTCTGTTTTTGTGTTCATTTGTCAATTACTTCCTCTTCTTTTCTCATGAATATATATTTTTACAATGAGAGGACTGATGTGGTTTTAATTCTGCCAAAGCCGCTAATTTTCGACCCCAAGGATAGCAGAAGGAAAAAAAAAGGGAAAATCAAACAGTGGTTTGTCATAGAAACAAAAACAAAAAATTTGAAAGAGAAATGACATAACAACAATAAAGCATTTATTTTACAATAAAAAAGGGAGAAGGCCAAAAGCGGATGTATTAAATAATCACGATAGATAGAGGGATAAAGTTAAATGCAGCTGTATGGCGTAGATCAACTGATTAAGTCCAGAGCAGCCTCACTTCCTCGTAACGCAATCTGAGCGCGAATTTGAGCTGCTATAAGCCGCGCATGAGCATTATTCGCGGAATTTATTATTTCAACCGCTGGATTCGGATTTGAATTCCGACTCGGACTCGGACTCGGACTCGGACTCGGCTGTTTGGGGAAAATACCGACTTCAGGACTAGTTATGGCACAGTGCAAGTGTGACCCGAAATCACAAGCAGCGCAATAGTACAGCCAATCGTCCTTGTTCATTATCACATTACACATGTCACAAATGTAGGTAATATTCTTATCTTCGTATGGAGAGCCGAAATGGAGCCCCAATTGATGTGGATGTTTGTCAACAAGTATCGAACTCGGACAAGATGCACATTGCAAGTGGATATCAAATTCACAACAAGCACAGCTGAAGCTAAATCCATTTCCAGCAGAGCCACAAGCCTTGCAAGTATAGGAACGACTCGAGTAAGACGGAATTGGGTGAAGGGTCAAAGGGTGAGAAGGATGAGACGAGTGATTGAGAAAACGCGGAGCGTTGAAGCAGTTTTCATGTAGGAAATATTGGCAGCTGATGCATCCATGGAAATTAGCCTTATGGTTATATGGTTGCTCACAGGCATTGCAAGTGAGTGCTTCAGTTTCAGGTGGATTCACAATAGGTTTCAAAATGTGGGGATGGCTAAAGTGTTGTTTACCTTGAGATGATGCATTTGTACTCTGACTCTGTCTTCCCATTGATTTTCTTTTGTAACTTTGTTGGAACCAGTATAGTGAATTTCAGTAATTTGTAATTGTATTTATAGATACTACTAATTTAGCTATGATAGCTACTTGTAATAACTTGGCCAATTGCTATTTAAAACTGTGTAAGCATATATTGACTGACTTTGCATTGTGGACTAAATAAATGGCTACTACAATAATGCCGAACACCTTTATAATTTGACGTGGACTAAATGGGGTCCTTCTTGTTATTTTTCTTAAGTTAATTAATTTCTTTTTTCAGTTTGTTCTCTCACTTGTAATCTCAAGGATTGTCGTAGAGTAATAAGTATTCCTTTATTTAGATCTCAAGTTCGAATCTTGAGAATATAGTCATAGAACTTCACAACACAAATTCAAATTTAGTAGTGATGCCCCAATATAAATATGGAAGCCGGTGAAAAAAAAAAGAGAGAGACCTTGTAAAAATTTATTATTTATAGGTAGTTGTCTCCGTGATATAAACTGTAAATTAGATCCACCAATTTCGGCAAATTGATAATTTGGAAGTCAACCGTCTTGAGGTTCATGAATGTTATGGTAAAAGTCCACTGTTAGACTTTTTGCACTTCGCAAGTTGGCATTTTCATCATTCATTATCCTACTGCTGAATGCTGACTATATTCAATTCATTTAGATTTGGTTCTGATATGTATTGATCATCTTTTGGACTTTGCAGTTCTATTATTGTAATGTCTCAAAACTAAAATTGCCAGATGAACAGTTATATATGTCTGCTTGATGCTCTCATGCTTGCGTTATAGAATGCTTTGGGCAGAGGACCGCTCAGGATTCTAAGGGCGAATCTAAGGGTAGTCTATTATGATCGTATATATATTTAATTTTGCACAATCTTAATATAACTAAGAAAAGTATTTGCACGCTCTTCAGCAATTTACTGATAGTTCGAATAGTATCTATTATGATTGTATATTTAATTTTGCATAATCTTAACACAACTAAGAAAAATATTTACACGCTCTTCAGCAATTTACTAGCTCTACCACTATAAATTCGCATGCTCTTCTGGAGATTCCCAATTTGCTTCTCACCCCTAAATTCTTTTAGCCTTTCTCGAGTCATGATTTTGGATTCTAATCCTTTAAAATTATTGAGTTTCAACTCAATAATTGTTACGCATATTCAAAAAGATTTTCAAATAAATAATATAGAATTTGGATCAAAGCTATTACTTTAGCCATAACTATAGTTAGCACCACCCTAACTCCGCCCTTTTTATATTATAAATTTGGCAAAACTGTTTTAACCCTTGTGTTATAGACTTATAGGGTTAGTGCATATTAGTCCAACACTAAGTTCTTGCACACAAATCGTGTTTCGTTTATCACAAAAAAATTAAGTGTTAAAAAGTCTATCAGAAAGTGTTGTAGTTTTTTTTTTGTTTTTGTGTGGGGGGGGGGGGGGGGGGGGGGGGGGTGAGTTTCATTTTTGAACTTTCACCAATTTTTCATAAAAAACACCTTGCAACATCTAAAGCTAGTCCCAAAAATTTTAAATCGAATTTGATTATGTTTATCTACATAATATTTTATTTGAATTATCAGAAACAACGTAGCATAATTCTTAGTAATTCCTTTGGTTTTCTTAGAGTGAACATTGGCAACTTATTGCACTCACACTGGAAATAGGAAGTAACTAATAGTGCTAACTTTTATTTTTGAAGAGAAATAAATAACACACACAAACATTTGCTTGCAATTCAAAAACAGAACATCAAAATACAAGGCACAATTTGAGCTTAAAAATTTTCTTATCACGACGACAAATTTAATAGTAATATCGTCTTCGTGGTGCTACCAGATCCAGACAAGCCTCTCTTCCTCGTGCTGCAATCTGAGCACTAATTTGAGCTGCCATTATCTGTTCATGAGCTTCATTTGCTGCATTTATCATCTCCAATGTTGCATTTGGATTTCTGTTTGTGTTTGGAATTGGATTTGGATTTGAATTTGGAATTGGACGCTGCTGTTTGGGGAAAACACCGACTTCAGGACTAATTATCCCGCACTCAAAGTGTGATGCAAAATCACAAGCAGCGCAATAGTACAACCAGTCGTCCTTGTTCATTAGTTCATTGCAGATATCGCAAACATAGTCGATACTCTTATCTTCGTAAGGAGAACCGAAGTGGAGATCCAATTGATGATGGTGGTCATCAACAAGTATTGAACTCGGACAAGATGCACATTGCAAGTGGATATCAAATTCACAAGCAGCACAGCTAAAGCAAAATCCATTTCCAGCAGAGCCACATGCCTTGCAAGTATAGGAACGACTCGAATAAGTCGGAGTTGGGAGAAGGGTTAAAGGGTGGGAAGGATGAGACGGGTGATTGAGAAAACGCGGAGCGTTGAAGCAGTTTTCGTGGAGGAAATATTGGCAGCTGTTGCAGCCGTAGAAAGGCTTGTTACTATTGTTTGGTTTCTCACAAGCATTGCAAGTGAGTAGTGTTTCAGTTTCAGATGGATTATTGGCAATTAGGTTCAAGATATGGGGATGGCTGAAGTGTTGCTTACCTTGAGGTGCCGCATCTGTACCCCGGTTCTGTCTTCCCATTGATTCTGTTTTCCTTGTAATCTTGCTCTGCAGTATAAGGGGTGTGTGCAATATAATGTAAAGTTACAAGTGACATACATTTACAGATATTTTAATTCAACTATTACTAGTTGGCCACGTTGTTTCCTACGACGACTTTGCTAAGTCGTCACAATTTGGCCAACTGCTATGCAGAAGTATATTTTAACATCTACCTTTCATATTGACTGACTAGCTCTTATGCATTGGTTACTGACTAAAATGGGAGACATAATATATTAAAAGTCACATAATTTGACTTACTTAAAAAGTCACTTAATTTTGTTTTATAATTCAAAATTCATTCGGCTATTGTTATTACACTTAGAAGATCACTTAACTATTGATATTTCAATTAAAAAGTCACCCAACCAATTTAGATCATTTTTCCATTAAATTTTGTTGAAATTTATTTTTTATTTCTAAATGACCTCTTTAAGAAATACTCTTTCCGTCTCAAAGAGAATGATTTAGTTTGACTTGGCACGAATTTAAGAAAATAAAGAAGATTTTTTAATCTTGTGCTCTTAAGTTAAAATTAGGTTAAACGTACTAAAATACCTTTTAATTTTGTGATCTTAAACATGTCACGTAAAAAGTCAAAATTAAGTTTTTGCCCAAAATAAGGCCATTTTTTTGAAATTGATTGAAAAGAAAAAGTCATTCATAATAAGATATTCATTTTAATTATTTTATGGCACCGAGCATTTTCATGCTTTGACTTTGACTAAAATGCGGCCGAGCATCTTCGAATTCACAATTCAATTGTATCGAGTTTCATGGAAGCTTCGGTTGACCTTTTGCTCTTGCAAGTTGGCATTTCCTCAATGAACATTTTCCTAGTGCTGGTCCACTATTATAGTTCATTTAGAGTTTATACCAATCTGTAATAGACATTGGAATCTAATAATGTGATTATTGCCGCGTGTTAATACTAATTAACTTGCTAGACGAATATCGTGTCTGTTTGATTCTCATCGGTTTTTTTAGTATAACTTCCTATCAGATTCATTTATATATATGATTCTTTAATACGAATCTTGAACTCATAAAAAATAATATTTCTCTATGACATAATTTGTTTTCTCCATCTGCTATGCCTACTTGCACCTTCTATTGAATATGCTAATTTAAGATGGCGGTAAACATGGCCTGAACACTAAGCTTATAAAGAAAGACAAATACGGAGAAAGGAAAGTGAAACAGTTGTAATAGATATGTAAAATGATGAAACATGTCTTTCGATGATATAAAGATTAAAGCATACAAGATAAAAGAGAGAGTATAACATAACGGCAAATTAAACATTTATTTTGCAGAAAATTTCATAACAATGTCAAGGACGAATGCATCAAGTACGTCAGTAGTAAATGTATCTTCGTGTTGTCCTGGCCGACTCCATCATCTCTTCTCCTACTCGTGCTGCCATCCGACTAGCAGTTGATATTGAAAAAAATGATCATTAGTATCATTAACCGAATTTATCATCTCCAGTGCTGAATCTGCATTTGGATTAATTGGTCGGCTTCCTAGGTAAACAACAAGTTCAGGGCTAGCACACTGCACGTGCGCCCCAAAATCGCAGTTAGCGCAATAGTACAACCAATTATCCTTGTTCATAACTGCATCGCAAACATCACAAACATATTCAATATCCTTATCTTCGTAAGGAGAACCAAATATGAGCTCTAATTGATGTGGGTGCTTGTCGATGAGTATTGAGCTGGGACAAGAGGCACATTGCACGTGGATATCAAACTGGCAACGGGCACAGCTAAAGGTGAACTCATTGCCAGCAGATCCACAAGCATTGCAAAGAAAGGGACGAGTCGGGTAAGTTGGAATAGGGAGAAGGGTTAAAGGGTGGGAAGGATGAGATGAGTGATGGAGAAAACGCGGGCGTTGAGGCAGCTTTCGTGGAGGAAATATTGGCAACTGTTGCAGCCATAAAAGGATTGTTACTATTGTTTTGCTGCTCACAAGCATTGCAAGTGAGAGGACTTCCACTTGGATTCACAAGTTTCAAGATGTGGGGGTGGCTGAAGTGTACTTGATCATCCTGAAACGATGTCGTTGCTTGGCATGACGACGTATCGGTCCGGTTCTTTGCATGACGACGTATCGGTCCGGTTCTTTCTTCCCATTGATTTTCCTTGTAATATTTTGGTTAGATAGAACGAGCAAATTCAGTGATTTACACAAATAATATTATAATTGTATTTATAGCTATTAACGATGATTGTAATAATCAATGAATGTTATGTACGATGTTTCCTTCAAAGACTTCTCCTTCATATTCTTTTGTTTCTTAATTTCCTTAGTTGTCTCCGACGAAACTGTAGCCAATTCACATGCAAAAGTTTATTTTAACGAGTTGTATTGGCTTTTTGACTTGGACTAATTAAATCTTTTTAATCTTTGACTTTTGAATTTAAAGCGTGAAGGTTTCTGATAGCTACTTAATTATATAATTTTTAAATGGTGTAAAAATTATCTATTTCTATGATGAATATTATTTTTCCCCATATTTTTTAAATTCTATAAGAGAAAGTTGAAATTGAAGCAAGCATGTTTTCGTCTACATGTATGCTTCAGCAACAATTTAAAAAGATCTTTTTGTTCTACTTTAATTTAATTATTTTTTATTTTTTTAAAACTATAGACCTGTTTTAGTCTTGACCTTTAATTTTAAACTTATATTTTTTTATTATATCTTTTTTTGGTAACAACTGTGAATGTATTATTACCAGAAATCAGCCAACGTGTCACAACTTAAGGAGCACCTAATTTCATGACTACCTACCAGGTAGGGTGCCATGAGAATCAAGTCTCAACCAAAGAAAAGAAACATAAAAACATGAAACTATTAGTTCTATAACATATACATGAACTCTCTACTGCTATGTGCTCTCTTTGAGATAGAAAACATATCTAATCTAGTTCTGATATCCTTTCTTATCTGTGCTAGTGCTTCAGCCAATTTTACATGGATTCCTTTAAAGTGTTTTCAATTCTTTGCCCTCCAGGTGTGGTAGTACAACGCTCCCCATATTGTTGTCAACATAGCCTTCTTAAATTGGTTACATCTCTTCCTTTTGATAGTCAGCAACACTCTTTCCAATTCCTTAAAGTGCATTGTGATAACTGTCCATGCTTCAATCCCTTGTACGACTTCTTTGATCGAGTCACAATGGCAAAATAAATGGGAAGTTGTTTCTTGTAATTGTTTATCACATAAGCAGCAAGTATCATCATTAATTGGTATATTCATCTTAAGCAATTTGTCATTAGTCAGGAGCTTATTTTGTGCAGCAAGCCATACCAGGACCCTGTGCTTTGGCTGGACCATTGCATTCCATACGAGTTCAGCAATAGGGAATCGTCTTTGCTCACCTATCAGTTTTATGTAGCTTCTTGCAATAGAATTGTTCCCCTGTGGAAGTGAGTTTATACCAGTCATTGATATACCAATTCTTCATGCTATCCTTTAGAGAATGAATTTTCCTCCGATACCAACTACTTTCTGAAGAGGCTTTATGTGTCCATATGTCTTCGTGGTCCTTCATATACAGTTCATGAATCCACTTGATCCACGATGAACCCTTCTTTGTTATCAATAACCACAGTAGTTTACCAACACATGGTATGTTCCATGCGCTGCACTTCTTGATGTTCAAACTTTTTCTTGTTTTTGGATGACAAACTACTTCCCAAGATACAAATGAGATTTTTTTCTTGTCAGTCATAGCACCCTATAAATACTCTCTGCATTTCTTCTTCACTTCTTTCAGGATGCTTTGAGGCAAAATAAAAAAGCCCCCCAAAAATTATAGATTGCAAAAAATACTGCATTAATTACTTGAATTCTACTAGCATAGGAAAGTTGCTTGGAATATGTCTTGGTGATCCTAGACATATTATTTTTTAATATTGGTAATATTTATGTATATTTTATATCTACTTTGATTAAAAAATCAATGATTGATGAAGAAAATAGTTGAATTATGGATATCTCAACAGTCCTCTTCTTATTTGATTTGTGAGGAAAAAACATGAAATAACCACATAGATATATATTATAATTTATTTTAGAGACGTTTAAAAATCATTTAAATTAATACCATTTAAAATTTATCAATATTAACAATATTTATCAGATATTTATTTCACAAGATAATCTAATATACTTAAAAAATAAATAAATATTGAACATTTGCACATGATAAAAATTTTCATCACCCGTATATGTATAAGCTTGAGGAAGTCGGGATTATCGAGATTCGAGATAGCGTGTAATTGAAATTGTGTGATGTTGCTAGTACTTCGATCCTTCGTTTTCATATCAATCCCTTAGCGTCACTTTCTTTTTAATTTGACATAAAAGTTCATTCTTTCATAAAGAAAGGGAAGATAAAAAGATATTTAAAACTTTCTCCACCTCTCAGGTACAAGGAATTTTTGATATTTTGATTATAGAAAATCTAATATTTTCTTTACTTTCTAGCTCTTATATAATCCACTGACTAATAATTCATTTAGACGTGTTAAAATTTGTATCAATATTTAAAACATTGAAGTTTTGATTATTGTAACATTGAAAACAAACTTGTCAAAGGAGCAGTCGCAGACATATGAACATTATTTCAAAGTGCACATTGGAAACTAATGAAACAAAAGAGAGGGTTAGGAAGTTTTGAGGGTAGGAATTCATTTCATTGACGAGCATTCTCCTTTTGGTTATTGTTGAAGAATGAAAAAAAATTCTATATTGGTGGTTAATGGGATGAGTGGACTCTTTAAAAGGATTGGACAATCCTCCTTCCTTTGAGCTAGCTTTTGAGGTGTGAGTTAAGCCCAAAACCTAATTTTACATGGTATCAGAGCAAGACCACTGGGCGTGAGGCAAAAGAATGAAAAAAGTCTCACATTGGTGATTAATGATATGGGTGAATTCTTTATAAGACTTTCTTTGAGCTAGCTTTCGTGAGTTAAACCCAAGACCTAATTTTATAGGTACACTCCAATTTCCTCTTTTCTCCTATTGAATTTAATCCCCTGTATTCATGTAGTTTTTCTGGTTTCATATTTTAATTTAGGCAAAGTTGCACGTTTAACCCTTGTATTATTGGGCTAGTTGATATCTTTCTCAATTGTTGCAACACAAGGTATCCTTCCATTATTATTATTATGTGCATTTTAAGAATTTTATTTGTACTTGTTAATTCAAATTTTTAAATGTAATTTTTATCCGATAATATCAAACAATTGTAAAAGAAGATGGAGAAACGTGTCCAACGACATAAACAACAGAAATACAGGAGCTGAAAGAGAATTAATTCTGCTCCAAAGGAAACAAGATAACCACTGCAAAGCATTTGATCTATTGGCGTAAAATTAACATGAATTCAAAGTGGATTGGATATTGCGTGATAGCAATAATAGTGTCTTTGTGATGGCAGCATAGACTGTCTTGCTCGTGCCGCAATCTGAGATCCAATATAAACAGCTATAAGTCAGTCATGAGCAATTGAGCATCATTAATTTGCATTTGAAATTCGATGCTAATGTGATGAGAGGAGTTCCACCTTGGAGATGCACAGTGCAAGTGCGACACGAAATCACAACCGGAGCAATAGTGTGGAGAATTGGAAATCAAAGAGAATTTAGAAGTAGAAGATGTGTATTGACTGTATTGAATCATGAAATCTGTACATACATTGTATATATATACAAGTCTGTTAGGGCTCAACTAATTCCTTTTAACTAATCATTAACAAACTAACAACCTTATAACTACCTGTCTAATCAGCTTAATTAAGGTCTAACTAACTTGACTCATTATCTCCAATTCTCCTCTCAAGTTGGATGTACTGAAAACATTCAGGACACCAAGCTTGGACAACAGAAAATCATGTCGAATCCTCCCTAAGGCCTTTGTCAGCAAATCAGTCTGTTGGTCCTTTGTGTTGATGTATCTGGTGTGTATCAACCCCTATTGTATCTTTTCGCGAATGAAATGACAATCAATTTCGATATGCTTTGTTTTTTCACGAACCACTAGGTTTACTGCTATTTGTATAGCATCTTTACTGTCACAGTGAACAATTTGTAGGAGCATCCAAGTCCATGTCAAGCTCTTTGAATAGATTTGAGACCCAAACTATCTCCGCAATCAGAGTAGCAAAGCTCCTATACTCAGCCTCGGCAGAGAGTCTTGAGACTGTATTCTGCTTCTTTGGTTTCCATGCTATCAGTAATTCACCATATTTTAGCAAGTAACCAGTTATAGGCCTTCTTGTATTAGGACATATAGCCCAGTCTGCATCACAATAACCAACAATGTGTGTATCTCTTCTTGAACTCATAACTAGCCCCAGACTTGGTGTTCCTTTGATGTACTCGACCACCTCTAATGCAGCATTCCAATGTGAAACAATTGGCTTTTGCATGAATTGACTCAAACTCTGAATTAAGAATGCAATGTCAGGTCTGATATTTATAAGATAAAGAGGCTTTCCCACCAGTTTTTGATACCTTCCCACATCAGTAAATAACTCATCATTATATATTTGAAAACTATCTGCATCAAGGAGTTTTATGTTGGAGTCCATAGGTGTTGCTGATGGTTTCGCACTTGCCAAGCCCACTTCAGAGACTAATTCCAATGCATATTTTCTCTGGCTCATCACAATACCTTCAGCTGATCTACAAAACTCAATACCAAGGAAGTACCTAAGCTCTCCCAAATCGTTAATTTTGAAATGATTATGCAAGACTTGTTTGGTCTCATGTATTAGTGTATGATCATTGCCTGTGATTCGTAAGTCATCCACATACACCAAAATGATCATTAATGTTAACCCTTTCCTTTTGGTGAATAAAGAGTAGTCCAGATGACTTTGCACATAGCCTGAGATGGATAGAGCCTCAGTCACTTAGCATTTCACTATCTGGATGCTTGCTTAACACCATACAAAGACTTGACCAATTTGCACACATGATTCTGTCTAGTGCTTGCAAAACCTTTTAGGCAAATCCATGTACACTTCTTCAAACAAAATCTCCTAATAGGAAAGCATTAATTACATCTATCTGATATATCACCCAATTTCTTGCTGCTGCAATTGCAATAATTGTTCTTACAGTCACCATTTTGACCACAGCTGAAAAAGTTTCCGGATAATCTATCCCTGCAGTTTGACTATATCATTTGGCAACTAGTGTCATGTGTTCACGCTCCTTGATTGTCTTTGGTGACTGCTCGTTTGACAATTTTAGATGACTTGCCAAAGGAGTAGTCCTGGGTTTAGCATCATTCATCCTGAATCTGGATAGCACCTTCTCAATGTATTGCTCCTAGGACAAATTTAAGGTGCCAACAGATATGTCCGGAACAATTCTCATTCGAAGAATCTACTTTGCAGCACCTAAATCCTTCATTTCAAACTGAGAGGACAAACCTACCTTCAGATTGTTTATCTCCTCTGCAATCAGCATATCATCCACATACAAGAGTAAAAGGACATAAGAATCAGAATATTTCTTGAAGTAGCAACATTGATCCTTTTCACTCCAGTGAAAATCACTCTTGATCATGAAGGAGTCAAATTTTATATATCACTATTGAGGTGCTTGCTTCAACCGCGAGGTTGACAAATATCTAACAGTACATTAAATATTATATTAGGCTCCACAACCTAACACGAATCTCTCACCATCTTTTCACAATTTATTTTCTAGATCTATGTACCACTTGCACCTTCTATTGTATACGCTAATTTAAGAGGATAAACATGGACCGAACACTAAGCTAAAGCAAGACAATACATGGAGAAAAGAAAGTGAAACAATTGAAATAGATATGTAAATTGGTGAAACATGCGTATTATTTGATTAGATAAATAGATTTTTTTGCATTTAGTGTAAGTCTTGAAGAATGATTTGAAGAATATTAGTTAATGCAACAAATTTAAAAATGAAAAAAATAATTCGTTTTTTATATATATCTAAAGTGACAAATAAAAATGAAAATTGTCAAGTAAAAGTGAACAAAGATCAATTATTTTTGTAGAAGTCACTGTACTAAGAACTTTTATTTCCACTCATACTAATGGATTAGATTCAACCTATTTAAGATCAATTATTTTTGTAGAAGTCACTGTACTAAGAACTTTTATTTCCACTTATACTAATGGATTGGATTCCACCACCAATGTGGGAGGGAAGAGTTTGCACATCCCAACAATAATAACGATAAGAGCTACCACAAATTGTTTATAGCTTGGGCGTTCATAAATGTCATTTGAGCTTGAAAATTAAGCCTCACTTGTGGTCCTTGAGTTTTGATCATCGCCATCATCATTTTCTGCTCATTAGTCATCTCTTCTTCTTCTTCTTTCTCGAAGTTTGAACTATCTTCCTTTTTAATTGTCGCACATTGCAGGTGTGCGCCGAATTGACACTAGGCACAATAATAAAGCCAATTGCTATCATTGAAAAGGCCATACAAACCTTGCAAAATATGTGCACACAAATTTCAATGGGAAATGGCCATTCATATTGTAGTGTAAGGGAATGTTGATGATCCTCACAACTCACGTTTTCAGGCCAAGCTGTAGCACATTTAGCATGGAGACTAAAGTTGCATTCGAGGCATTCGTAGACAAACGATTTTGGTACTCCGCCACAAGCATTACAACCAAAATACGTGAAGTCTCGCTCGGATAAAGTAGGGTACAAAGTGAGAGGGTGATTAGGATGGGAAGTGTGTTGTATTTTTCTTGGTAATTCGAAGCATGATTTGTGAAGGGTGAACTCACAATTAGATTTTGTGCACTTGTAGTTAGGAGTGCCACTAAGTTTATTCTCACAGCCTGAGCAGATTATCTCCTCTGTTTCTTGAATATCAGAGAGTACCAAGTCATGGGGGTGGCTAAAATGCTTCATTGTTTTAACTTTATTCTTCACCCAATTTATCATCTCCCCTGCTGGATTTGGAATTGGATATTTTGGATTCGGACGCTGCTGTGATGCACATTGCAAGTGCAACACGAAATCACAATCAGCGCAATAGTACACGGATTCGTCTGTATCCATTGTGATATTGCAGAGATCACAAGCAAATAGGGTATCCATATCGTGGTAAGGAGAACCAAAGCAGAGCTCCGACTCATGTGGGTGTTTGTCAATAACTATTGACCTTGCAATTTTGAGCTCCTCCTTCTCGTCCTCTTCTTTTTGATTGGTTTCTTGCATCTTGATTGGTTCCTCCTCTGTTTTCTTGATTATAATTGGATTTGCGTTTGATTTGTTTCCTGATGGTTTCGGTTCTTGTTGACTCACAATTTGGAAATGGCACATTTTAGATGTGCTCCAAAATCACAATCAGCACAATAATACAACCAGTAATTAAGGTCTCCATGGGCCACAGAGATCACAAACAAAAACCGTGCTTTCATCATCGGCGTCATCATCAAAAGGGGATTCAAATATGAGCTCAAGTTCATGATGATGGTGCTGGGCTAGGAAGAGATTTTGGGGCAAAAGGGCCCATTGCATATGGATGTCAAAGTCGCAGCAGGCACAGCTAAAGCTACAGCCATTGCCAGCAGAGCCACAAGCCTTACAAGTATAAGAACGATTCGAGTAAGTTGGAACAGGGAGAAGAGTCAAGTGGTGGGATGGATGAGAAGAGTGATGGAGAAAACGTGGAGCGTTGAGGCAGTTTTCGTGGAGGAAATATTGGCAGGTATTGCAGCCATAGAAATTATCATTAGTAAGGCTTAGTTGATCACAATCATTGCAAGTGAGAGTTTGAGGTGGATGGACATTTCAGGATGTGGGGATGGCTGAAGTGTTGTTTACCTTGACAAGTTCGTTTCTCTCTTCCCATTAATTTTTCTTGTAACTTCGTTAGTAATCAGTAAGTGGGTGCGTGAACAATGGATATGCTAAAGATGTATAGAGCAAGTTCAGTGATCATACTAGCTAATTTGTGTGATCGCATTTATAGCTACTCTTTCGAATACCAAAAATCTGTTAGTACGATGAGCAAGGATATTTCATCGAATTATTTTATCTCAAGTTCAAACTTGATTTCATACTTATTATTTTTATCTCACGTATAGAGTAACAAGTTTGGCAATGACTTTGTTTCCTTGGACGACTTGGTTCTTTCTTTTGTAAGTCGTTTCAAACAAGAAGTTGGCCAATCGCAATATAATTCAGCATATTGACTAGTCAGCTACGTACAATTTTCAAAGCCAAACAAGATTCAAGAGATGGACGCCCGACAGTATGGGCGCCCGACATTCTCATCGTAGACTTTCATTTTGCTCATAATGAACCCTTATTTTCATGTATATCCCATATAACTTTATACTATAAATAATACGTGTATATAACTTCAGTGTATGTCTACCAATTCTTCCTTTAACGAAAAACTTAACTATATTTAACTGAAACTAATTAATTAGATGTATCAACATTTTACTCAGAGAAAATATGTATGGTGCCTTCTAAAATATATGGCTCAGCAAAATGATTATAGTTCCACTTCAAGAGATCGAAATAAACACTATTTATTTTATTTATGTAAAGACTGAAAGCAATCGAAAACAAATAAAAATAACGAGTGTTGAGTAGAATACCGAAGTGCAGACAAGCTCATTCGAACACCATGTTACAAACAAAATAATACTGAAACAAAAGTAACTCTCAGAATAATCAATTCTCTTGTCCGTTGCAAGGAGAGAAAAGAGCTTTTATTTTTACATTCCAAAGAAGAGAACTTGAAAAAAGGAACCCCTTTATTAATAAGGATGAGAGCTACGCCACATATTTGTTATAGTTTGGGCGTTCATATATGCCATTTGAGCTTGAAAATTAAGCCTTGCCTGTTGTCCTTGAGCTTGGATCGTCGCCATCGTCAATTTCTGCTCATTAGTCATCTCGTCTTCTTCATTTTCAAGACTCGAACCATCCTTTCTTTTAATTGTCGCACATTGCAAGTGCGTGCCTAATTTACACTCACCACAATAATAAAGCCATTTGCTATCATTGCAAAGTCCATCACAAACCTTGCAAAAGATGTGCACACAATCTTCAATTGGAAATGGCCATTCATATTGTAGTGTAAGGGAATGTTGATGATCCTCACGACTCACATTTTCAGGCCAAAATGTAGCACATTTAGCATGGAGACTAAAGTTACATTCGAGGCATTCATAGACAAACGATTTTGGTTCTTCACCACAAGCGTTGCAACCAAAATACATCGAATCGCGATAGGGTAAAGTAGGGTACAAAGTAAGAGGGTGATTAGGATGGGAATTGTGTTGTATTTTTCTTGGTAATTCGAAGCATGATTTGTGAAGGGTGAATTCACAATTAGATGTTGTGCATTTGTAATTAGGAGTGCCACTAAGTTTATTCTCACAGCCTGAACAGATTATCTCCTTTGATTCTTGAACTTCAAAGAGTGCCAAAGCATGGGGGTGGCTAAAATGCTTCATTTTTTTTTTCCTATATTAGTCACACACTTAGTGATATAACATTGCATGTTAAATACAGAAATCTTGACAAGTGTGTGACATGAAAGTCAAATATTGAGGTTCAAGGAATTCACATTTTAGGGGATAATGATGAGTTGACTTGTGACTTTGTGGTGTTACGGATTTGGATATATTCGATATTTTTTTAGAAGAAAAATGAGTGATCAAAATGTCTAAGTTGGACATAGACTTTGGACTTTGATTGGATCAACTTGTGCCATATTTTGCTATAGCAAGTTGCTTGATATTTGGTAGACCCTACGTGCTACATCTGAAAATCCAAGAGAGAGAAAAAAATAAATTTGATTACAACATTTGTAAAAATCAACTAAATTAATTAAGATTTCTTTATTGAAAAAACCAATTCAAATAGAACCATGAAATCATGGGAAAATGTACAAGCAACCCCCTAAACTATAATTAAAATTTAAGAGACACACTTAAATTTTAACTTTGTCCTATTACATTTCTGAACTTATTTTTTTTGTCATTTAAGGCCCCTTTTTTGCCTACGTGGCATGTGGGGTCCACACGTGTATTACACACAAAAACTTAGGCGTATGGTTCAGGATAAATAAGGTTCATTAAATTACGAAAAAAATAGGTTCAGGGGGATAATAGGACCAAGTAAAAGTTTAAGTGTGTCTCTAGAATTTTACTTGGAGTCAAAATATTAATTTGTCAACATTAATAACCAAAATTTCAAAGATACACTTAAACTTTTACTTGGTCCTATTACCCCTTGAACTTATTCTTTTCGTAATTTAATGCCCCTTCTTTGCTGACGTGGCATGTGGAGTCCGCGTGTATATTACACACAATATAATTTAGTTGGTTAGGCGTGTTAAGTAGACAAATAAGGGGTATTTAATTACGAAAAAAATAAATTCAAGAGAGTAATAGGACCAAGTTAAAATTTAAGTGTGTCTCTGCAATTTTGGTTATAGTTTGGGATACGCCATTTTCCCATGAAATCATCTAACCCTTAACTTCTTGTTTCTAATTTAGTGCTTATTCAGGGGAAGTGTTTCCTATCCCCACCAAGGAGCTTTTTTCATATCTAGGACTCAAACTCGAGACTTCTGATTAAGGAAGGAACAGTTTTATCCACTGCACCACATCCTTTGGTGATAGTTTGAACCATTTTGAAGGTTTTGGTTTATAAAATCTGAGTAAATTCACCAACGGAGTGATTGGTTTATTCGTAACTTTAATATAACTATAAAAACCTGCAAACTTGAAATATAATTTTATACAATTTAGCATATTATTTTGATTCAATTCAACTATAACCTCGGACATTAACTAACTAAAATTGAAATTCATTTCAAAACTGATTCAAATGTTACCCAATTAATAGCTGGAATTCCCTCGACATCTCAATTCTTTTGAGGTTTCACATGCTCAAATCGAATTTCATTTGCAGCAAATTGATTTTTCAAACTTGAGCTTATTAGAACAAATAGTTGATAATGAAATTTTTGTTAACTTGATTCATTAATTTTCAACTTTTTGAAAAAACTTAAAAAATGAGAATTGAATTATATCGCGGGTGAAGTTGAATGAAAAAGTTTTAAAATTGAAATAGGAATTCATATGAAGGGAAAAAGGGTTTCACACAAAGAGAAGAGTGTCACAGAAGCAGAAGCGATCCTTTTTCAAAATTGCTAAAAATTATGAAATCTTGTTATATTTGATAAATCATGAAAAATGTCAATATATTTAAGAGAAAATACAAAAAAATTCCTCCTAAATTTGGCAAGCGAAATTTACTTTAATACTCTAACCCACAGAGGTTTAAAAATACCTCTCTTAACAACTTGCACGTGAATTTAATTCCACCCTAACACTACAAGACCAGTCTCACAATGAAGAGTGCACTGCACACACTATATAAAATGTATAACATGTCACACCTCCAACTGTAGGGACAACCTTTTGCCATTCACTTACAGTTCTTGTTCAAAACCAGCAGAGACAACCCCCCCCCCCCATCCCCATCCATCAAATGACTAAGCTTTTGTAACAACCTCCTTAGACCACTTTCCATTAAAAAAAAAGGTCTACACTCGAAATTTCTCACCAAAAAAAAAATGAAATTCCAACTCATTCCCTCAAGCTTATTCAACAATGGTAGATTACTTTCTAACATGATTTTCATCACCCAAATCTTACAAAATCAGCACTCTAGCCACTTTTGAGCTCCAAACAGAAATCAATAATCGAAGTTGTCAACCAACAAGCAATAGGATTCAAAATTTTGCAAATTCGATTTGAAGATATGAGCTCAAAAATTCAACAACTGAGATGATCTATTTTTTACAAACTATACAAAAAGTTGTTATACCGGATAAGGAAGGAAAAACAAAAGGCTAAATGATAGATATTAACACCTGAATATCATAGTGAAACAATCTCCTCCCATAAATTGCACATTTGTTCAGTGAACCTGGGTAGTTTACCTACGCTTACGCTTGACACCCCAACCGACTTGGGGGCTTTTTTGCTTTTTGCCTCAGGTAACTCGTAGTTGAAGAACCTTGACCCTGTAATTAAAAAAAGAAGAGCAGCAAATCACTTAGGTAATCACAACTATAAACTTGAGCTCGATAAATTCAGGTAACTGCTAAACCATATAAAAGGGACTGAGACACTGAAACGCAATGAACTTGATGCAAATATGGCTAGTTAGAGTTCCACAGAATTACCGATGAATTTCACAAAAAATGTGAAAAACTGAATTTTATTGAATGTTCGCAGTAGATACAAACAAGAGAGATGAAATTTGAGTTAAGAAACTCCTCCATTCAGCTTAGCTTCCAAAATCCTATGTTAACAAGCAACAAAAGACATCTACACGCTTCCACTGAAACACCAACATTGGGAAGCCTAGGCATATTTACACTGGCAACATGATCCCCAGTAGCAAGCATTCCAATATGGTTAATCATTGTTGGAGTTTTAAGTGATAACAGATAAGTAAACCTGAATAAGTCAACGATCCTCCCTCCTTGAGAAATTAACAATTTGTGTTCATTGTTGAATTATGTTTCTGTCCCAAACAAGTTAAGAGTCAGTCAGCTATATGAACACTCATTATTCCGTTTAAGCAAATCTCATGTCATCATACCACCAAACAAAAATAAAAAAGCAAAACAAGTATATATATAAATGCAATAATAATAACAACAATAGAAGTCCTCTAACAAGACTAAGGCCTCATTTGTTTTTATTAAAAATGACGTCTAAATCTAAATGCACACCTGAATGATGAAGATATTATCTCTACATCTAAAATTGAATGATTAAGACTCCTTGTTTTTCAACATGTGAGTGTACATAATTTATTTAGAATTGGTTGATGTTATAGTAGTTCGAAGAAATAGCGGAGGTCGCTGCTAATGGTGGTGGTAGTCGATAGTGGTGCTAGTTGTGATGGTTTGCCATAGGGATTGACCGCAAGAAGGATAGTGGTTAATAGTGGCAGCATGGTGGCAGAAACAATAGATATAATTATAAAGATGAGGTGGTACGTGTGGTGGTAACTGAAAAGTAGTGGTTGATAGTGATGTGCTTGCCAATGGTGATAGTGATGGGACAGGTGGTTGGTGGTTGGTGATAGTGGTATTGGTAGGTGTTATGGCAGAGGTGGTTCTATGATGGTGGAATAGGTTGATGTTAGTAGTAGTTGGCAGTGTTCGTGGTGGTGGCGGCTTAAGGATGTCAGGTGGTTGCCAATGGTGTTGGTGGTAGTTGGCAGTGACACTAGTTGTGATGGTAGAGGTAACTGGTAGTAGAGAGTGCTCGCAGTGGTGGTAGTTCTTGATAGTGAACGGCGGAAACATTGGTTGTGGCAATGGTGATGACAATGGATATAATCATAATGATAGAAGTGATAGATATAGTAGTGCCTAACAAAAGTTGTTGGCAACGATGGTCGTTGCCAATAGTAGTGATGGTAGAAATGGTTGGTGGTTGGCAACATCGTGGTGATTGTGATAGCAGAGGTTGTGATAGCAGAAGTGGTAATGGTGGCAGTGGGGGTTGTAGACAGTGGTGGTGAAAATTATCCATAAAAAATTCATCTTAGCAATATTAAGACTTTATTCAAAATCTTATTGATCAAGACTTATTCAGAACAACTACGTGCTTAAATCTTAATGTAAACCAACACATGTAAAGGTCTGAAACATTAAGTGCAAACAAATGAGATTTAAGTTCTATTCCCAACTAACAGATATCGCCGATGTGTATCTTTTTCCTTCGTTGTATCATATCTTTTGCTAAGTTTGTATTAATGTTACCATCACGATTTGTGTTCATTGTTCAATATAGAAAAGAAAATTAGAAAAGAGAAAAGAAACCAAATGAAGGGCTAATCAGCATAAACAATTTACACATATAATTAGTAGTGGTATTGCATCACTGACCATATAGCAAACAAAATTTAGCAACTACTCGCCTTAAGATAGATGTTTCAAACCAGAACAATACTGGCAACCAGAGATACACCAAGATTAATGGTGTTTCCAAACCAAGAGTTTCAACCCAGACCAATACTGGCAACCTAGGATATACCAAGATTATTGGTTTTTCCAATCCAAGAGTTCCATTAGTTCTTATATTTCACATAACAGCAATTTGAGCATAGACCAAGAATGGTGTTCCCAAACAATGAGTCATCGATATGTGTTTTCTATTATTAACCATACCTTATAAACCATCGTTTTGGAAACACAATCGGATTTTTTTTCATGATAAATGGCAATACACAACAACATATCCACTGTAATCCCACAAGCAAAGTCGAGGGAGGATTAAAGTAACTAGTAAAGTTGTTGTCATGTGACCAGGAGGCAATGGGTTCAAGCCTTGGAAACAACCTTTAGCTACACAAGGTAAAACTGCGTACAATAGACCCTTATGGTCGGGCCTTTCCCAAGACCCTGCGCATAGCGCGAGTTTTAGTGCAGCAAGCTACCCCCAAGGTCTAGGAAGGGTGGTGCGTACACAGCCTTACCCATAACTTGCAAAAGTAGAAATGGCAGTCCATAGATTGACATAAATACAAGTCTCTTATATGCTTTTTCATGGCAGCATAGCATGAGTAAGCAGCCAATTGGATGCTGATGCTCCCCTTTCTGTAATGTTATGTCTTCACGCCATCAGTTTGTTATTTAATATGTAACAGGCTAACAGCTACTTATGTGC
>JAPFFP010000001.1:19589495-19602835 GCA_026153255.1 Solanum medicagineum
AAAAAATATAATTTTTAAATATTTTGCAAAAAATATTTCTTCCTGTGTGGGGGGTGGGGGGGTGGGGGGTTGAGGTGTTAAAACAATGAACTTTTTAATTCTTTTTTGTATGTGTGAATAGGTGGGGTTATGGGGGATTAAAAAAATAAATTTTTAAAAATATGAAATATTTTCGTAAATAATTTTCTTAAAAATTTTTTGTGTGTGGGAGGGGGTGGGGGCTGCCGGCCGGTGGTGGGTCAGAGTAGGGGTTGGACAAGAAAAAAATATTTTAATTTGAGATTGTAGGAGAGTTTTGGGAATTGTTTTTCTTAGTTTTTAGAAGTTAGTCATTTTCTTTAAATTAGAAAAAAATAAGTTTATTTGGAAAATATTTTTCAAAATATTTAAGCTTACCAAATATGAGCAAATTAAAAAAAATATTTTCGTTCATACCAAATTCACGATAAATATATCAAATTAATAAGATATTATCCGCTTTGATCCCGTCAATCCAAATATCTCGAGACTTATGGACCTCACGTTTGGCGTCTTAATTTCTATAATTAATCCAAAACACACATTTATAACTGAATTCCAAACTCTCATTTATATTTTTTTTTCCCTGCCATCGCCATCCAATGTGGAAGTTGCCTAAATAGGACAAAGACTTAATTTTATTCCAAAGTCTTCTTTTGAATTTAACGGCCAACATGTTGCTGGTTGTACAAGAAAAAAGATAATGCTCATTTGTAAATATATTCCACTGTGTAAGAGGATCTTGATTTCTAGTGAGATATTCCATTTTCAAGTTCCCATCATGGTGATGTTGAAGGAATATCGTTGCTTATTAGATTGAAAGTTTATTTCAGTCGCAAACTTATCCAATTACAAGCTTATCTAATAAATTATACATTTAAATAGACATCTACAATACGATATATCAACAACAATATGTAAATTAGTTGTATGCAATGAAATCTTTGTCAAATGATATTATTTTTTATTCAAAAAAACAAATAAGTAAAGGTTAAGATTTTCTAATTGAATAAATGATATTTTCTTAATAAGTAGGGTTGTTAAGGAGCACTCTTGGTACTTGGTAGATGTACTCGTAATTTTTGTAAAGGATGTTGAGATAAATTTCTCTTATATTGAATGCATGTACTATTTTGGTCGAAATAGGCAAAATAGCTCTTGATGAATTATCCCAAAGTGAAAGTTCAGTAAGATTTAGATTATACAAATTCTTAAAGTACATAAAAAATTTTTTTAAAAAAAAATCAAGGTATACAGTTGTAAGCTATCAATGAATTTCAATTTTTACTAAAATTAGTATTGTTTGTGAATTATTTTTTACTTTATGTTCGCTAACAAAGAAGTTGAGAAATTTATTTGGAACTCATTCTCCACATCCTTAATTTTAATTTCATCCATTCTTGAATTTATTTTAAGTTTATTTTGTAACTTAGTCAAAATTCGAAAATACTGTTATAATTATTCAAGATAGAGTTATTCTGCAAATTAATTGAATTTCGAAAGACAATATTATAATTAAACTTTAATACGTATTTGTGGGAGAAACTTCAAATTATTTCAAGACAATTTATTTTGTGAGACTGTGACTTAGTTACATTTCCAAAATCGTATTTTCATCTACTTGTAGAGAAGAATTTAATCATCTTCGTGTCCACATGCCTCTAAAATCGTATTAACTATGGGTACTCCTCCCACCAAACTACCCTTAGCCATGCCCTAATTTTTCTGAAAGGTAAACAATTAATGTGAACGTTCAAGGATATATGGGAGGTGTACCAGTTATGCTATGCTTTCACAATATAGATGTAGCTGACAAGCTGTCGTTGTGAAGACATGCACGCACGATATATTGACATTCATTTTGAATTCTTTCGAAGAATTTGACATGCTAATATAATTTCTCGAAGTAAATTTCTAAAGAAAAAATATTTCTTCGCATCTAGATTAATTAATAAAAAAACCCTCATATTTACTATTTATATATAAGTAAATAAGGCAGTAGCTTCTGGTCGTAGTTGCCTGCTTGAGCAGCTTTCGGTTGTCCTGCCTGTTTTTTCTCTTTTATCATATGAGGCTAATAAAAAATATTTTGTAGACTTTTAAATTTAATTTTTTCAAGGCAGTTGCGTATTGACGTATCTGCTTCAATCACTTCATAATATTTTTTTAGCTGCTTCAATTATAATTTCACAATAATTTTTGAAATATAGATAAAAAATAATCGAGACTAAACAATAATTATATTGCAACCTCCGGTGAGCCAACAAAAAATAATTTGTGGGCTCTTTAATTTAATCTTTTCAGGGCAACTGTGTATTGACATGTCTGCTCCAACAACTTCATAATATTTCATTAGCTGTATCAATTATAATTTTACGATATCTTCTAAAATATATAGAAAAAAATATCGACGTCACATAGATCAAAACTAAAAAATAATTTATACTGCTGCTTCCGGTGAGCCAACAAAAAGTAATTTATGGGTTTTTTAATTTAATCTTTTCAAAGCAGCTGTGTTTTGACATGTTTGCTTCAACGACTTTATAATATTTCTTTAGCTGTTTTAATTATAATTTTACAATATCTTAAAAAAATTATTGATATTCTATAAATCGAGACTAAAAAATAATTTGCATTGGGCCATGAATCTCGTTAAGCAAGCTTAACGTGTCTGTAACAAGTGAAACACCCTAAAAAAGAATTACTCATATAGTTTATCTACACAAACTAATAATCACATGTACTTTTTGGCTAATGCATGTTCTTTCGCTGTCACTGGTGAAGTATTCCGAAGTCTTAATTTATGTATATATACACACATACTTGCTGACGGGATAACACTATTATATTTTTAATATTGCCTGTCTTAAACAGGATTGGACTAACTTTTTGTAAGTATTGAAAGGTCGATATCGTCCCATGCCGAATTTATGGAATTTGGATTATTACACTTGACATTTATTTCAAAAAATCTTTGAGGATGCAGCTTTCAACGTCCCAAGATGATACTACTCTTGCTATCTTGACCATTTCAACTCATTGCTTTGTTCTATCAAATTAATTTCCCAATTATTTTATACACCAAAGTGCTCATATTAATTTTTTTTAAAAAAAATACTGTAGTTTTATTCCTCCTAAGCTATGGTAAAAAACTTGTCATGGCCCAACTTTTCGAATCATAATGACACTTGTTAGATCTCATCTACAGACAAGCCAACTCAATTTTCATGGTACCTGTCCTAATAACTATGCACAACATAAATATTAATTCATAATTAAATTCAGAGCCACCCATTTCAGGACCTACAAGTCACAACTCAGAATCTTACAATATACGTATAAGCCAAAACTAAATATACAATATCAGTGCCTGAATACAAAAGACGACTAACAACTGCTCGGAATTAGCTAATTGAACTCTTCATGTTTCATGGAAATTGAGTAGACATCCTAATTTATTTATTTTATCAAAAAAAAATAATTTATCAATAATTATATTCCGTCAACCCCATTTTTAATTTCTAAAAGTCTACAAAGCACCTTCCTTCATGACTATTTTCCTTCTCAGCCACGTTAAATTGCTAAATTGGACTTTTGACTTTGTTAACCACCAAACAAGTTTTATTTAGATTTTAGAATTCATATTCTCACCCACCACCCTCTATTCTGCTCCTTGTCTTTAATCTTGTGTAAGTGAATAAATTGCTAAAATATATACTTTCAATTTATCAAAATTAGTCGATTTAAAGATTGAAGTCACCTAGGCTTCTCAACTTGAGAGAGCTAGAGATGGGAAGGGTGACGTTAGAACCTCAACAGCCCAACAATACAATAAACCATTTCTGTCATCCTCACACTTTAGAGCTAATCACTCATCAACATTTTGCCTCATCACAGCTATGTTCAGGCTGCAAAATTCAAGCCACTGGATCAGTCTACACTTGCAAAACTTGCAATTTTTTCCTCCACATTGAATGTTCTCAAATGCCAAAGCAAATCACTCATCCATTTGACAAAGAACATACTTTCACTCTCCTCCCAAAGCCAATTTACCCTGAAGGGAATTTTCGGTGTGATGCGTGTGGAGAAACAGGGGATGGATTCTGTTATCACTGCAAATCTTGTGGTACTGACCTTCATATACAGTGTGCAGTTCTCCCACAATGTGTCACTCATTGGTCTCATCATCACCAGCTTGAACTTCAATTTTCATCTCCTTACCCTGATAATTCATTCTGTTGTGATATTTGCAAGACTGTTGGAGCCAACCAATGGCTCTATAGATGTAATACTTGTGGTTTTGATGCTCATTTGAATTGTACAAAGTTGCAAACTCCACCACATCAAAGTTATGTCCATCACCAGAGACCAACAACAAGTACTAATTCTAGATCCGCTCCTCAGCAACATCAACAGTTTGGCGTAGGCCAACATCATCAACAAGGTGGGCGTTCAGATAGTCAACCAACCGAGATACTAAGATTCTCATTACTGAGTGATAAATTGATATGAGAATAACATGTGAATTTATGCCTGCAGGGGTAGATCCTATGAATCAGGGGATTAATAACGAAACATCGTCCCTGGAAACTTTGCTAAGGCAAAGAGAAGATGAGGATAAATTGATGGCAGAAATGATCATGGGCGCCGTTTCTCATGAGAGTCAACGATTAAACCAACTGATTGATGTAGGGCTAGGTTGTACGACCTCAGGGATTAACAACTCAACTGCTGCTGCTGCTGCACCGCAATTTGGGCCAAGTCAGAGCAACGAAATGTTGCTCCTGGAAATTCTGCGAAAGCAAAGAGAAGATCACGATAAAATGATACAAGGAATGATCATGGATGCTACTCAGCGGCAGAATCAACAACTAAGCCAACTCATAGCTGCTAGTTCTTCGCAAAATCAAGCAATAAACCAGCAATTAAACCAATTACTTATGAATTATGGTTCTGCTGGTGCAGGACAAGGAGGAGGAATCCCAAATTTATATCAAAATATGACGGGTGCTGGTGGATTTGATACTGGAGGAGTAAATTTCTTACAAGGATTATCAGGTGGTGATGGTGGAATTGCTGGTTTGGGTTTGAATGCTTTGTTTGGAAACCTGAATTTCTGAAATTATCTCTAGATGCCATAATACTGGCAATGCATTATTCATTCTCGCATTACAAGCTTTGTATAATTTAATCTGTGTATTACAATTTCTGCATTATTAATACCATCATAAGACGTCTTTCAACCAAATGACCTTGTATTTCCTATATCGAGCATAGAAACCCCATTGGAAAAAGGAGCTTATTCTCCCCAACAAAAGGAAAAAAGAAACCAGATTATTAAATGAATGAATGAAGAGAAGAACATGAATTAGAGAAATTTCAAATAATTGTTGGATGTTGAAAATGTCATAAGCAATCATGGTATAGTTGACCTTATCTCCAAATCTAGACCTTGCCAACTTTGCATCTTGATAACCTAATTGTAATGACATATCAATAATAAACGATATCGATCATGCTTACCAGCTGTCCAATAATTCATCAAGTTCATATTCTATGTCAAGTCTTTTCTACATATTTTATTTTTCTTATATAAGTTTGGGAAAGAAAAAAAAATCTTTTAAAATTTATGATTTAAAATAAATTATAAATATTTATATGGCTAGAAATAATTTCATCCGAGATAAATTGGACATCTCAACAGTAAATTATTACTACGAAATGTATCATTTTTTTTAAAATAGGCTAAATTAGGATAGAGGGAGCAAAAATTATCAAAAATATTTTTATCTTCCTTTGTAAAAAAAAAAAAACAAAAAAACTTCTACTTATATAGGATGGACAAATATTTATAAGAGTAAATTTTAAAATTGCTAATACAAAAGCACCTCTGCAAAGTTATTATAATCTTCGCGATATCATTGCAATCCATTACACTCTATTTGTGGAAGAAAACCTCTAATAAAATTAGAAATAAAATATAAATAACTTCAAATGTGAAACAAATCATTAAAGATCCCCTGATTATTGGGGCAATCTATCATGTTGATTTGACTTGAAGAACAAGTATTTTTCTTGTGTCACGTTAATGTGCAGCGCCTATATATTTTTAGGATTGAGTAGATAATATGCTTAATGGGTCAATTAGGATTACGTTCAGTCGAGTACTAATTTCAAATATATACAATAACTTAATTAGTTTATGATAAAAATAATCATATTTTATATACATAAAATAAATATAGCCAATAATCATAAGAATACAATGACTATACAATATAACTTGTCAAAGGTCACAGAGAAATAAAGAAATAATTATCTTTTTGAATTCCTTTTTATAAAATGTTTATCTTTTAGGGAAAACTAAGTTTGTACCTCTTTAAAGCAAACTATTTATATTCATATATGTCTTTACATTTTGTACCCCGATACTATTAAAATTTTGTCATCCCTCCCTTATATTAAAATTCGCGCGTTGATGTCATGCTGACATCAACACCTACTTGTATGATATACCAATAGAGTATATATATACTAACAGGGTATCACAGATGATTAAGCTCAATCTTATATGATACCAATATGGTATAAATATACTGACAAAGTATATAACGAATATATTTTCTATTAATTTAGAGTTTAATAATTTTTTTATTTGTTTATAATTTATTTCTTTTTTGAAAAAATTCTATATACCAATTGAGTATCAATATACCATCAGATTATCATAAATGACTGAGCTCATTCTATATGATACTGTTATGGTACATATATACCGTCAGAGTATATTTTATAATATTTATGCTGACATCAGCACGTGAAATAAAAAGGAGTAAGTGGGTAGAAAGTTAAATAGTTTGGGTAATGGGTCCATTAAGGATAAATAGTTTAGATTTGGTCTATCAAGGGTAAAATAATTTTTCCTACTTTTTAAACACGTTTTTCATTTATTACCTAGATATTCCATATTTGAAAAATATTTACCATCTATAGCAACTGTATTATGCATTATAAATATTTTGATTAAAAAAACTGAACTGCACTATTTATTAAAAATGAATTATGCGTGTAATATAAATGAATTATACTATGCAGAGAAATAATTTTGCATGAAATATGTCTTAAAATATATTAAACTTATTTTGGTAAACAATAACTTACATTATGTATTACAAGTAAATTATATATGTATTAGATTTATACTTCTATAAATGGTAAATGTCTTTTAAATAAGATATATATAGATAAGTTCCCCAAAAATAAACTTACACCATATAATTATTTAATACATGAATTATAAATTGAATATATATTATGATGCATTTAAAAATTAAATACATCTTCATTATATATAAAATATAATCTAAGAATACATGACTTTATAATAAATAATTATTTTTTAACAATTAAAATGATCATTTCAGGTAATTATCCCTTCCATGAACCCATGAACAAGACAGATCAACATGGGCTGCCACTGTTAGCCCTAATCAACACTTGAGGCCTTGGTCCACCCATTTTGCTTCTCCTTCCTCCAATTAATCACTTTTCATACTATGACAACTTTATTTTTATTTCTAAAATGAATGAAAATTTCTTTAAACTCTGAGCAAATTCATAATTTTTTATTAATAAAATAAGACCTCGAGATATTTCTCGATAAATTTGTTAATTTTTATTGCAAGTGAAGACAATAACTTGGGAATTCACGATTGATAAGTAGGTATAGGACAATTCAATAGCAAACTTAAACATAATTTAATTGCAACTCATCCCTTCTCTTAACCTGACTCCTTATCTTTAGGGCGGTTAATTATTTCAACGATTCTTTATTTCCACTAAAACACAAAGGTACGCGGAACCCATGACCCATCTAATGGACCTTTACCTTTTCTTCTTTGTATGGCGTTTTCTCCATTTCTTTCTTCTCCCTCGGATACTCTGATGATATTAATGCTTTTATCTTTTTCTCCTTTTTCAGACTTAAAGCTATCCCTCTGTACCGCCCCAAGAATCACTCCGATGGCCGATGTATCAAGGAAACCATGGATGCCTGAATTTCATCTCTCTTGCAGGTTTCTTATCAATTCTTGAGTTGGGTTTTTCGTTTCATTGTTTTGGATGAAATTTATCTTACCCTTTTCGTTTTTTGGCACTTTAAGCCCTATTTTTGTGATTTAGTACTTAAAGCCTTTATTTTTTTTTGTGATTGTTTAGGCATAATCTTGCCTAAGAAAGGGCTCTGCTTTGTTGTTCTGGGAAAAGGGTATCTTGGAAATTAAGTGGTATTAGTTGAACTAAACTAGATGTCGGATAATTTGGTAGATGATATGGTGATGGATCTGGATTTGAACCAAGAGCCTTTGGAACCGTCTGCTGGTTCAGCTTTAGGATTAGGGTCTTTGTTGAGTGATTTAGAAACTGCTCATAGTAGGATAGAGGAGAGAATTAGGCAGCTGGAGGCTGTTACTGCTAGAGCCTTGCAGCGCCATAGGTGGCGTCAGGCTCGGAATGCTTTTGATGCTGATAATGTTTTGGTTGACCCGGCAGTCAATGTGGATAGTGAGATGCAAGGTCAGAACAGAGTGAACAATTCGGATGTGGTAGAAAGGACTGCTGAGAGGGGAAAAGGATGCAAAAGGGATAGTTCTCATTTGGTAGCAAAGGCATTAGAGATGGATTTAGTGGTTAATAAGGTAGATGATGGTGGTGGGAGTTTTTTCGACTGTAATATATGCTTGGATATGGCAAAAGAACCTATCTTGACCTGCTGTGGCCACCTGTATTGCTGGTCATGCTTTTATCAGTTACCTTATGTTGATTCAACTACGAAAGAGTGTCCTGTCTGCAAAGGAGAGGTTTCAGATGCAACTGTTACTCCAATATATGGTAATGGAGATGGCGTAAGCATAACAGAACTAGAGTCTGGTCTGAAAATACCACCACGGCCAAAGGCAAATCGAATAGAGAGTGTTAGACAGCAGCGTGTAACTCAGGGTTTATCTCACATCCCAGTTGCAGAAGCACTAAGAAGAATTAGGACTAGTATTGGATTAGGGAACCACCCACAGCAACAGGACAGCGGTGGAGTTAACTTGAGTTCTGCGAGCAACTCTCATGTGTTGCAAACTGCTGATACCTTAAGCAGTAGAAGACTACGTTCCCGTCTTTTCTCTAGGGTGTTGTCAGAAGGTGCTGCATCTCTTTCATCAGAGTTAGATAATGCACAACGGATATTTGAGGATCTTGCTGCATCAGTCACTGATCGGATTCTCCAAAGAAGTAATGTGGATGTTCTACCAGCTGTCCATGTAGCAGCAGGTGACGGTGATTCTTTCAGAAGAGATGCTGCTCTCATACAGTCAAATTATCAGACTCTGGAGGCAGTAGCAAGGACAGGTTCCACTGCATCTGTTCCGTCATCTTCTCAAGCAAATGAAGTTTCTGACACTGCTGTTCATCTGGAAAACCTTACAACTGATACTGGTGATCTGCCTGCGGTACGATCTTCCTTGGCTTCCAGGAGACGAAGCATTTTATCAAGGCTTTCTGATGTAGATCTCCGTGAATCTAGAAGGAGAAGATTGAATTGATGGCCTTGGAATGAATTAGGTGTAGTTTCGCAGTTCTCTCTACCCAATTATCTCTCCTTGCCAATGCTTGTCATTTTCATTCCATTGTTTTATTGCTAACTCTTAACGCGAATTGGGTAGAAACAGTTCCCATATATCAACAAAGTATCAGCATTGCGTGACTCCTGTTGGAAGTGTATATCTACATCATGTTTAGCTTTTTCTGGTTTTGGAATTCACTGGCATGGTGAATTTGCTTGATAGGAGGCTTCGTCAACGAATAATCAACTCTTGCTTCATGTATTAGGTACTTTTGTAAGAACCAATATGAATTCTATCTGCTTGTTCTCTATTAACGTTGATGATTGTACCGTGGAATTTTCCATTTGATGAATGTAATTTCGGTTTTCTATTTTGTTTGGAAGTAGTCTCGTGCATTTTGAAATTTATTTAGTGTTCCCATTGGGTCTAAATGAGGAAAAATATATATAGAACAAAATCTTCCTTGGTCATTCATAATGATATCTGCTGAACTAAACCATGATTTCATACAACTGGAATATACAATGTTTACAAATCCCCACATATCTGGCATTTGTTACAAATCCTTTTGACTAAACTCATGTTGGTGCACATATCTATGTGATTATAGCACAAATGAATTGATCAACAAATAGTCATTATTGATTGGGGTCTTTTAGAGGCTCCCTTTCTCGATGGACATGATTCGAGTCTATAGATTATTTGTGTGATTACAATTCACCATACTAGTATTTTCCAGTATATCCAATGCTTCGATTCTTTTGCAAAGTGACAGTATGATGGTTAGATTGTGCGACCTTAGTACCTTGGAAGTACTATAATTTTTCCAGGTCTTTAATTTGCTAATTTAGGTAAGGAATGGCTTCATCATTATCTATTATTAGGTTAATGTCATTAACAGAGAAATCTAAGACAAACAAGGAACCTTTGAGACAATGTGCTAGCATGAGAAGAATGTTTGTAAACCATGGAGTGATCTGCTTCCCCTCGAGCATGTCAAATTGTTGGAAAACGTAACAAAAATGACAAAATCGTGTCCTTAGATATTGTTAAAGATTGGCGTAGTCAAGACACTAAACCAGAATCCTTTTGACCAACAAAACCTAGTAGTTGCTCCAATAGGCCTCTTCACAAAGTCCACTGGATGAAGGAACTCTCTTCATACTGATTTATGACCTATGAAACATGAGTTTCATGAGGACCAGGAGGCAAACAAGATGCAATTTTGTCCACCTGAGAAGAAAAAGGTCACTGCAATTATCAGTTATATAGTTTTAGTGTACCCTTAGCTAGTCAACGCTATATATAATATCATTTGGTTCCGTTTCAACTGTGTTACACCCAAGAATATCTGATTGTGATATTATCATGTGATAAAGGAACTATAATGTCGAACAACCATCTTGATCTTAAATCGGCAACTGGAATTAACATTGGCCTCTGCTATTAGACAGTGCATTACACTGTACACAAGTGTGTTGAAGGTGAGAAATGGTGAAAATTCAAGAAGGATGATCTAATAAGTTATTAATAAGACGAGGACTACAAGTGGATTAAGTACATTATCGAAGGTCAATGGGAAGAGTAGCCTCATTCATAGAGTACTCACAACCAGTTGAGGTGATGATCTTCAATCAAGCAATAAGTCAGAGGAGCAGTCTGTAGATCTGTATCATGAGAGAAAATCAATTGGGTTAGCAAAGGAGTAAGCTCGAAGAGGAATCTTTGGAATAGGAAAATAAGACAATAAGTTTTCTTGTATAGAAGAATACATAAGAAGAAACGTTAAGTTAGCTTCTGGCTGTCACACCCCAAAATCTCATTAAGGTGGACTGGCACCCGTTGCCAAAAAGGCTAGGGAGAACCATCTGTAATTGTGTATTATCTATGAACATTAGAAGGTGCTGCCACAATAGATATGCTTTCATGAAAGTAGATAGTGTTAACCTTGAGCTCACTAATGCCTGCTGGATGTCCTGTACTCTTACTGGGGAGATCTACTAGCTCTTGTACCTGCAACATGAAATGCAGGTCCTCCGGGGTGGGACGTCAGTACGAGATAATGTACCGAATATGTTAGGCAGAAAGTATTATATGTGAAATAATAATTCAAATGAAATCCTGTACCAATTTAAAGATAAAAGACCATATATAGAAAATCTGATTTTTTTCAATGTTAAAATGATCTGAAAAAGCTCTCTTTAATCCCTTTTCAAAAGACCATGCTTGGCCTACTTTCTCTTTAATTTTGAGTCGCAATTTATCAAGTAGGTGATGCACCTACTAGGCCCTTTCACCTGGCCTTAGTGGGCTTCAATTCGGTGGGCCTTGGCTGCTCATTTTTTGCTTTTCCTTTCACTTGGTTTGGGCCAGAATTGGCAAGTAGGTGATAAGTGTATTTGGGCCCTTTATTTATTCATTTTGCGCTGACAATCTTGTCCCTTTCTATTATTAAGCCATGGGCCAACATTACACCCTTAGTTTGGGTCGTATTCTTTATTGGCTCAACTAGTTGGAATGGACAGATTTGATGCTGGACCTCATCTCCATTTTCTTTTCTTTTTACTTATTTTGGGCCATAAATGAGTCCACTAATTCTAGCCATTTAGACTAAGCAAGTGACTCACCCGCTAGCTTTTTACCCTCTATTTGGATGGTGGTTTGTCATGGTTTTTCATAATGTATGGGATTAAGTGGTATGAATGGTATGGCAAGTATAATACAATACAATGTTTGGATAAACGGTATGGTTTGCTACTGTTTAATTATATTTTTATTGTTTGATTTGATTGTATGGTACAGTATTGTAACTGATAAATTTACAAAAGTGTCCTGAATTATTATAAATGTTAAATTTGTCAATTTTTTTATTAATTTTTTTTCATAACTACATAGAATCAAGTAGAAAAAGAAGCTAATATATCTCCAATCCATAAAAACAATACAAAAAATTAAAAAGTAGGAACTTTTTAAAAACGAAGCTAAAAGGATAAACTAAATCATGGAGGAAAAGACGGGAGGTAGAAGAGAAGTCTCAAAAGTTGATGTGGAGGAAAATGAGTAATACAAAAGCAGGAGAAATATTAGGGTAAATTTAAATAAAGAATAAATGATAAATTATAATTATTTAAAATTAAGGGTATAATTGAAAAAAATAAGAAAATCATGGGATACCATCAAATTAGTGGTTTCAAAAAGTAAGGGTTTTCATGGTTACAAAACCATGAAATCAAACTATACCATATTATATAATTAATGAAACAATCAAAACAAATGTGGTTCTGTTACTAACTATACCATGTCATACCTAGGAAAACCACCATCCCAAACAAGTTATTAAAGTCCAATAAGCACCTCACTTATTTTATTTTAGTTAAGATCGGGATCGCTTTAATTTAACTTAAAACTTAAATACACTCGATCATCTTAAACTTTAAATTACATATAGCCCTCAAATCTGAGATTTAAATGATGCTCATTTGATCAAGCCACATTGTAATATACGGGAGTTTACCTCCAAGCTTCTTCATTGCACCATTCAAATCAAGTGCATTACGTGTAATACCAAGCCATATTTGTTGATTCTTGCCTAAAAACAAGTTGGATTACAAAGGGAAAACACATGTTAATTTGTTAGAGAGAAAAGTGAGTTTTTCTTTCTTGGTTAGGTCTAGGTGATCTAATCTTGTAATCCTTTCGAGAGTTTAG
>JAPFFP010000001.1:19607178-19640086 GCA_026153255.1 Solanum medicagineum
CTTAAACTCAGGGATATACAGTACATTTGTGAGAGTATCTCCATCATGTAACTTGCAATTTCCCACACATGCAATATCTAATGCATTTCCATCTGGTAAGTATACTCTTCTAATGTTTTCCTTAGTAATTTGATTAACTCCTTCCATCAACTCCTTACTATTCACCATATGATTGGAAGCCCCAGAATCTACAATCCACTTTCTAAATGCTTCACTGTTGGTAGCTAAGAAAACATGATGCATACCTGTCTTCTCTGAATTTGATGGGATTTCTTTTTGCAGCATCCTCAAGATCTGATCATATTGTTCCTGAGTGAATGTTATTCCTCCTCCCTGATTTGAACTATGTGCCTGTGGAGAAGATTCTGTCTGCACTGGTTTACACGGGAAAGGATCCTGCCCAGCTGAACCTATGACTGCATGTGCTGTGTATTGTGGAGAGTATGTGTTCTTCTTTTTGGGCCTTTTGTCAGTTGGATATCCATGGAGCTTGTAACAATCATCTATTACATGTCCTTTCCATTTACAATACTCACAAAATTGATGTATGTTCTTTCCCCTATATTCTCCTCTGTTGAAAGTATTCTGATGACCTTTTGTAGACTGACTAGGACCAGACTGACTAGGACCACAAACTCTATATTGATTCATTCTCATCTTGTTGCTGAATAAGGCCATACCGTTACCTGAATCTTCAGCTGTTTTCCCTAAATTTTTCTGGCTTCCTTCAGATATCAACATTGCATATGCTTTGTTGATATTTGGAATTGGCATCATCATAAGAATTTGACTCCTTGCTTGTGAATATGTCTCATTTAATCCTGTCAAAAATTGTAATAATCGTTGATATTGATAATGTTCTACATACCCTCTCGACCCTGCACAGTCGCACCCAGGGAATGGCACCAGTGAGACATATTCCTCCTATAAGTCCTTTAACTTGGTAAAATAGGTCGACACAGTCCATGTCCCTTGCGTCAATGTCGCAATCTCCTTGTGTATCTGAAACACTCTAGATCCGTTTTCCTTGTCGAATCTCTCCTTCAATTCATTCCAAACTGTGCACGCTTTTGAGGCATAGTCCACACAACTGATCAAATCCTTGCTCACTGAGCTCATAATCCATGAGAGGACTATAACGTTTACTCTCTCCCATAGATCATGAAGAGAATCATCAAATTTCTCTCTTGCATGCCTTCCGTCAACAAATCCCATCTTGTTTTTTCCTATTAGACCTATTCTCATAGATCTACTCCATAGCGCATAATTTTCGGAACCAGTTAGCTGAAAAGAGATTATAGAGCTACCTGGTGTATCACACGCTTGCAAGTATAGTGGGTGATTTGCGTCAATCACCGTGGTTGTTCTGGTACCAGTTCGTCCGGCAGCATTTTCCCCAACATCCGCCATTGTTGACGAACTTGACGAAGCCAGAACTTGACCTAATTTTCTCAACTGCACTCAACGTCTTCAAGGAAGAATCTCGCCTTCAAATCTACGCAACCTAGCTCTGATACCATGATGAAATTCCTCCTATCTACAAGGCTAACCAGAAATGGAGGTTAAACCATTGCTTCACAGAGAACGGAAGAGAGTTTAGACTTGGAGAAGAAGACTTCTTCTTATTTCAATTTTAGGAAAGTGAAAAATTGAGTATACATGTACAGTACCCCTATTTATAGGGGTGCTTATTTTCTTAAACAAACTGTTAACTAAATGTTAACTACGCTTAACTATCTAACTGTTTCATAACTAATTTCTAACTACACTTATCCTCAACAAAAAGAATAAAAGAAGCTAGAGTCTTCTGCTTGCAAATTGATTAAATGATTTATCAAAGTTTGAACATCTCCACGACTAATCATATTCCTCTTATATGATTGCACAAAGTTTTGAGCATCTTGTTCAATAAACCCTGCATTTTCTATTTCAGCTGCTTCGTTATGAAAATATCAAACAACTTTTTTTGTATGAATATCAGTATCCACCATAGATCCAAGAATATTTTTAGTAGCACTTGTAAGCTTGCATCATGGGATGACTATGCACATCATTGAATACACATACTTCCCACACTCTATTTGCAATTTTGAATTTTATATGAGCCATACAACCACATCTATATTCTAATCTTTGTGTTTCTTTTCTTGAAAAAGAGAAAGCTTATCAGATTGTCCTTCACAAGAACAAAGAAATAAACGTCTAGTCACCTCTTTATTTATGTTATAAGTCTTTGCTCCTTTTCGAACACCAAAACCTTTTGCCACGGCATATGAATTATACGCCTTGTATGATTCCTCTTCAAAATTAAATTTCATACCAATCTCAAAGACAAAGTTCTTGCTAATGTTATAAACAGTATGTCCTCTTGTGGAATATTCATGATCATTAACATTACAATAATTTTTTTTTAAAAAAAATATAAATATCAAAACTTAACAAATAGATAAATATATAAATAAATTTAATGTTATTCATACTAAAACTAACAAAAATATCATATAAATGTAATGTAATACCTTCTTGAGCAGAGTTTCCTGTATCAATATGTGCATCCTCCATTGTCCCTTAATTTGATCTACACCAAAAAGAATTATATCATTAAAATTTGCATTTTAAAAATATGTGTAATACATAAAAATATTAATAATATATATTTGTATGTTTCTGTAAAATTTATTTAAAATTTTAAAATTAAATATGTGATCATCATTAAATTTAAAAAGTAAGTTTGTTGAAATTAATATTTTTTGATATAAAAACAGTACATCTAGTTTGCGTTGATTTTATTTTTGAATTATACTAGAACTTAATAGTTTATGTTGACAGGATTTTTCGAACAAGCATGAAGATTACATATGACAATAATGAATGATATACAAATGTTTGGACAAAAGAAAAATTTAAAGACGGAACATATTCATAAGCATCGGATGATTCTACACAAAATAAAGCAAAATTTTGCTTAAACTTATGTACAAAATATTTATACTGATGCTATATATAATTACATATATATCAAAATAAAGAATGAATAATTTTTTTTTATTCAAAATCTTGGTAAGAAAAGATGATTGTATCAATACAAATAACATTAAAAAGACAAAGAAATGAGAGTAAAGAAATAAGCTCATAAATTTATGGATTAAGATGTATATAATAACTTTACTTGAGTAGATACTAGACCTCCGTGAGAATAAAAGATAAACAATGGAGTATTTTTCCTTTGTGATTTTTACTTTGCTTGTGTTAGATGTGGCATGTAAAGATCCCAATTAAGGAGGGAAAATAACACCTTCTTTCCCTCTATTTTTATTGTATATAATCTTTAAAAAAATGCACCCATAAGAACCCGACAATCTCCCGTATGGAGCCACCGTCGTTTCGTCTGGCATGTACTCTCGGGACCTCGGAGTACGACAAAGTGAAAGGAGACAAGACTCACCTTCCCCTACTTTGTCAACCACAGCCGTCTCGTCTATTCTATTCTCGAAAGCGTGTAGACAGAAGGCCCTTTTTTGGACTGTCTTGTTTCCAGGCCGTCTGGGGTTCTCCATTCTCAGAAAGCTTCAACTTTCCCACGTGTGCGCAAGCTTGCGAATAGTTTCTGCGATCACTCTACGTAATTGATTGAACCGGTTTATGCTTGTAGCTATCCCCGGAGGGAATACGTGTAATAGCCTCGTGGGGAACCCCCGCCTGGAGGTGGGAATCTCTTTTAATTTCTTTCTGCGATTATCTTTCCTGCAGCTCGACCGCACCTTCGCTTCGCACCTCTGCTTTGTATTCAAAATATTGAATAAGGATTTAATAAGGAGATCTCTTAATTACTTGATCAAGGAACAGTGCTTTTGAACATTACTTACGAGAATCTCAATCCTTCTACCTCACCTTCTGAAAGGGTAGTAAGAAGGGGGGTTCGGGTGCGCTTCTTTTTCCTGCCGGTTCAGGAGCTTAGGCCCAAATGGTAGTAGTTTCCTACTTAGAGTTGGCACACGTAGGCCTGACACCAGAGGTTGATTGGCACATTCGATAAAGCATTATTTTTAACATTTTTTTTTATTTAAATTTATATCTACTTTACGTCTTTTCATTTAATAAAGACCACTAATTACTTTTTATATATATATATATTTTTAAAAAAAAATTTATAGCTTTAAATTAAAAGAGGATTCACAATTCAAATATAAAAAATGAATAGATTCTTACACAACTTTGATTGATTGCGCCTTAATATAGTAAAATTTTTCCCTCCAAGTTCATTGGAAAAACAAAAATACTAAAGTAAAAGGAGGTTCGTATCTTCATGGATATATTTTTTTTAAAAAAAAAACACACAGATACACCCAAAACCCAGTAACCTTTTCTTTTTTTGCTTTTTTCTCCTCACAAGTCAAACCAAACGTCATCTCTCTCTCCCATGCAAAATCAAATCACGCATGGCCTGACAATAGGACATGTATTCCCCCTTTTACCCTTCATAATTACCTACTAACATGGCTTCTTGTGTTGTCTTTTTTAGGGTCATAAATGTCAATTCGACTTTTCTGGGGTCTAATCTCCGTCAAGATTTGTGGCAGAGAAGCTATTAGGATCCTGTCGTAGACTTAGTTGGTGTCTTACTGCAAACAAATCGTTAAACAGTTCTTTGTGACAGAATATTATTGTCGCAATAATGAAATATACATGCACACATAATAATGTTAACAATAATAGGTTCAGCTTACAAACGTGACAGTCTCATTACTACTATCTCCTAGCTCTTTAATTTTGGGGCATTTAAATAGACTAGTCAACTAGTGGTAATAATGAAGGTAACAAGAGTTCCCTCCCAAATGAGATCTGGTCGATATGAATCTAAATATAATCAGATTTTAATATAAACATCAAATATCAGGAGATAAATAAATAATAATGAAGGTAATCGAGAATTTATTAAAATAATTTTTATTTTTAATTCAAGGATCTATAAAAAATAATGATAAATTTTATAAGAATGTTGCATGTGAAATTCTAATTTTTTTCTCTCTAAAATAAGATATCTTATATATATGCTTCATATAGGTGCTCTCTTCGTTTTATTTTATGTGACATCGTTTGACTTGACACAGTATTTAATAAAAAAGAAAGACTTTTGAAACTTGTTGTCTAAAACCATTCATAGATATTTGTGTGATTGAAAATCATTTCACTAAGTGTAAAGGAAGAATTTCAAAGTTAAATTGTTTTTAATTTGAGTAAAATAACATGCTTTTTTGAATAGATTAAAAAATAATGTACCAAAAAAGATAAGAACGGAGGAAGTATAATCTTATCCGGGAATAAATATGACATAAAAAGTGCAAATTGTGCATTTGTTGAAAGTTGTGTTATTTATCTTGAATCACAGTTAAAAAATTAATATAAGGACTCTAAAAAACAGTTGAAGAGTAAATAATACAGCTGCTGAAATTAAAGTAATTTCATACTATTTATTAAATACATACATGCATGTCGTGCAATTTATGGGTCAGCGCAATTATACAAGTCAAGCAAACTTTGATTGATGGATTTTGAAGATTTGAAAAAATTGGGAGTGTCAAAAAATGAATAATGTTATGCTTTTGGTATCATTTGCAATTATTGACAAAAAAACATACATGTTTCACCAGTAGGGAAAAGGTCATCTCATAACTACTCCCATGTTTCAACTAATCTCCTTTTTAATTAACCCTAAAATGTTGAAAAATTTAAGTTTCATTTCTGTTTCAATTGTTAATAACTATTAACCTTATGATTATTAAAGGCAGTTTAACCTAATCAAGAAACAACTAACTAAAGATTTATGTAACCTCTTTAAGATATTTAATTAGTAAGGATAAGTTTAAAAATAAACATTACTTTTAGCATAATAACTATATGAATGAATATGTACTTTTAGGTCTTAAGAAAATGCAATTAAAATTGAAGATAAAATAGAGAGAACAATAAATTTTTTTATATTTTAAAAATGATAATTATAAATGAAAAACTTTAAAATAATGAATAAATAAACGTGAAAAGGGGTGTACGTGGCTGACATGCAGATGAAGATGATTATCATTGATTGGCAAATGTTGCATTTAATTATTTAACCTAACACACCTGATCATTACAGGTTCATCAACTCAAAAGAATGAACCATTCATTATTATTCTCAATAAATGTCAAACAAAATTATGCTTCTCCAAAAGCTCTTCAAAAAAGTAGTAAAATAGAGTAAATTTGCTTTAACTTTTATTACCTCTTCTTCTAATCTTCTTCTATTACTTGATGCCAAACAATTACCAATGGAAACATAAAGATTATGTAAGTCAAATTTACCACTTTATGAATTGGCAAAAAAGAAATTAACTTTTCTTTATATTTTTGGAATAACAATATTAACTCGACAGTAATGTAAATGGCTCAAATTCAATCTCACGTATAATGATATTTCATAACGATTATGAATACTACGTGACATGACACCTCACAGCTGCTACAACACTTAAACCCCTCTCCTCCACTTCTACCATCACCCATTCAATATTATTAGAATTTTAATTATTATAATTAAATAAAAAACATTTATTATTGAAATGATATTTTGATCATATAATTTTCAATTTAAAACTTGTCACTTTTATGAAAATAGATATATTTGTAGTGATATATAGTGTATCATCATATAATTGAACATATTATGTTGCCCAATGCCAAGCAACATGAGCATAAATTGATGACAAAGTTCCTTACAATTTTATAATTGTAAATCATATCTATAAATGATATTTCCTATGGCATAGGATACATTGAAAATGATGGCAGAATTCTATGTGGAATTTATAGGCATTATGATGCAGAAAAAGAACAAGAAAAATTATTATCATGATGGCAGTGTAATGACTAATGACCCATTCATATTTGGAGATAGGTTTAATTTGTCTATTTGCAATCATTTCATTTATTTTCTTCCAAACCGACAATATCTAATTTTTTTCAAGGCCAAAAAAGGAAGAACAATAATGAGGTCATTACTTAATTATTGACGTTCAAGTTTGGATTCTTCTACTCCCTCTTTTATTTTACGTTTTTCAAAAAATAATTTTATTAATTAAAATTATAGATATTATAAATTACTCCATAATTTTTTAAACACAAAACTGAATAACCAACGGTTAAATTTGTCCCTCTTTGAACCTAGCAGTTCATGTGAAAATTTAATGTGTTTAGAGTTAATGAACCTGGACAACTTCATATATAGAGTCACAAGGGTACCATGAGGAGAATGATATAGCAAATTAAATGCACTTGGATGTGTTTGGTATGAAAAGAAAATATTCCATGATGCAAAATATAAATATTAAGTTTGAAAATAAGTGAGTTTTTTATTTATTTTTTAGTGTATAAATAAATAAAAAAATATTATTTAAAAAAATATTTATATATAATCTAGCAACATATTATATAAATGGGTAAGAGTAGAAGTTCGGGTCGAGTGGAAAGTGAGGATGTTTGGTAGATGGAGAGGAGAAAATAAATGTAGAATGTTACATATAGACTTGTTTTCCCTATTTTCATTAGAAAAAAATTAAATTCTTTTATTTTTGAGGCATTTATTTTTCTAGAAAAATATACTTTTTAAAATATCTTAACTAGTTAAATATAAAAAAAAAATTAAAAATTTCAAAAAATATTTTTCCTCCGTACCAAATGCAGTGATATTCCACTTCCCCCTCTCACCACTATTGCTTGGGTAAATTTTAACTTTTCTCCATCTTAAAATAAGTATGGTTTGAGTGGAGGAAAAAATTCCAATTAAGTGTGCTTTAATTCAAAAAACTAAAAATAATAGTTACGTTATTTTAAATTATATCTTTATAAAGTATTCAATACTTAATTCTTTTTAACAGTGCTTAATTTCAAGAAATATTTAATAAACAAAAATAACTTAGTAAATTATATATCATACTTACATTTTTTTGTGTAAATAAATGTGAAATATAATTAAATAACACTTATTATTTTCGTGTCCTGAATTATAGACGTAAAACTAGTATTAAATTGAGGTAGGGTCGTCCTTTTCTGAATTTCTTTTAAATACGTGATAATTCGTGAACAGAACTAGCTAATTTATTTTATTTAATTTCAAAATATGTAAATGGAAACACAAAAAAATATCTTTTAATTGAGTTGAAGGATAAAGTGAATTTGTACTGCATATATCCTACTCAAAAGGAATAAAAAGTGTATCCAATAATAGAGAGGATGAAAACTGATTTTAGTAATGATTTCTTTTGAAAGTAAAAGATATATAGTACGTATACCGACTTTATTTAGTTAAACTTATTCAATGGAAAGACAACTAAGACAGAAGAGAGGATTTAAGAATGTAGTTAGGAGTAAAATTGTTATGCATATTTCTTGAGCTAATCAAAATCCCATTTGATTTGACATCTGCCTGACCACCATCTGTTTTGGGGGCCGGACTACCATAATTTCTCCCTTGTTATTTAGTTGTCATTATTTTTTTATTTTATATTCTTTAAAAAATAAATAATATTTAGGTCTTTACTTATTCTTTATATTATTTTGAGATATCTAATAATACTTATTCATTTTATAAAATCAATAAAAAAATTTATACTTAGTTCTTAATTTATTTTTATTATTAATTATAGTTATTTCCCTGCTATATTTTTCAAGACATTGTGTTTATTATATTCAAGAAAATTTGATAAAATTATCATATTATTTATTATTTCTTAATTTGGTCAATATGGGGTAAGTAAAGATGGACGGATAGAGTGTTAAAGAAAGACAAAAGTCTCACGTTAATGGTTAATGAGATAGGTGGACTATTTTTGGCCAATCCTCTTTCTTTTGAGTTTACTTTTGAGGTGTGAACAAGACTCATGACATAATTTTACATGGTATACCAGATACTAAGCACTAGGTGTGAAGTGAGGTATTTAAGAAAGACAACAGTCTCACATTAACGATTAATGAGATAAGTAAACTCTTTATAAGAGTTGGACAAAATTTTCATTCATTATTATCACTTCATTCTTTAAGTACTCTAATTTTGGCTGAATTAGTTTTAGTAATAAGCACGATAACTTAATGGATCATAGAGGAATCAAATACTACTCCTTGGGATAACTTTACTACTTGTCATAAAGAAAAGCTAAAGAACAAAATTGATGGTTTAAAATAGCAAAACAAAAGAAGACTTTAATTTGAGGACGAAATAAACAACTGTTTATATCATAATTTCAGAAAGACGTGAATAGCTCCTCCCTCTTAAGGTTCCATTTGGTCATAAACTTTTTCCCCATGCTTTTTTCTTCTAAAGTTTTAAATTTGATATTTTTCCAACACATGAATGTTTATTTTCTCCTATTAAATATATGTTTAAACACAACTTTAACTTTTTATTTTTTTAAAGAAAAACTGATTGATTTTTCACTCGATATTTAAGACTATCCAATTCTACTTCCTTGGATGTTTAGAAAGAAATGATTATAATTAGTAATAAAAATAAATAAAAAATTAAGTATAAAATTATCTATTGATTATTTTGTAAAGTGAACAAATATTATTGAATATTTATTTTTGACATAGTAGATAAATAAAAATTGCCGGAGATAGTTTGGGAAAACATAAAAAGAGAAAAGTCTTCATGGCAATTAATATTTTGAAATAAATTCTACGGAAATATGCATGGGTTTATCTTTTCCAAAACAAGGAGTGAAAAATAAAGATAAGATTAGGGTGAAAATAATGACAAATTTTAAGTAGAAAGGTGTTGAATTCAAGATATATAATTAAAGTTTGTAAACATAAGGCACTAATTATGCCTAAGCATTCCCGTGATATCATGCATAATTTTATCCTTTATGGTCAAACCATTCTCATGACTTGTCAAAATAAGACTAGTTTATTTTTCATAATCTATCTTGGGCTTCACGTTTCCTTTAATTTTACTACTCCTCCTAAATATTTCTCCATCTCAAAAAATTTATATTATTTGTATATAAATTATACAAAATATATCGATCAAAAATAATTTTCTATATATATTAAGCACTCTTAATGAAAATTTTTACTTCACTATTGCTTATATATGTGTGTGTATATATATATATATATATGTATGTATGTATAAAAGATATTTTTTTTATCTACTTTTATTTGTTCATTTTAGATATTTTACCACAATATTTATATTAATTGATATATATTTTTTGATTCAGAGAAATGTTTTAATCAATGAACAATTAAGATTGAGAGTCAAACAAAACAAATAATACGTCTTTTTTCTAATATATTAAGAGTGATAAGTAATTTTTCCTTTTTTAAATAAAGACAAATAGAGGAATTATTTTTTGAGAAATGAACAGCATGTAAAAGAACTAGAGTATATTTTAATGTTAAAGGTAGAAAAAACAATTACAATCTACTTAAATCTCGAAATCCTAAACTAACAATTAGTTTGGCTCAATTTTTAAGCTAATGTTACGATTAAAATGAAACAGAGAAGTATTAATTTTTTTTTATAAATCATTTTATCATAATAATTTGTACTCATCTCGGCTCTCTCTATTATAATATTAAATTTAAATAAAGAAAGTGCACTTAATAATTTAGGCTCTGTATATATTATACATGAATCCTTCGTGGATTACCACTACAATTGTTTTCATGTTTAAATTTTGAGAATGAAAACATGTTTGACAAGGAATATTTCTTGCTAAATAAGATGCTATACGATACGAATTCTAATGTAGTCAAATTTTAATATGATATCAAACATTGAACATTGAACGAAAAATAAAAAAATAAAAAAATAAAACTTGATGGGTCCATTAGCACTAATGATTCAGAGGCATTAAAGGAGGGGAAACATAAATGCTTACATGACATTTTTCACTTTCGGTAATCAAAAAATAAATACCTTTCGCTTTCCTCATCTAACTGAATCTTAACTACTTTTGATTGCCAAATCAATTACTCCACCAGGAAGAAAATTGCAACATTAATTCTCTCCAGATAAGATAATAATTCTCAAATAATTAATTTTAACATAACTTATTCCCTAATATAACGAATATTAAGTAATAAATTATTTCTTAATTTTTCAAACTAAACAAAGACAAATGAATATTCATTTTTAATATATTAAACAAAAAATAAATGAAAAAAATTACTAGACGTTTAAGTCTCTCCGACCCCCCAACCCACACCATTGAAGAGGTCATTCGCTTATTGGCCATGTAATCCTATCGTTGTCTTCATAATTTGGATAATAATATAATTTCACTTATCGGATTAGAGCGATAGTTTGTTAATTATTATTACTTTAGTATGTTTAGTGAGATAACTTTTTCACTAAAGTAAAGTATTATAGTGGAAGGTAATTAAATTTTATCTCTAAAATCAAACTAATCTACTAAGACCAAGAAATGGTCAGTCAATATCTAAAGTTTTTATCTAAGCCAATGGTTTTCTTCACTTACATATACATGTAGGAGTAGTTTATATATTACGATCAACAATCACGACCAATTCCTATTTAAAAAAAAAAAAGTCGTGATCAATTACTGTGATTAATTACTATCATCAATTATCATTATCACTAATTATTACCTACAATTAACATCATCATCATATAATATAATTCACAATCGACATTCACAATCACCATCAACTGTTATTTATGTAATTTTTAGATATTGTATTCGATTAATTTCTAAATATTTTTATAAATTCGAAGATTGAAAAAAGAAATTATCTTAATTACTAAAGATTCAAATTTTAATATAATATCTTATATTTTAAGATTATTGTTATCTTAATAAAAAAAGAGGTGAGACTCTAATGTCAATTCACTTTTATTTGTCTATTATTCCACAAAAAAATTATATTTACTTATCACTTTTAATAAAAGGATAACTATTTTTTTCACGTTTTACTTGAGTTAGTCTGATAAAATAATCATAGCAATTATTATTATTTACTAGATATACTAATTTTAAATGTGAGAAATAATAATAAATGAAGAAAATACATTACATTAGATATGAATTTCTTGACTTTTTCTCTGAAAAATACAAATATTTCAAGAGGGATTAAAAAAACCCAAACAATTTGAGAGGATGTGAGATGGTCACACGTAGTTTTCTATTTGTGAATATGATTGTTAGGTAGGTATGCAAAGAGTTTGTCTCTAACATTCCAATGTTCCATTATGAGGGGCGTCCCAACTACTATAAATCATTAATCATAATCAAATTTCTATAGAATAATTCTTCTCTGATTTAATAATATTTATTCATTCAAATTTGAGAAATAGCAGGGACCTTTCTCCTTTTAACTATACTATATTTTTTCATTTATATTGACCTGTTGACCACAATATCTCCTTTTAATTATTTTTCATAAGGATTATGTTGGCTTATTGCCAATAAAAAAAATATATGCAGTACTTTGGACGTGCATATTACTCTTAAAAACTAGCAAAATACTTTTTGTAATTCAATTTTATCTATAATTTCAACATCAACTTGAAATAAACTATTCAACGTTGAAAACATAGTTTGAGAAGTATTCCACTTGTACTTGTAAAATTTCATTTTCTTTTCAAAGTTGCATTAATGCTCATACGTAATTTCAACTTTTAAACATTTTTTTAAAACTTTAGTTTTAAATACTTTTAGATACTCAATATATATTTAAGGACAAAAAAAAGCTCAAAAATTTGTTATAACTTTATAGCTTCATTAATCAGATGTTTTCACTAGAGATTAGAATCGTCAATATGAACTTGATCCGTTGGACTAGCTCAGTCCAACACCTACGTAATTTGATAAAATTGCACTAAATATTTTAGACCCTATTTAAAATCAAGACTTTCAGCTCCATCTACGTAAGGCCAACCCGTTGGCCTGTAAGGCTTGAGTGAGCCTAATTGGTTGTACTAGTTTGTGGTCCAGTTAAAAAATATATAAATAAAATTAAGTCAAATATTAAATTTACTTTTGAACATGTAATATAAAATCATAAAAATATATATACTAATTAACCATCAATATAAAAATATACAAGATAATAAGAGACGTTGTATGCAGCTAAAACTTTATTGAATCCAATAATCCAATATGAAAAAAAAAACTATATAAAATACATTATTCAAAATTGATTACATTAATGAAATTGTAGTTTGTGGCTCAATTAATAACCATATGCAATGTTGTTTTATAGACATTTATAATAGCATTATTTGATTATAATTTACATTTTAAAATTATGAAAATATATTTTAAAAGGGGTCGATCGATCCGATCAAAGTACAATCCACATAAAAACTAGGTTGATTTTATTATTTTATAATTCATCATCACGATAAATTAATTATGAGTTAGACTTAATTGGATGGAGTCAATTCACATTGATGGATAGCTTTAGTAAAAACTATAGCAGGATATATAAATCCTTTTGTTCTCAATTAATATGGAATGAATAATAGTGTTGTAAAGTGCAAACTCAAATTAATTTAAATTTTAAATGAAGTACTCGACACATGTATTATTATGGGGAGGAAATTAGAAAATAGAATAACATAGGTGTACTTCAATTGCCCACCTAATAATAAAAAGCCTAAACACGCGCAATGTTGATAAAATAGAGTTGCATTTGGGCCCCCCTAAATCTTTCATTCAAGCTCCTCTCCCTAGCTACTATTAATTTTTTTACTCGATGTCCGATATTTATATTGAAATCTAATTAAATTTGAATTCGTATGAAAAAGTCTCACGTAAAGGATAAAATGCTCGCTAACAAAGAACGATTTCATATCATAAAGGACTCGAAGCCAAGATCTCTGATTAGTTCCGTACTACTTGCTAACTTATTCCCATCCACACCCCCACAACTTTTTTTTTTCTAAAAAAAACAGACAAATATATTCTAAAGAAAATAGTAGTAGTTATTACAAGCCATGAATAGAGGGCTTTCACGTGTGTTGTCAACCTGAGTTTGTCGGTTCAAACATGCTCTCAAACAAGTCAATGCAAATAAACAATATGGTCCATTATAATAATCATAATCATAATCATAATAATAAATAATAATAATAATAATAAATAATGTGAAAACCAACTTCACCAACAAGTTCATCCATGGATATATGTTGGTATAAATTATAATATATTAGAATTTTTGATAAAGAGTTTAAAATATAAAATAAATATAAAGAAAAGCTAAAAGATATTTAATATATGTATATATAAAAATAAATTTAATATAGTATAAATAATATAATTTTTAAATATTTTTAATGAATTCTATAATTCTACACGACTCATCTCCCTAAATTATAATATAAATAATTGGTTAAAATAATCTTAATGATTTACCTGTGGGATTCATCAATCATAAGCTTTGATAACCAGCATGGCTACCATCAAATGTGATGTGATGGAGAGAGCTATTTTTAATTTGATTAAAAGTTTTGAAATTCGAATTCTAAGCATGAATTTTTTTTTATAAGAAGTGTTATTCTTCAAAAGGAGGTTTTACCTGACAAATAAAATAATTCAACTCCAATATTATAAATAGCGAATATTTTTTTTTAAAAAAAGATAACCAACATGACTAAGGTATGTTGTGTTGTGTACCTGACACTTCAAAAATATGTACTGTCCCTTAGTTTTTTTTTTTTTTTTTGTAATTTTTACAAGATAAAAAAAACGAAATAGATTTAACACATGCATGACGAGAGTTCTTTTTTATTTCTTTTTATTTTTTATTTATATTATAAATTCGATTAATTTTATTCGCTTAAGATTATTAAAGGGACAATAATTTTTATTTAAAATTTAATTAATAATAAAGAGATTTTGATTTTCTACTTTAATCTTAGCTGGTACAGTTTAGAGTTACAATTTCTGCATTAATTCATCTCACCTTAGAATCAGATAAAATAATATTAAATTGAATAGCATATTCAATTAAATTTAAGATTAAAGTTATATTTTATTTAATATAAATTATAAATTTACTTTCAAATAAATAAAAAATAAAATTTCAATACTACTTGAATATCTACCTTATTTGATGAACCAGGAATAAAAGAATAAAACATGAGAAACAGACCAACATAATGCTAATTTAATTATTGGTACTTCAACTATCTCTTTTTGACTAGACATTATCATATATTTGCCCATTGAGACAAAAGTGCCAAAATATCAAAAAGTGGAAAATATAATAAATACTACTTCATTTTTTTAAAAAAAAAAAGATAATAGGGGTCTACTCTTTTGTTCAACATAGGACCCCACCCAACAACTCCTAAACATCATATTACTATCTCTCTGGGATTTTAATTAATAATTCACAAATTGGATAGAATCTCTATAAAGACCCTTTCTTCTACTTCCAATCCAAAATTCCCTTTTCACTTTTTTTTTTCCCCTTACAAATACTCCTCTCTTCCCCTCCTCTTTAATTTGTGCTCCAACAATCTCTTTGTATTTTTTGTTATGAAAGTTATGGAGCTTGGGTTAAGCTTAGGAGATGCTACCACTAGTACAACAAATAATACAACAACCTCTTCTCCAAAATCATTTTTCTTGTCTAAGAAAAATGTTACTTCTTCTTGTGAGCCTGAGAAGAAAAAGGGTTTAGGGTTTTGCATGGCTTTAGGAATTAGCTCATCATCAAATGGAAGAGTACAACAAGAAGATGAAGAAAATAATAATACTTCTGAAGATACTGTACCAGTTCAGCTTGATCTTCTACCCCTTGTTCCTGTTCCTCTTCCTCTTTCTGTTCATAACGCTCAATCTCTCCATTGGTCCTCTGATAATGGTAATTTATACATATACAATATCTCATTAATATATATTCTTATTAAGAAAATGAATCTTGGATCTAACTCAAAATTAATATATACACATGCAACATATCTTATTGAATTAAATTTGTAGAAAACTAAGGTTGAGTTTGGACTAGTTCCTTTTGAAATTTTCATGAAGAGCATATTTTTTTCCCCTGTATACATGTGATACTGTAGATTAGTGTTGTTGAAATCGTAAGAAAATATTTTTTTTAAAAAAAAAGTAAATTTGAATGATTTTTGACGTATATAATTGGTATTATTTGTGTGAATTTTTATTTCAGTCCACGAAAGTCGTCTGCGTCGACCAATGACTTTCATTTTCCGAGAAATTTTCTAAATTTTTTTGTTACTAATTTTAATTCATGTTTGATTTTTATTGTAGGGAGTTCTGAAAATGGTTCGTCGGGCAACGGTGGGTTGCCGGAGGCAAGGGGTTTCGACGTGAACCTGGTACCGGCGGTAGGGGTGGAAGAAGTTTCGTCTCCAAACAGCGTAGCGTCGTCGTTTCGCATGGATTTTGGTCTTTTCAAAAGCTGTGTGAATATTATGGGCGCCGGAAATAAACGGAACTCGGAATCGGCCGGCGGGAACGACGGCGGCGAGCCGGAAAGAGTATCTTCGAGAGCAAGTGATGAAGATGAAAATGGCATCAATACTCGGAAAAAACTTAGGCTGTCCAAAGAACAATCAGCTTATCTTGAAGAAAGTTTCAAAGAACACCATACTTTAAATCCTGTAAGTATTTAAGTACTAAATTAAAATAATTAGTAACTCAACGTTGAACTCCATTTTATTGGCTTGGGTTCCATTTCTCGATTCTCCCGCATTGAAATTTCCCTCCCCATTTCTCTCTTCATCTTACCCCAATTTTGAAAAAATAAAAAAATAAATGATTTGAGTTTTTTTTTTTTGGATTTTAAAGTTGTGTTTTCTGATTTTTTTTTTTGTTATTGTATGGATACAGAAGCAAAAGCTGGCACTTGCTAAGCATCTAAGTCTAAGGCCAAGACAAGTTGAAGTTTGGTTTCAAAATAGAAGAGCAAGGTTGGTTCAATAAAATATTTATATATATTTTTTTAATTATTTGATCATTCAAGAATATTTATAAACAAAACCTCATTGTGAAGTTAATTTATAGAAGGCAACAAAGAAAACATTTGTTTGTGGACAGATGAGAATTTAATAAATGGGTGTGGTGTGGTCTATTTCTCCACTTGAATACTTCCAATTTTGCAGCCAACTCCTTTCAATATTCTTGGATAATGTGAGCAAGCACTTGTCTTTATATGTATGCAACCACAATTAATGCAAAAATTAAATTCTCTACTCATATTTCGTTTTCTTGGATTTTAATTTTAATTTGTTTTCAGGACTAAATTGAAACAAACAGAAGTGGATTGTGAGTACTTAAAGAGATGTTGTGAGACACTAACAGAAGAAAACAGAAGGCTACACAAAGAACTTCTAGAATTGAGAGCTTTGAAGACTTCTAATCCATTTTACATGCAACTTCCAGCCACCACACTAACTATGTGCCCTTCTTGTGAAAGGGTGGCTTCCACCACAACCGCCACCTCCACCGCAGCGGCCGCTCCCGGAGCCGTCGCCACAACCACTACTACCACCACTTCTACAAGTGACTCAATTCCTAAAGCAATTCCATTTCTTAATTCTAAACCAAGATTTTTCCCATTCACTACTACTAATAATAATCCAAACCATTCCCACCCATCAGCAGCCTCTTGAAAAAAGAAAAATGTGAATTTTAATTTCTCTGGTGTAAATATACTAATCATTGGTTTGGGTTTTTCTGCCTCAGAGATCTTGGTTGGATGGATTTTATTTGTTTTGTTTCGTTGGGTTTTTTTTGTCTCTCAACTTTTTGAGACTGGTTTGGCTCATCCATATGTTTTTTTAAAAAAAGGAAAAAGTATGAGAGAAAGGTTCGTAGTTGTACTAGGTTTTAGAAGAATTTTCCTTTCTGATTCATATCCTAGAAGAATCATGATATTAGAAAAAATAGAACAGCATCCTTTTTTTAGTCTACATGATTTATATTTTCACTTCAGCTGTTCATTTATCTTGTTCTTGAAAATATTTAGTTCCATGAACTTTGATTTGTTAAAGCTTAAGTTTTTATGTAGTTTAATTAGAAAAAAGTACCATTGAATTGCTTGAAAGATGATACTGAGTAATTATTCATAACTACTTTTGTAATATTCTTTCAATCTCCTAATCTCTTGAGAATTAACCTTAATTATTCATTTAAAAATAAAAATACACATGAATGTATATTCTGTGAAAGTCAAAACCCCCTCAAGTGTTTTATATTATTTCATATTTATTTGGTTGAATTTTTTCCCTTGGACAAACATAAGTCAAAATAACGATACTTTCACTTCTATTTTTCGCTCAAATTTTAATAATATAACTCTTCTTCATTTAATTGAATGAGATATATGTTTGTCCGGTGGTTCAAGGCATGAGATATATGTTCTAATGATTTACATTGATTGGTGAGGGCCGCGTGGGGGGAAAAAAGAAGGGACAAGGATGGCAATATTTATCAAAGTGTCTGCTAAAGTTAGGTACCCTTTATTAGCAGCCAATTATGAGGACACACCACCCAAGTACACTCTTCATCATGAACCATTTCTCACTTCAACATCACCACGTGACCCAACTACCTTTTTAATTCAAAAATTATGTGTTTATTTTAAAATATAATGATTGATTGCCATATCAAAACATGATGGTTTCTCTTTTGTCCCTTTTATTAAATTATTGAAAATGGTGGTCCTCACCCCCAAATTTAGTACTGTTAGTTTATTTGGAAAAAAGAGTTACATGATGTTAATTAAATAGGTAAGACGACAATACATTTCATATTAAATTAATAATTTCAATATTTGTGCATTTATTAATTATCTTATAAGAGGTAGCATTTGAGCAGATAATTTATGTGGCTTATTTTTAGTATTGAAAAATGTTACCAACCATGATAATTAGAGCTGGTCGAGTAGCTTAGAGATATATTCGTGATTTTTTATGGTTCTTACATTGTAATATGTTATGGCTTATTTTTAGTGTTAAAAAATACTGTTAATCATGATAATTAAAGCTGCTCAAGCAGGCAGGTCGAGTATGTTGAGGGTATATTCGTAATTTTTTATAGTTTTTTCGTTGTAGTTTGTTTGTCTTATTTCTTGTGTTAAAAAATACTGCTAATCATGATAATTAAAGCTGCTCAAGCAAGCAGCAGGTTGACATGTCTGCTTGAGTATCCTGATGGTACATCGGTAACTTTTTATGATTCTCCTATTATAATCTAAATTAAAATTAAAAATGACAAATATTGGATCCACACTAGCACGGACGCGGATGTCTGATATATTACTATAAGAATAATTCATAACTTTTTCCTCTTTAATTTGATCTCGTCAAAAGTATCGATTGACACGAATTATCAAATTCATACGTGACTAATATTTGTCATTAATTAAGATAATATTTTATTTATAAATTATATAAGTTCTAATTCCATTTGGGTATCTAAAATTTATTTAAACGTGTACTATAGATTATTTAAGTTGTATTTTTTTATATTCATGAAAATTTTATATTTTGATTGGATGGTTGTTATGCTTTATTTCATCATGTATTGTATTATGTTGCAATGTATTGTAATGTATCATACCATTTTATTTTAATGAATACAATATTTGGATAGATTATTGTATTGTTTCTCAATTGGTACATAATGCCAAGTATCCATAATTTGAATCATAAACCTATAAGAAATTGTAGGCTATGTGGTAGATATCGTGGAAAAATTAGTATATACGATAAAATATAATTATTAAATAATAAATAAAATAAAAATAAGGAACGCGATATTAAAGTAATGATGCAATTACACCAAATCGACTGTTACACAAAATGAGTATTTTTGTCGTTTGATGAATTTAAACGATACAATACGATATAATTTAAGTAACAATCAAAACAAACATTGTCTTTAAACTAACAATACAACGGGCAACAACTCTCCAAACAAGAGGTTATACTACCAAAAGTTTTTCAACTGTTATATAATTTTAAAAAATGAGTAAATTAATATTTATAAATAAGGTATTAACATATTTTAGGTCGTGTTAATAAATTAAATATCCTTTATTTTCTTATAAATAAATATTTATGGTTATATTTTGTTATAAATTTTTCAATACATATAGTTTTATAAAAGATTCATTGATAATTAATTATATAATAATATTATTGATTTTGAATTAAAATTTTAATTTCTGTGTTACTAAGGTGGAGGAGGTAATTAAACTTTGTTGGTAAGACTGATGGAAGAAACAAATAGGAATAAATGATGTTGTCTTTTACTATGTATATTTTCCTATGTACCTTATTGTTCTCTTCCTTATCATTATGTAAGGTCAACCTCATAATTATGCTGCTCCTTGTTCATATAGTATCGTCACTTTCATTTTCCTTTTGCAACATTTACACCACCCTAGCTGTCTTCACCTCTCCATTTCTATTTATTGCACTCCAAATTTCAAAATACAATTATCTACCTCAACTGATTTGAGTTGAAAGTAAATAATTAGTGTTATTACGCACTAATTAGAAAAAATCTTTATTTACTGGTTTAAACTAAATGCCAGATTCAGAAATTTACGATTCTAAACATTTTAGTATAGAAAATTTTTAAAAATAATATTTAACTTTTAATAAATAGAGTAGAATTGTATGTTTTTGGTCCCCACGCCTCTCCATACGCACCAAATGTTTCACAAACTGAATAAATGTCTTCAAATATGTGAATACTTATGTTTTGGACTTTCTCATATTCCTTCCGTTCACTTTTAGTTGTTAAATTTTGATTACATACATTTATTAAGAAAGTAATTATTAATATAGTAAATTTATCATTTTACTCTTACTAATTGATAGAACCCATTCACTATATTTGTCAAAATATTAACTCAATGATAATAAATTGAGGTTATAATAGGTAAAAAAAAATTGACCTACCTTGATTTGTCAACTATGAGTGAATGAGGGAGTCTATAATTCATTCTATTCTTTTATAATTGTCATAATCTTCTTTTAAGGATCACTCGATATGAACTGTGAGTAAAAATTTATAATGTATCTTTTCATCATTTTAATGTGAAAGAAATTGTATTTTATAGTACTTTTTATATAATTTTTGAATATCTCAAGTTTTGTTTTAAAATATAGAACTAATGTAATCTAATTTAGCTTTAAAAGTCAATCAAATTGACTTTTGAAAAACGCAATTTAAAAAACAAAAAGAGTAGTTGAGAATTGTTTTCTAGTCTTTAGATAAATAACTCAGTATCCAATCAAGTGAATAATTTTTAATTTGTTTTATTTGTAGTATAAATACCAAAATATTATTATTTAGAAAGTATATAAATCAAATATTTAATATTACGGATAAATTACGAATTTATGTGTACCATATTTTAGCTATTGAGACTTGACACGAGGAGAACCAAGTTAAAAACTTATCAATTAGTTGAAGCATATGAAAAGTGCAGTTAGTAGATCGTCAACAAACCAACGTGGTTAACTACCAAAAAATGCTAGAAATTTGAAACACATACGTCTCGATTGTTATCTATTATTTCATAATATAGTGACATAATTATAATAAATTAATTACACAAAATTAAATTTTTTAATATTATCTAACAATTAATTTAATAATACAATATAATAAAATTTAAATAAAAAATATTCTATTAAACTTACAATACAATACAAGAACAACTTCTTTGGATGGTAGTTTTTCGTTATTGTTACTAAGGGAACCACGTTTATTTTTATTGTTTCACTAATTATATAGTTTGGTATGATTTAATTTCATAGTTATGTAACTATGAAAATCCTCACTTTTTGAAACCAACAATTTAGTGATATCCCATGGTTCTCTTATTTAAATAATTCTAATTTATCCTTTAATCTTTATTAAACTTTTTGTATTACTTATTTCTCTCCGCATCAACTTTTAAAACTTTTTTTTTCGCCTTCAGTCTTTTCTTTCACGTATTAGTTTTTATTTTAGGTTCGTTTTTAAAAAAAAAAAACTGACATTTTTATTTTCTTGTGTTGTTTGTATAGATTGAAGATATATCAGTTTGATAAATTTAATATTCATAATAACTAAGGATATTTTTATAAATATAAATTATGATACAGTATCATACAGTCAAATCAAACAATAAATTATCATTAAACGGACAGTCTATCTAAACATTATAGAATACTTATACCGTATCATACTATATCATAACATAGCATATCATACAATATATTATAAAATCATGGCAAATCATCATCTGAATAAGCAGTAAGTATCGATCATCCAAGCAAGCTCTTAATTCTTCCACGTGGCATGGGCATATTTACTTCAAATTAATCATCAAATTGAATCACCATCTTTGTCGTTGCATCAATTTAGAGAACAAGTTAATGGATACAAACCTAATCCCAACACATTAAAACATCAGTGTCATATCATGTATTTGTCTCTCTCTCTCTATATATATATTTTAGAAATAACTTGAATGAATTTTTTTTATTTTTTTTTACATAGAAAAGAAAAGAAGTTTGATGATTAATATAATAAATGACCGACCATGGCCCTCTTCTCTAATTAATCCTTTAATTAAGACATATAATTGTAAATAATAATTTGTGCCCCCAAAGGGACAAGGACATGACCTAATCACACAAATAGAAAGTTCAACTCCTATTATTATATTTGTCATCCAATGATTTGTGCTGCCTTTGTTTTGTCTATCTCACTCATTGCCTAACCAATAGATACACTTACACATTCTTTTTTTTAAAAAATATTTTTATTTTTTGTTCCTTTATTGAGCAGTCGTTTTCTTACCAAGCTTATAAGGAGACAATAATAATGACAAGGATTATTACTAATCAAATCAAGAAAAATCTTTCTGCAGATGACTTCTTTTTCTTTTCCATTACTATTATTCAAAAGATTTTAAAGGGGTCCATTAAAACTTGGTCATAGTTATCCCTTTCTTACCTAATTTCTTTTTTTTTCTTTTCCAATTTGATGCAAGAGATTTCCTAGTAAGACTCCATTGAGTTTAGATGTCTCTTGTCAATCAATGTAAAAGGTACTTGAAAATTTTTAAATATTGACCTCATCGAGAGAGCATATTTAAAACAAAAAAAAGAATATAAAAGAGGTTAGAGATCGATTTTCTTTATCAATGTTTACTGTATCAAAATTGTCTCAGATGATATACATTTTTGATGTGATTATCCGATGAACATTCAAAGTATAGGGAATAGAGATGCTGATTTTTATATGAATTTAAAAAAATATATAATAGTCATAATTAATTGTCTCACGAAAGACGCTTAAAACGTGGATTTGTTTGGAACTTGAAATATTTGACACTTAGGTGGGGAATAATATATTAATGAAGAGGCTTGTTTTCAATGAATTAGTAAAAGAAAAATGTTTTAGCGAGAAAAGAATAATATTTCAATGTTTACATACGACAAATTTTTGCCCACATCATCGGAGAAAAAAGAAAAAAAATATTACTAAAGAAGTAATACTTAAAGTAGCATAATATATACAAAGTTAATTTTTTTTATAGTGATGATAAACTTTATATCATCTTATCATCACCTTTTTGGAAGAAAATTCATGAAAGCAATAGCAGCCTTCAGTTTTGGATAAACCTTAGGTTGCATCAACTGAAAAGATTGTTTTTTGTTTTTTTTCAATTAGATCAACATCTTCAAAAGATGGTTTTACTAGTTTATTTTAATTTGAACACCTCAACAAATTAATTATCAAAAGTATTCAAGTATTTGGTAAATTTTTTTTTTCTTATGATATTAACGTTTGGTTGGATAATGTTTTGGTGGATTTTTTTTAGTATTCCATTAAAGATGATATAAATAATACCTAAGTGGTGATGTCATTTTCCTCTTTTTAGTTCAAAGCATTTCTTACGGATCAAACATCAATTAATAACATTTTTTTTAAGAAAAAAAAAACCTCCATATCTATAATATATTAAAAGTGCAATGGTCCTTAAAAATATTATCATCACTTTTCCCTTTCATTAAAAACTCTATTTTAAATAAAATTATCTTTTCATCATTTTTCTTTATATTATTTTAATTATATTTATAATATTAATTTTTAAAGTATATGGAAAGAAGCAATAAAATAAGGACTTCTGGCTATGAAAAACTCCTAAATCTTCTTATTTGATAGAGGGAAATTCTAATTTACTATGAGATCTAATTAGTGATAGAATCTCTATATATGACCTTTGTAATAAATAGTTTATCATAATTACTTTTATAGTGAATTATTTGTCTTTTCATAAGTTCATAATTATCAAATAAGGTACGTTGTTGTTGTTGTTTGCTATCAAATGAGGTATATGTTTTGATCACTCACAAAAAAAACATAAAACAAGACTAGTTATATAAAAGAAGGTAAATTTTGCCCTAAATTTAGTAGAGCTACGCAGGAATATATGCAGTTATAAATTCAACCAATATATATAAAACTGAATGAAGTATACACAACATATATATTGATTATATTAATTATATATATAAACTAGATCAATAAACGTATATTTTCTGATATGGTAAATAGCAAAGTGTAATTAGGAAACCCAAAGATCAAGTTCTCTTTGACTTCCCTGGAAATTAGATTTGAGGTTATCCAATGTTCAATAATTTTAATTTCTAAAATTTGAAAAAGTCATATTCAGCGACGATTAAAATCTGATTGATTTGACTAGCATGAGATGCAAGATTTGATATTATCTTTGATGGTGTTCGCTATGATAAAAATGTATTTAAACTGTTGTTTCTGAAACTTATTTTGTTAGAAAAATTATTTTAAAAAAAATACTTCAATCAATCAAATATTTAAAAAAATAGAAAATATTTTTTCGTACCAAATACACCTTTTATCCATATCAAATTGATTAAGCTATACCTAATAATCTTAAATAGTCCTACTACCAAACATTCTAATTACTTAAAAAAAACATAAGTATTTTCTCCACGATATTTCATTATTATTACAATTTCTTCAAAAGAGTGAGACATAAAAGTTCTCTGGGCTGCATGATTTTCCATATTCAGATTGCAGGTGTTGTATTAATTATTGTGTTGTACAAATTGATATAAAATTGGTAAACCTCGATAATTTTTTAATAAATATGGTACGTATTTTTAATAAATAAGGACACAAATTAAAAAAAAATTCTAGCTATCACTGGAATTATTCCAACCATCCAAATAGTACAACTTTTTTTTGAAAAAACTTGTTAATAGCAATTTCTATTGTTCACGCAGACACATCTTAATTAATTAAAGTATACATCAAATAATTAATGGGGTGTCGACACTTTCTACACGCAATTGGCAATGATTTGAGTAGAAAATAATTTTCTTAGACGTTGAAATTTTGTTTGACCAAAGAGACACATTTCAAACCTCAATTTAATTATAATAATCCGTTGAATTACATGAGAAATCAGTGATTTTAAGGTATGAACTTTGTGTGTCTGCAGCCACCCAACAATCAAATACTCGTTCCGTCCTATTTTACGTAACTTTTTTTATCATATTAAAAGGGTTGTCACCTTACTCTGATTCTTTTCATTCTTAATGAAATAATTTTTAGCGATATAAATATCTAAAAATAATTTTAAATCACAAGTTTTAAATTTTTTTTCTTTAAATATTATGTCAAATCAAAGAATTCCACATAAAATGAGACGAAGAATATTTCTTTTAAAACAATAAAAAAAGAATCGGTAGCCAACAATATCAAAGATTTTGTGGGAGTGGTTGGGTTGAGATCATTATACCTATGATTACAACATTATTTTCAAAATTTCTGTTTATCTCTTTTCATTTTACACCGACAATATTAAAAAGAATATTATTAAATTATATAAAGAAAATAAACTGGTATGACAAATATAATGACAATATTGAAAAGTTGAACAAGACTTTTAATATATGGATTTTTATCAATTTTATGACTTGTGTTGGGTTAGATTTTGTGACATCATTTCTACCACCATCTTTGAATTAAAATTTGTTGCCCTATTACGACCTCATTAAAAGTCAAATTTTAAATGCTTGCTAGGTAAACATATTGTTGTCATTGACTTTTTTTACCCCTTGAGAAAATTTAGAGTTGGTTTCATTTGAAATGGGAATATTTTAGGATTTCATTTGCGGAATTAAAATCAAGACTATAAATTAGTTAATTTGTTTCATTTTTTCTCGATTTTAGATATAATTTTTAAGTAAATAAGATAAATTTAATCTCAAAATTTAACGACCCCATAGTCAATAAGGAATTTCTTATTCCTCCACTTCCATCCCTCTAAAAGCTGGAATTTAAAATTTATATTAATAGCTCATTAGTCATTAGGTTTATACAAAAATTACCGAATTCATATGAGGAGGCAAGTGCCCCTCCACCCTCGTGGGGTTCTTTGTGTTTTGGTTGTTGATGAAAAATCTACATCTGGTGACTAATAATTATTATAAAAGGGGAAAAGTTGGAAGAAGAAGACTTTTTAGGAGATTTCACATGTCAAACAGACTTAAAAAGACATGCCTTGTTGATGAAGGAATTTGTTGAATATGGTGGTCTTTATCTTTTACATTTTTTTTCTTTTTTGCAACAGTCATCAAAGTGGTGGCTTTGTATTTCCAGTCATGATAGCAATTTCACATTCTCTTTTCTTTCTTTACTTTTTGAAATTGCACAAATGAAAATGAATAACTCAAGTCAACTTCTTATTGTGGCACTTACTTTTTTTTAATTGCAAATATAATTGGTTGCTTCTAGGAAGGTGCAAAATGCATATTAAAAGAAAAAATATCTGGACCACGTAATAATAAATAAAATAAAAGAGGAAGAGGATTTCATTAATTTTACAAAAATAAATTATAAAAGTAAGAAAGCATTCATGTCCGAATCAAATTGTACCTTCAAAAAGTCACTTGTCATAATAGGATTTCACTAGATTTCATTTTTTATCAGAATCTTTTTCATGTTATATTTACCTTTACTCTTGGAACAAAGCAGTATATTTTTCGTAAAACTATTCCTCTATAGTAGTCCTACTCAATAATTGTGACACTATTTTGTAAAAAGTATATTGTTCAATCCATTTCATTTGATTTAATACGGTGTTTAAGAGAAAAAAATACTTTTGAAATTTATAATCTAAAATATCCCTTAAAGTTTTATATGGCTGAAATCATTTCATTGATTATTTCTAAGTATAGGAGAAGACATTCTTTTAGACAGGGAGAGTACTATGTATAAAAATAAAATATATATAATAATAACCATTAATGTCATACACATAGTAAATTTTATGTAAGAATAGCTAAAAAGAAAAAAATTGTATCAAAATGGTGCCTATCAATCATAGTTTTCATGAGGAAAGACTACTATTGTTTGCTTTTTTTTAATATTCATACTGTATAAAATTTTTCAGTTAAATTGTTTAATGAATACATTTTTCTTCTAGGTACACAAAATTATCAAACTGATTTTTTGCATACTTTAGTTTATTAAACTAATGAAATTTTCAAATGGATGTTGCCACTTTAAGTCGATAAGAAAAGACAAGAAAGAGTTGATACTCAAATCACAGCCAACATTACCAGAACTAGTAAATTATAATTCAGAAACATTGACTATTTATTTCCTAGTCTAGCTATATCATTACCTTCTATTCTAATGGCGACACAGGTGATACTGTTGAATGATATTATAGTTGAAATAAATTCTAGCTAACAAGCAACACTAAATTACAGTACAAAGCCTGCTGTTCTAATTGTGCCATAATACATTACTTTGCCCCCAAGTCAACAACATCAAACCTGAGCACTCCCCAGCAGGCTGCAGATGAGAGAGCCCAAGGACCAGTAACTTTAGTTTCCAGAAGCAGCATCGTTTCTGAACTGCTGCTCAACCATTGGAGGGAGGAGAAGAGCAAGCCTGGTTTTGTATCTTGCAATCCGTCTAAGCCTTTCTTCTCTTAATCTGCAGATTTCCAAGAACAATGGGTCAATTGTATTTATTCACCAGTAAAACAAGTCCTCGACCAATTTCCAGTTGGTCATATTAAATACATATACCCCTTCCCCTACCCCAGAAACAATGGAAAGCGAGACAGGGAATAACTGCTCGAAGAATGGCTCTGTAATATAGTGAAGATTAAATTAATGACTATGAATCTCATTACAGTTCATCATCAGCATCAGATTTAGTATCTAGCCGGGAAAGTGAACACCAGATCAGTTTGTCGGACAGATCTCTTAACTTTTGGACTTAAGTAAAGTCATTATAAAGATGGCCAATCACCAGCCACTCACAGATTTTGTGCAGCAGAAGAATCAAATGCATGGTTTCTGTTCTTCAATCTTTCTTCAGGTGTCTAATTTTGCTGGCATCTCAAGTTTAAGGGTGCAGAAAGGGGGCAGAGCAACTTAACCACATGATTTGAGACGGGCTACTACTTTTTTCTCTTCTGTTTAGATGAAGTGTCAATTTTTATCCATTTATCAAAGGGCTAGTGCCTAGTGAAATAGCCTTCAGAGTTTGGGTAGAAGAAAAACATTGTTATCCATCACACTACACTCGTGAAACTAATCAACAAAAGAAAAAGTAGACTTTGTAATATGGGACATTCCCACCTCTTCAGGCCACCTAGGGGAAGGGGTCAGAAAGAGCTCTATCAACAAGGAAATAGCTATAACCAGAATTATGAAAAGCCAAATACCAGAAAGGTTTTTTACCGTGATCTAATCCTTTTAGCACGCTTGACATGTTTTTGCAAAAGTTCTTTCGGAGATAAATGCTCAACAGATTGCCCATCCTGCAAGCAAAACAAAACAGAATCACTTGTTCAATTATATTATTGAACGGCAATTGCAATCTCTAACTACCCAACTACATTGAACAACTACGTAACATCAATACAGGCTGCCTTTCGAGCAGAGACATGTGAATCCTAATACATAATAGCTGACCACAAAATCAGAATGACAAAGCAATGAACTTGAGACATGATTAAAACAACACCCAGAATTTATTTTTTTAAAATGAGATCAATGCCTTTGTGGTCATGCTGACTGTAGAAAACTCGGATCAATTTTGATACAATTGAACTTGCTCAACCTTAAAAAACATACTCCTATATAATATGTTAGAAACAAATAAATTAATAGGGAGATACAATTTAATATGGACCTCGTGTGGAACAAAGTAGAATTTCTTATATTAAAACTTCAAGAGACGAGATACAAATGGATAAAACCTCTAGGGATCCAACATCTCCCCCGTTCCTTAATTGATTGAGCTGCTAACAGTCAAAGATACTTCCAACATTTGATGGAAAAAAAATTGTATCACGCACACCAACCAATCAACCATGCAGCCTATCCAGCTCAGGCATGGGTTTACATCATGTATTGTAGCTGGAATTCAAACCTGGGTCTCCAGACTGTTACACCTATGACTTAACCACTAGGTCATCCTCTTGAGGCTGAGGACATTCCTTCAATGAAAGTTGACAGACAACAAAGGAACTCTAGGACTTCAACAAACATGGAACATACCATACTTCCAAACTTGGCAATGCAAAACATTGAAGAGTACACCAAAGAGTGCTTTAAAAAAATCTAGGAAACTCCTCAGAAGCAAAATATTGCATTCAACTTGGAACAATAAAAAGAAAAATGTTCAATATGCATATGACACTTAATATGTACAATTTTTATAATGTGGTGAATTTTATTTTATCTATGAAAATGTTTCATAATATGACAGTTCAAAACCTTACTTTGCCTAAAAGTTGATAGGGATGGGAAAATTCACCATTTCAAGTATAGCATAGACGAAAAACTGCAGTCCTATAATGAGCTGGATGGTATAGTACAAGATCCTACAAAGTGCACGATGGCATAAAACAAGCCAATAATCTTATAGTAGATATCAATAACAGTCTGGTAAGTTCACTGCTCAGCAAGGAGTGGACAAGGTCAGTGCTCCCGATTCTAGAGTGAATGAAATGTCGGAAGGTGATTAACAGTAGAATAGATTCATATCCTTTCAAAAGATAGATTGTAGGATAGCATACGGTAACAGAAATCAAGAAAGATTTAGTTGGGAGTGAATTAGTGTGGAAAATGTAAGACTAGATGGAAAAATTGAAAATTAGAAATTACTAGAATGATTTGTAATGCAGTGAAGTGCACATATCAAATGCAACCTATTCGCATCTGCTGATTCGGGGCTTTTATAAATGAGGACCCGGATAAAGATATTTATTCTAGGTGACATTCTTGCATCAAGAACACCTACTCCCCCCAACCCCCGACTCACACGTGCGCACACAAAAAAAAAAGGAAGTAAAAAATCCTGCCCTAATTATGTTCAACAGAAACATAAACTATGAAGTAAAATATCCTGCCCTAATGAGTAAATACTTAAATTCTCCTTGCCCTATAACAATCATTTCCAACATAAACTATGATTTACTAGTAAAATGAGTTAATACTTCAATTCTCCCTGCCCCATAACAATAATTTCCCCTGTACTTAAGATTACAAGACAAACAACGATGGCTAAATTATTTCCGACCATCTAACCATTTTGGTACAGGAATCGTATTCAAACTTTTACTCACTAAGTAGATAAACTCAAGTGCTCACCTCTTCCTCTTCTTCTTTGTCTCCATCCTTTTTCGCAGGAGATTCGGAATCTTGTGGAGCTAATGCCAAGGGTCTAGGAAGAGATCTTACACCATCCATGTATTGGGACTGCCAACGAAATGTAAAGCAAATAAATATAAAAGGAAAAAATAATTCTATTTAAACATAGAAAGTATTTCTTGCAAAACTTCAACCACCACATCAAGAAACTCATCCAACACTACAGTTGCATCCTTTTTGTCAAGAAAATTTAAATTAGCAAAGACAACAAATGCAAGACCAGAGAGGAGAATCAGCAATAGAGAAGCAAGAGAGAGTCGTGACCCGAACTGGATAGAGATCAAGATCTGAAACTAGTTTCAATTTCATCAAATGTCCTCCCTCTACCTCTACAATTCGTAACTCTACTTTTTCATCAAAAACTACATAAAAAAGAAAAGAGAAAGGAAAAGGAACAAAAACGACTATTATCCTTAATCAAGAACTTAAAATGAGTGGCATTTGGCTGCAGCTACTTGGATCAGTAAGAGTTTTGAAGAGTAGTGATAGAGAACCATGATACAAAACTGGCTTTGAACATTTAGATCAGGTCAAAAATCAAGTAATATAACTTGAAACTATGTCATTGTACTACCTAAGCAGCATCAGGTAAATGTTCAAATTATAATGAGGAGCTTTAAAGAGTTTTGATAGACAATAAACTCCTCATTCAATTTTGAACATCTTATAACTTCTAAAGCAACTAATACTTCTAGCCTTCCTCAATGCTCTAGCATTAACATATTTCCATTCAAACCTAATACTATTTTCACAATAATGTAAAGAAACTTATATTTTTTTTCGGTGTTGTCACAATCACAAGTCAGCTAAGGTGACGGACTCTCAAGCAAATCACACCCTAAAGCAGTGGAATAGAACTGCAAATCTCGAAATGCATATATTGGAAAAATAAGAAAAAATAATTCTTAATTAACAATTCCAGAGAGGGGTTTGTTATGTTGTCTAGTTAAATCATTAATGTTTTGTCCTCTTGGAAGATGAATAGTTGTCTGGTGCTTTCTCTATGACTACTATATTTCGGAAAGGGAAGTTTTTGCCCTTGGCATTCTATAGAATATGTTAGGCAGCATCATTTGAGGTAATGTATACCAGGGTTGGCAAAATTAGCCCATGAAAACATGACCCACCCAATCTATCTAAGTTTGGGCTGGTCATTGACCCAAAAAAGTTGGGTTGATATGTGGCCCATATGATCTATAGAAAATTTTATCAAAATAATTTTTAAAAGACTATTTCTTGTTTGATATATATACACATTTTTATTTTTATTTTTTATGACAGTAGTGTCCCAGCCAACTTGTGCATACCTTGATTAATCCCACAAGATAACCTGCCACCTCCCACCATCTAAAATTCTATATTATTCACACAAATTTTCTTACTATTTTCATTTTACGTAGAAATAACATCCACATAACTTGTAAAGAAATCTACATATGGGGTGCACTACTAAGATAATAGCCCTGTAATGACAAAAATAAAAGAAGCTAAATTAAGCCCCTACCTTGTAGAAATCTATCTTACTTTTATAGGAAAAATCATAATGATGATCATATTATTTTGTTTATTAATTACCACATACTAAGACTTTCTAAAAGTACATACTAACTATTAAAGCCAATTCTTGGTTTTGATGTTACAAATTTTGAACTTAAAAAATACAAAAAACTCAATGGCAGTATTATATCTGACTTTAAGGAAATATTGTGCATTATGTTAAAAATAACATCCTTTATTAAGTATAGTTTTGTCGAAGCAGAATATTCAGAATGACAAAGCTGATGTAAAAGAAACCATTAGAAACAACTTTCATTGAGTTCAAAACCTCACCTGTTCTAGCTGGCTAGTACATCATATATCCATCTTTAATACAAGAAGCAAACATCTGACAAATATTATCTATGCATTACAATCTCTACACTATAACCCAATTGTGGGATTCCACTAGGTATGTTGTTGTTGTTAATCTCTACACTATTATCCTTGATGACTTACTGGCAAACCAAATGACCGCTGATTGTTAGGGGAAAAACATCACATCATTGTCTAAAGTTGAGTTTTTCCATCAATCTTGGATGGAGCCAAAGATTCACTATTTTTTGGCTTTGGGGTATGATGGAATAAAGCAAAATG
>JAPFFP010000001.1:19640186-19671700 GCA_026153255.1 Solanum medicagineum
CGTACATCCAACCCCCCCTTACCCCGCAATGGGCGGGAGCCTTTGAGGCATTGGGGTAATGTTGTTGTTGTTGTTGTATTGTCTAAAGTTGAGTTGTTCAAGTAATTGGATGATGATATTTGAACTTAAGAAAAAAATTGTTATCCTTTAGGATTTCAAGTTGCAGTTTTAAAACGTATCACTAGAAATGAATCCAGAATAAGGGCAGAAACAAACTGTCTTGAGTTTGCACTTGATATCATTTTAAAGAGGCACAAAAAAGGATCAATCGTCCATCAAATGTATCAAAAATCAACTTAAATTTATAGAAGAAGGGAGTGATGTCTAAAATATAGTATGTTGGGAATCCTGTCAACGTTAATAAAACTTCCACAAATGAAGGGTGTCGCGTACACTTTAGTAAAGGGGAATATAAACATTTATACTCAAACCCAAACATACACACACATTAGAACACATCGTCAGGATATTGTAGTTTTCAACTCAAAGAAATGTATATCAGCTTCTGGAATATTTGATGATGACGTCTCACATCATAATGGAGCGGGATAAATGAAGTAGAGGCTCGAATTCAGTGCTTTTGTGATAAGAACGTGTTGTTAAGCTAGGTAGCGTGGACTCTTTACTTTCAACGCCGCACCCATGTCAGATTCTCCAAAAATATACTAATTTTGGAGAATCCAACACGCACTAGCTGGCACTTTTGAAGAGTCCGAGCAACATAGCCGTTACGAGTTAAAGGTAAGTTCCATCGAGTGGTGGTTGAACCGACTATGTTGTATGGAGTAGAGTGTTGACCAGTTAAGAAAGCTCATGTACAAAAAAGCTAGTAGCAAAAATGAGGATGTTGAGAAGGATGTGTAGGGCATACCGGGAAAGATAAGATCAGTAGTATAGATCCGGGAGAACATGGGGTGGCCCCCATGGTGGACAAGACGGGGAATGGGAGGTTGAAATGATTCAAACATGTGCAAAGGAGATGTGTTGATGCCCAAGTGAAAAGGTGTTAGAGGCTAGATGTGGTGAGGGCAAGACGAGGAGAGGTAGGCCAAAGAAGTCTTACAGAGAGGTAATTACGCAGGATATGGTAACACGTCAATTTGCCGATGATATGACCCTTGATAGGGGGTGTGGAGGTCAAGTATCAAAGTAGAGGATCAGTAAGTTGCCAAGCTTTTTTTCCCATGCCAAGGGTGTTAACATCTTTTTTGTGTTTGGTTATTCTTAGATCTCTAGTACTACTTGATTGTTTCTTTCACTCCATTTAACTTACTATATTGTTGTCATTACTACTTGTTTATTACTGCTTTCTGTTCATCTCTCCTTGAAACAACCTTCCTATAAGGTAAGGGTAAGGTCTGTGTACACTCTACCTTCCCCAAACCCCACCTTATGTGGGATTATATTGGTTATTGTTGTTGTTCTTTTGGGAGTATCTAGGAATTAGTAAAGTATAATCATTCAAATCTGAACAAAAATAGAACAATATAAGGTAATATGTCTAGGATTAACGGTTAGTGTGGGATTATACTGGTTATGTTGTTTTATTCTTTTGGAGTATCTAGAAAATAGTAAGGTACAACCATTCAAATCTGAACAATAATAGGACCACATAAGGCACTATGTATGGGATTGACTGTTTTAGTGTGATACAAGTGACAGTTATACAGTCTAACCTATGGGTTCACATGCCAAACCAATAGCTTTTGACCAGACATATTAACAAATCCACCAAATATTTAAGCATATTTGACCATGAACCCAGTTATTATCATATGTTAACTCAAGGTCACTGTAGGATTCCATAAACGTCAAATCCTAGACAGCATTTACGTGCTAACTGCTACATGCCTACATATGTGAAATTGCATGCTCAAGACTGTAAAGGAGTTTCACTTAATTTTTACTTCCTAGTCTGCAGGCATCTATTTGACAATCACACCTAATAACCACCTGGTTACCCAATCAGGGCAACGGAACATTTATCAGTTAAGAAAATAATATACCAACAAAAAGTAAACATACACCAAAACACAGAATTGCAGTGATTGATAAGATAGTTCATCATGCCAGGGTGTAATAGCTAAAGGTTGAGAAAGGTGATTAAAGCTTCTGCAACCATAAAAATTGTATCTCTTTGTTTGATGTACAGATCAAAAACAAGAAAAATGTGCTAAAGAATGCACATAATGCCACAGAAACAGATGAAAAATTTAAAAGCCTAAGTAGCACTTCCGGAGAACATGGCTATCTATTCTTATACACGAACTCAAGTTGCACCTAAGAAAGTCATGTAAGTTGCACGAAGGATAAGCAGCCAATTAGTCTGTATATGAACTGAGGTTTTACAAGCCAGAAACCTTACACTCAAGACACTGTCAAAAAAAAAAGGCACTTGAGCAATGCATAACAAATTTCTAATTGAGCAAACCTGAGTTTCATCTGGAAGCCCATTCCTCAACCATGAGCGGCAGAGGGTGTAGAGAGAAGCATCATCAGAAATTCGGACCTACATCAGAAAACAAAGGTAACTATCATGCTGTAAGAACATGTTTCTACAGAAAATATACGGGAGGGGATGCAATGAGAGCATCTACGCCAAAGTTAAGCAGTGAAATGCTACGATCAGCTTCATGCTAAACAACAAAAACCCAGTTTGCAGAAGAATTAATCAAAATTGCTTCACAGATCCAATGCTCACCAACAAAGAAGAAGTGTGTAAAACTGATAAGAGGACCTGTTGTTATGTCAAGTCAAGGAGGTAGATGCTTTTTTTCTAGTTGTGGTTATGTTGCACATAATCCATCTCAAGTGCAACATCAACTTAATCAAGAAAGCATACACACTCTCTGGCAGATCCTATACACATTGTAAGAATGTGATCGCCAGACATAAATAATAATCTCACCTTACCAGTAATTGGCGTAAATCAAGAAAATAGATGTCTAAACTAAAAAAGTGCTTAAAAGCCAAAAGCCACTAAAAATAAGTCAATCCAAACACCCACTATGTCACTTTACACCTTAAATTCTCTTGCATAGTCCATTGACAATAATATGACATAATACAAAATGGAAAACCACCACCGAGACAAATCAGAGAAATTTAATGTAATTTCACAAGTGAACAAAGTTTCTTATAATTACATTGTAAAGGTACATTACATATCACAAATAAAAAAAAGATCAACAAGTTCTCAAAGATCGTTGGAGCGAAGAACAAACTGCACAAATCAATCAACTACCCTCTATCCCAAACTAGTTGAGTTTGGTAAGCAATACCGTAAATGCTTAAAGATAATATATTCGGTACTTAATTTCCCATACTAACTTTATTCACAACTGAATTATATTTGGCTTCACCTGTGCGGATTGCAAAGATGTGTGAAATTTAAAAGGTTGTCAAAAACAATATCATCTATCAGGGCCTTTTCCATAAAAACTGTTTCAGTAGCTAGAGATAATATTATGTATACAATTTCATGAAATAGTAGTGATTAAATAGTAGGCACATATGTCAAACTCCAACATGTTTTTTCTTTTCTGCTTATTTTTTGGGGCAGGGAATGATTTTAATGACTTCCATCTGTCAGAATGAGGATCATGTCAGGCATGAACAACAAACCACGCGAGTATTTCACAAATCAAACAAAACAGCGATAGGCACTTACCTTTCTGTCTCTGATTATAGCAAAGGTGTCATCCTTACTTCTGTCCCTACCGCAAGCAAAATATAGAGCTCTAAGAATTGCCATATTACACATATGGGAAACATTAAGCAAAACCCACAGTACCTCTTCTCTCTCGAACCATTACAATCTGAAATGGAAGGCTGAGTAGAAGCAATCTGGAACACCGAAATATAGCAAGCAGGATCAGGATAAAAGAAGGTAGCAAAATTGTGAGAAAAAGACAAAATAGATCTATGGAACACACTAAAAGAATGTAATTTCCTATTTAAAATTGCAGCACTGCATTACTGAGATAGGTCATCAAGTAAAACTGCAGGACAATACTGCCACAACGTATGAAAGCAGTGAAAACAAGCCAGGGGCACAAAAAGATTAAAGAGCTGTTTAAATTAGATAACAGACAAAAACAGCAAGAAAATAGTCTTAACAGAAAATAAACCAAGTTATTTTTGAAAAAAAAAAAAAAATTCTTCTCAGTACTTTCGAGCCTAGTCTGGGGTTCATGTGTAAACTCTTATCCTCAATCTATTTCGAATATGCACCTCGACTAGGGGTGTATATTCGGCCCTTTTCCCCAAAAGAAAAAGAAAGAGAGAGACTAGGGGTGTAATTGTAAACTCACTATATCAATCATTGTTTTCTTGAATAGGTGTGTCAAGTCAAAATTTGACAAGTAAATGAGGATGGAGAGAGTAGTAAAAAGCCGTATTACCTTTCATGAATTCCCCCAATATCAGTTAGTTACAACTTACAACCAGCTACCTGATTGATATCACCTCCATATGAGCTCATTGTAATTTTGTAACAATGCACTTGCTCGCAAATGATCATGAATGAACTTGTTACTCTACTCTTTTCAGATCTTTCCTTCTCTCACTCTGTTTTTTCCTTCTTTATTTGATTGCTTTAATAAATGCAACATGATACTTATTGAGGCCAGCGAAGAATACAAATTAATTTTTTAAAAAATGAAGGTTTTCCTGAGTAAGAGTGAATCAGTGAACAAAAGCACCAACAGGGAAGAAACAAGTAACTAGGACCTACCTGTGAATTCGCAAAACTCAAACCTATTATACAACAGACATTAGATAAGCCATCCAAAAGGAGGCTATGAAGGATTTTGTGGATAGATTAGAGGCAGTCAAATTGTATAGGGCAGCTCAGAGGAGTTGGAGTTCTCTTTAGAAATCCATGTACATCTGGAGATCTGTCGGGGGCTTAAATCTTTTAACACCCTCGCTCTTTAGTTGGTTTGTGTTGCTGGTTAATGGTATTTTACATTGATTACCAAAAAAAAAAAAAAAAAAAAAGATAGTAACAAAAAGCAAATTCAATTATCAATCTAAGAACAAAGTGAGTATAAAGAAATTACAAAAACCTTGGGATGCGAAGAACTGACTACTGGAAGTCCCTTAACTGCAGCAGGCAAGACACCACCCGAAGCCGCAGGAACAGCAGAATTGACAATCGAAGACGACCCAAGAAGAGCGTGTTGCAAATGAGTCGGTCTAACACCCGCAGGCTGACCCGAACCCGGATCCATATGATTCATCCCAAAAGGTGGTCTAGACCCGGGGTGGCTAACAACTGGCCGATTGGGGTAATTACTGGGTTTGGGCAAAAACCCGCGGCCGGACGAAGCAACTGGATAAAGAATACTGTGAAGATGAGATTGTGAGTCAGGATTAGGAGGTTTTAGGACTACCTGAGAGTAACTAGGATTGGAGGAAGGGGGTATACGTTGGGTAGAGGGGTAGTGAGAAGATTGGAGGGAAAAAGGGGGGTGAGGTTGCGGGGTGGGTGGTCTTATAGGGTTAGAGAAAATGGGTCTAGCAGTGGTTATAGCTGCATCGGTGGTGGTGGCGGCGGTGGCGGTGACGGTCGGAGGATCCGGCGGAGCTGGTGGGGTAGAAAGTGCCATGGTTCGGTGTTGGCGGGGAAAAAATTTGGGTATTATTTAGGGGATAAAAAGATTTCTAATATTTGATTTTGAATCGAGGGTCTTTATCACTTTGAAATTTGGCAACGGTGCGAAAAAAAGTTACACTTGTAAACTTTGAGGTAAGTACGATGTCGTTTGTATGAGTCATATTGTTGCATTTTGCACATCAAGTCCCTTACCTTCGTGGAAGAATCTTTTTTTTCCCCTTTTCTGGAGCCCTTTTACCTCCTATAGTATTTATTTGAACTTTGGGGGATTATTTGATAAAGTGTATAAGAAAATGTTTGAATTAATGATATTTATATTAGTTTTGTTTGCATCAATAAATATTTATATAGTTATATTTGTATTAGTTACTCTAGGATTGATTCTTATACAATGTTTGATTTGATCCATTATGAACAACATACATTGCATAACATAATTTAAAGAAAAAAATATTTGCAAAAACTTCTTCACAAATATGATTAAAATGATGAAAAGGATTTTGAAGAGCAAATGTATTTTAAAACTTTCTAATTCATGCATCATAATCCTTTGCATTAATGATATCATAGATTTTCTTGTATTGGTTACACATACATTAGTACCAAACAAAGTTTATATATAAGTTGAAAAATGCGCCAATAAATTACTAATAATACACAGAATTAATGTGTACATTATTTTTTTATTACACCTTACTGACGATATATAATTATTTTAGACTTGTATGAATTCTTCTTTTTAAATGAAAAAAAGTTCAATACATTTAATAGGTTCAATTAATTTAAATCTGCTTTCTGAAATTATTTGAATTTCGCTAAATCTTAAAATATGATAAAAAAATTTATTAACTATATATAAATATTTACTAATAATTCTAATAATTAAAACGCCGCATAAGTTAAGAGTCTACCCATCAACATCATGTAAGCCTACTAAAGAGATTAAAGTGATCTCCATTAAAAAGTTTTTCTATCTTAGTAATTTTAACATATATTTAAGAAAAATGAAACTCTAATTCTTCCGATACATTACTTTTAATTTAAATTTAATAGGCATTCATTATTTTTCACCTTTAAAAAAACATAAATAAATATTTAAAGTATCATAAAATTAAATAAATAGATATCATGATCTATATTGATAAATCACACTAAATGCATATATGATAAATCATGTAAAATCTGCTTTGTAAAATGTAAGTATCTAATTTTTTCAACTTTATGATAATTTAATAATTATTTGTGGCCATTTAATATTAAAGAACATACCAAGTTAAACATTTAATTGTTGTGCCTTTTTTTCCCAGGCCTACTATATTTTCTAAAATAAAATGAAATATTTTTTAATTAAAACAAGTAGAATGAATAATGGATACGTGCACCAACAAATAAAATTATTAACTGAATTGCAATGATAAAAATATTTCACCCAATTAGAATCGCGAGTTTGAGCCTTAAAAAAATGAAAAAACTCCAGACTAGTGATTCTTCTGTACCAACTGCCGGGGCAAACACGCCCTAAATTCTTACCAGACAAAGAGTACAATAAACACTTTGGTCATCTCTGTGCCTTTGTATTTTCGGTTGGCAACAATTTCTTTCTCGTTTGTCTAACATCAACGCCATTATGATCTTCGTGGGTGGAACTCGTTTATGTACAGACCATTCTTCTTCATCTTCTCAGGTATGGAAATAATGCATATAGTACGAACAACCCCTTCTTTGCCCTAGATAATGTTTCTTCTGCAATATATGGTTGACTTAGAGCAATGATGTTGCAGTCTAATCTTCAAAGATTCCACCTTTTCCCCTTTTAATTTGGTTAAATTTGTTCATCTGAGCGAAGTTGATAGATTATTATATTTGAAATTCATTTGGCCTCAGAACTGTCTGAAGAAGTGATGTGGTTGGATAGAGAGAAAAAGACTTGTTTTCCCCTCTTTTTTGGATAAAGTAACAAATTTTGTTAATATTTGCGCAAAAAAGTGTCTGTATACAAGATGTATACGACGAGTAGAAAACTTACAGAAGATATGGACTTTGTGCTGTTTTCTTGATCTGGACATTGCACTAAAAGAGACTGCTTCGTTTGGGTTGTAACATCCAACTTTTTCAGATCTTTTGTTCTAGTTTGTTTAACCAGTTTCATCTATTGCAGTCGTTGTTGTTCCCTCCCCCCCCCCCCCAAATAAATAAAAAAAACAGAATGCTGCTGGTCGTCCTTTTTTTTTCTCTTCTGCTAACCTCTCAAATTCTCCAATTATTAGGTGAAACTAATCATAGGCAGTTTTGACCTACCAAAAAAAGAAACACTGGCAAACGTATAGTCCAGTCAAATAGTCGGACGGGTGGTAGACAGAGTATTTATCACAGGCAAATATTTTTGGAGATGCATAACTGATGAGCCCCTTACAAATTTTAATTGATGAGAAACATCTAAGGAGGTTGCTTTGAATTACCATGGTGTTAGCATTATAAAATCGAGAGGGATTCTTTGTCATATTGAATCGTGAAATCTCATTGCGTATGTTATCTCTGCATTACAAGGGATACAAAGTCTTCTTTTCTGTTTCTATCTATCTACTTAATCAGAACATCTGATATGAACAGGGATATGACATCCTGACGGATTTGATGAAGCATCCTGCTCTGGTATCTGCCTCGTCTTCATTTAATGATGTTGCAGAAAGGAAATTCTCTGTATCTAAAGATTCTAGTTCGGGTACATCAAGAAATAATAGATGGGTTTACATTTTCCAGAGAGAATATGCAACTGTGGATCCTGCACTTGTCGATGTATGTTCATGCTTTCTTTAATAATCCTTACTGAAATGATATCTGACCTTGTTTCCCATCATTATTCCAATTTGGATTTCTTCTCTTTTTTCATAGTTCTAGACTAGCCGTGCATAAGAGAGTCGATTTATAGTAGCTTTTCTTGTCTCATCTGTCTTTATCACCCACTTCCTGTGCCAGAAATCACAATATGCCTGATTTCTGGATAATACCTAATTTTTCTAATAGTTAGAGGCGGTGTTTCCTATAACTATGGGGTTAGTACTATAAAATTCAGCAAGGCTGTAACTCTCTAATGTGCCCATTGCTGCAAGAGAAAAAATAGTCTGTGCTTGGAAAAAGAAAAGTAGTAGACCATAAATTAATTGTAACATTTGAGAGTGTAATTGCCCCGAGGAAAAAACAATGCTTTTTGATGGTCAGATTGAATATTATGGGAAAGGGAGATTCAGTCCACAATCTGCCTGATGATAAAATGCACTACGTTATTCTATACCATGCACCCTGCAGATATTCTTTGTCTGAAACTGGGTGGATGCAAAAAGTTTAGAATGATCGTTGCCATTTTTATCTTGGATCTGAAGTGTCCGTTATGTTTACAGTATGCTGAGTAATGTTTTTTTATATTGGGACTTGTTATTTCCCTTTCCAAGTGTGTGGACTCTCTTCTAGACACTTTCCTGATCCTTTCTGATTGAAGCATACATGCACCCAATACTGTGAATTTGTAGCTATAGAGATTCATTTTATTATTGGTACACTTCTGCTCAACCTCTTTTTGCTGGCCATTCTGTGCTCCATACTTATTTTTATCATTTTCAAAAAGCCTCTTTTTTATCATCTGGACATACTTGGCTTCTTGTGATGATATTCTAAAGGTTTTCTCTTGTCGTAAAGAGTTTTCTGGTACATCTCTGTCAAGTTGTTTCTTTTTGGTTACTGTTTTAGCATTTCTTTTAATGTTTATAGCAGAAGTTACAGGCATATGATTGATGGTGAGTCATGCGGTTTCTATTGAATATATTCCTCCTTTTGAAGCTCGCTTCATAGGTAATTTATGTAAAAACAATTCTAAGTCACTGAGAGTGGTTGAAATTTCCATCTGTATTTATGTTAGAGCAAATCTTTTGACCATTCCATTTCTCACACAATGCTGATCTACTACAGTACCTAAAAATTTGTTAGGAAGTTTTTCAAAATTTTCCACTCTTTTCTATTATTCTAAAAGATCTCCTATGTTCTTGAACATAGGTGGTTGGCACGGATGAGGCAACAACTTGCGTAGGCCTTGTCATAAGGAACCAAAAAAGTGGAATGTCAGAGGAACTATTTAGAGAAAAGACATCATTAATTTGCATTAAGGTGTTTAAGTCTAACTATTGTGATTGTGATTGCACTACAGGACATCTGTTTCTCACTTGGATTCACCAGATGTTGTTGATATTGGTCTGGCCCAGATGTTGGCTTTTGTTATCAATCAAAGCTCTGATGCCATGTTGGATGTATTCTTCTCTAATCTTTATGTTAAACAACATTAGTAACTAGTGTCTTTTTCTTTTCTCTTTTTCTTACTGTGGATGCTGACATTGGAAGTGTATTATATGCAGGTTCATCTTATTGGTGGTTTTGATGATGCCTTGCCTGAAGTCAGGCCAATACCATTCTTATTCTTTGAATTTCAGAGAGGTAGTGAGTCATTTAGAGGCTAGATAATGAAGCTGAATCTGTTGTACTTATTGTGCAGCATGTTAATGGTATTACCGAAAGTCACAGAGAGTTGGAGGGCTATTCCTTTCCTTTGTGTAAGAAAATAGTTGAAAGCCTCGCAAAGAGTAATATGAAGTTCCAAATTCACACACTCCATGTTCTTGGGCACAATACAAGACGAGACTCTGAAGGAAATGCATACCCCATCTTCACTGGTTTCCTGGTAAGCTGTATTTTGTATTTCACATTAATTTATACCATTGATTATCACAGAATAAGGGAGGGAAAACTTAGTGGTAAAAGTCATCCACTCAATCTTAAGGTTTAGGGTTTGAATCACTAGTGATGAAAAGTAGGGAAGGACCGTCACTTTTCGACTCCTTGTTAGGGAGTTTGTCATTTCAATGGTCTTTATAATTCAACATTCCAAGTTGCAATACCACTCCTGGGATACTAGATAAATTACATGTTCTGAATTCTTTTTTCTGTAGACATAACTTGTGACGTATCTATAAGAAATCCAAGTTCCTTAGACATACTAGTTAAAGCCTGCATCCAGACCTTGAGTCAAAGACAAGATAATTGTGTGGCCTAAGCTGTGAAATTCAATTCTTTTGGAGAGGTAAACTTTTTCATTTGTTTACTTTCTAATGGAAGTTATTCCATAGTTAAATCTTCTTTATATTAGTCTATCATAAAGTGATCTCCATCTTTTGGAAAGGGAAGTCAACTATTTGCTTAGTGCCTATGACAACCAGATGTGGATTTTGGATTTGGACAGAAGGAGCACTATATATAAATTCCAGTTGGTGCCATTATTTGAAATTAATAGGAAGCCATGGAAGCATATCTTGATATCCATTATGTGAAACTGAAAAAGATGAAAGAAGAATAGAACTCAAACCATAGAGAAAAAATCTGGAAAGTTCTTTTTTCTACACTAATTGGACAGGTTGCTCTGGTTAATTACTTAATTTCACGAACTGAGAGTGAGAAATAGGGTTATTCATCGTGCACCTTAGGCCTTAGGGTTCATGCAATTCTTTTTTTGGGTGAAGTCTCAGAATAAAAAAATGTGAGAACTACCTGGAGCTTCTTACTGACTGCTAACCCAGGTGAGAGAAAAACAATAGCCAGTTAGAAAGTATGATGCCAATTTTCTGTAAGATCTTTATATGTTATGATGCTACCATTAATGAATTAGACCCAATGTATTTGCAAATATTTGCTTAAATGTCAGTGTTCCCTATTCCAAAAAAATATTTCTTAAATGTCTGTGCTGGCAAGGACCAGCATTCATCTCCTTTGCCAAGTACACATTCCAGCAGATGTTCACTGATCAATAGTACAACACTTAGGAACATAAGACTTTTGGATTCTACTTCAAATAAATGTACTGTTGACTATTTCTACACCAATTCTATGGCTATAATATCAATTGGATTCTTGAAACTAAATGGCCATCTGCAGAGTGAGCTGAATTGGATGAAGTTGAGCTCCTTGATTGTGTTTGTCTTTAGGCTTTGTGTATCTATTGGTGCTTGATGCTCACCATTAGTATTGGTAATCAGCAATCATCTGTTTGACTTTCCTGTCTTTTGGCACAACTGTAAACAATGTCTGCCATCTAGTGAACTGGAGACTGGTAGCTGTATCTATCTTAGATGAATTGCATGCTTAAATTTTTAATTCTCGAGATCTACACTAGCAAATTTGCAGTGAAGTAACAAGTGTGACGTTGCATTTTACTTGTCGTTCATACTCCTTCCTTTGCCAATCGCCCTGCTAATTCTGCTTAGTATTAACGAAAACTAGGAGAAGAAAAAGAGATTGCAGACTTAGGTCAGGAAGGCTCATTGTTCAAAGTGGATCCTCAGATGTATAGAAATGAAACTGTTGATCCTTAATTCTGGAGGGATGTCAATCTAGCGGTTGGTATTCATGATGCATGAAAGGGAGAGAATTGCAACTGCTACATGGTTTTAAAATGCACACACAGAGAGATGGATGTAAATATCAATTATCATGTCAAGAAGAAAGAGTTTTTGGGTTTTCATTTCATCTCTAAATAATACGGTTTGTACACAGGCAGGTGATTATGAATTACCTACCCATTCTGTGTGCCTCGAGTCAATCAGCTGATTACCAGTACTTTCTGGTTCTCCTCTGTGACAGAAACGATTTGTTGGGTCATAATTTTCTCAATATACTACAGATCTTCTTAGATAAATATTCGTAATTCTTTTTCAAATTCATTTGCTCAGGTTGAAACTGCCAGTGGGTCTATTGTCCCAGGAACCTTTGACACAACAACAAGATGTCCCGACGAAGTTGTCAGGAGAATACGAGTGACTGCATCTTTTGAGGACCCAGGTTGGAATGGAAGATTACTAGAGACATATGATACTCAGACTGATCAATTTGTGATTGCTCCATGCACTTGGTAAAACTGCTTACCTTGGATTCTTTATTTACTACTTTTCAGCATTACCTCAGGGTGTTTATATTGCTTTCCTGTCACGTCATTATTCAGTTTATATTTTACGGGATGCCCTTCTATGTATCTCAATTTTTTTTAGACGAATGGTTAGAGCAATTTATAGATACATAATCATATTAACTGAGACACTAGTGAGCTTACAAGAACTTTGACCAACTTCATTTGGGAAAAAGATAGACTCGAACCTAGGTAGTTGGGACAATTGGTATTAAAAGAACCATTGCCATCAAATCCATGATCTCTTGGTTAAATTTTTCTCTTTTTTTGGTTTTGCCACTTAAGCTAGGCCTCTTTGATGTTTAAAACGTATCTCCTAATGAATTCCATTTTCATACAATAGGAGCATGCGCAAGATCCATATTGCCCTCATGCTACAGAATTTGTCTGACCAGGAAATCCTTCTTACTTGTTCCACCTCTCCTTCTGCCGAGGCTCCAGATTTCGTTGATACCCAAAGAAGGTACTACAGTTGTTCCACGATGACACTTTAGTTCATTTCCAGGATCACGGATTTGGCAGGGTGTTATCCACGTGAGACTATCATTTAACCAATCTTTCTACAGGCAGTGGGACTATTTAATCCAGCACCCAGATTGGAGTGAAACATTCCCTTTCAAAAAGCCACGTATATTTCGAAGGATGGAAGATAAGAATTGGGTGAGGCACCAAACAAAATTTAGCAGCTCATCTTATGCATACGCTGAGTACAAGGGGCCAGCTAGGGGAAGGGGAAGTTGATGCGTGTTTTGTGGTAAGTACTAATGTTGTGCAACTGAAAGGGGGTAAAAGTGCGTTAGCTTCCCGATTTCCGTCCACTTTCAAAGGGATTAAATAGCTGAAGGATGATGTTTCCCTTCTCCAACTATTGCAGGTTAAAGCAGTTGTCTAAAGAGCTTTCTTCTGTGGAGAAGTGCAGGAGTCACAGCTAAAACTTGGCCTTTAAAATCTCTAGTGATAATTAAAAGTTTGAAATGATGAGGCAATATCTTAATTTGATTTTCCTGGTACATTGCTTGACAGGATAAGGTAACAGCGATCTCTGTTCACATGTTCCATTGAAGAGACAAGACTTGAAATGATTGGCAATGTCTTAGTATTTGTTCGATACAATAATTGGTTTTCAGAGGGATATAGTATTTCAATTGACAAATATCATTTTTCATGTTGAAAACGAAGACTATGTTTTTCTATTTTTACGGTGAAACACGCCCAAGCTAAATATTCAACATGATTAGCACCGTGCTATTCATAGCTAGAGGGGGTTATAAAAGGATTGTTTTGAACTCTCTTGACATTTCTCAACTTTGAAGCCCAATTGTAGTCACAAGATCCTACCTAAAGACTCCATAACAAAAGTATTTTTTGCTAATACACAGTATGAATACCATGAAATCAAGCCAATGGCTTCTGCAACTCACTGGGCCCATGAGCAAAATGGCATTTCTCTCCAAATGTGCACAAACCTTTTGAAAAATTAGCACACATCTTTGTTTTAAGTGGGCCAGAAGGACCTCGAGTGAATGGGACTGCATTCTTTAGCCCACCTGTCGGTGTGCTGATATTCGATATGAGCTCCCGCACCATGGCACTGGCCTGATTAATCTGCTCAAAGGTTCCTTGGAGCTCAACATTTCTTTTGTTAGTGTCAGTTTCGTGGTCCTTTATAAAGAGCTTGACTCCAGTAAGCCGAGATATATGTTTTGAGTTCACACCGTTCTTCCCTATGATGTTTCCAGCAAGAGATGCATCTATACTGATGGTGGTTGTTGCAGATGCTCCGAAGTTTGTCGCAGCTAGACCAGGTTGGGACGGTTCAAGGTAGCCTGAGTATCCACTCACAGGACCTTTGGCTTGGAAATCATCATACGCTGGACACACTTGCTTCCCAATCTCCATCTCGCTATGAGCAAAGTGGCACTTATCGCCAAATCTGCAACCTTCTGCAGTGTTGAACTTGCTGCAAAATTTTGATTTCACAGCTGGACCAGGACCATCACTAAACGAGGCACTATTCCTTCCAAATGGTGGTGCTGAATTTGAACCCATGTTTGATAGCTGGTTCATAGCAGTGTAGCCAGGAACATAATGAAGAAAGTGACATCCTGCTCCATATGAGCATCCAGTAGTGCTACAACACATCACGAAAATGTAAACGTAAGCACAACTGAGAAGAAAAAAAGGAAATGGAGAAAAGAAGAGAGAAAAGAGTGGTGTGAATATTGTTAAATTGTCAGCATGTTTAGAAGATTAGCTTTCTTCCTTCCTGTTTTACAAGCTCATGTTTCAGCAAATACTACCCACTATTATTTGCATAGAGTGATTGCTATTAAGATATCATGGCACTACAAAGAAAATATTATTTTCTGAAACAAGATTACCACCTTTAAAAGTCCTGTCAGCTCAACATGAACATATCGGCGAGAGATGAATGAAAACTAATATACCAAGTAATATTGATAAAATAAATTATTACACTAAACAATGGCCACGTGAAATGAGCTTATTCCACAAATATGGAAAAATTTTATTTCAATACTTAAGATAAATAAGGGTTTGTAACAGTAAAGGTTCTAAACATAAAACACTTGTCAAAATTTAAAGATTCCTAGCAAACATGCAACCTTGCGCGCGTTCAATAAAATAGCATTCCCCATATTGGTATGATATAAGTAATGGTGTTTACCAGACAAAAGTTCAGCTTACCTACAACCATTGAGCATTAAACCCTACACTCACATGTAACAGTTGATAGACATCAAAACTACAACGACAATACATTTTGTCTATATACCATTTATGGACTTGTCAGTTACCAATGTTAGCTGGCTAAGAAAAAATGTTGAGTGTTTAATCTTCTTGTCGTTATTGAAGAAGTTGGATTTTTAATGCTTGTATTGTACGACTAAGAACAACACACTGCAATCATGGAATAATTAAAATGAGGAGAACAATTGTACTAAGTTCATATTCCACCCCCAGAATCCCAGATGCATTCATGACTTCCAGTACCATCAGTGTAGTTGGTTACCAGACAGTACAGAACATTGCCACTAATTTAGTCCAACAACTATAACTAACATATAATCTAAAACACTATGCATTGTTAGAAGCTCACAACACAGGCACGCTAGTAAATCGTAATCAAGACCTAGCGAGTAGTGAGTACAGAAATAAAAATTAGGTTTCAGAGAATTTATATAGAAAATAGGGAAGTTTAATGAGCATCAATTTCAAGCTCTATTCACACATATCCACACTCAACCTCAACCATGAAAAACATCTTCCCACGAGAAAACTTAGATGAGCAGTTCTTGATCCAACACTTTGGCTTAAACATCCTCAATGGTATAAAAATTTTCTATAGGGAACCTGCGAGTAAATACAGCTGATTGAAAAATGTCAGGAGACGCAAGGTAAAGAATGCTTGTTTCTTTCCCTTTTTTCCTCTCCTTTTTATTTATTATGAACGAGAAATAGTCTAGGGCCAACCCTTAAGACCAACTGCAGCCTTCAAAACTCGGGGATAACAGGCCCTCTCCTCTACCCTTCCTCACTTGAATACCATGCTTAATTTGCAAGGCACAAGGCTCGAACCTGTGACCTAAGTCACAGCTCACACATCCCTTAATCTTTGCCACCTGAACTAAGCCCACGGACTCCTTATTTACATTCCTGATGACAATGATAAGTGGTTCTCCAACAACATTTGCCTTGTAAAATGTAATGCTGGAATTATTCTTTTTACCATCACAAGCTTGTTATTCCAAATGTTAGGGTTCCAAGCATCACAAAACATTATAACATAGATGAATCAAATTTAGAATACTTATTTTAGTGGATGAAGCATGACACCTGAAAAACTTCGTGCATGGCTTTGATTTGCTTCCTACACCAGTTGTAAAGGATTCTGATTCTGTTGCAAAAGATTGAATATTTCTCTTTAGTTCATATTTCCGTTGACATTAGCAATTGTCAATATATTTAATAAATCCAACTACTCACACAGTACAATGCTGTAAACAACTCAATTTTAGTAGTTATCCTTACAAATTCCAAAATCACTACGCTTAACTGTCTCAACTAAAAAGAAATTTGCAAAAAACGCGGGAGGATGTTCCCAGACCTCTAATGTGATCAAAGGGCGGGGAAGCAACCATCACCGGATAAATGAATTGAACTGTTCCTAGTCCTCCATAACTTTTTGCATTTGTCAAATTTTGGGGCGCAACATCAATAAAATTAGTTCATGGATCAAGTGATGACCACTTTTTAAACAAAGTCACAAAATTATAAAGATGATCCCTTCTATCAAAAATCTTTATGAACTGTGCTCATAGAGTGAGAAAATCACACATCTAACACAACAACATACTGGTTTGTGGAGCTTTTACAACAAAAAGGCGTAACAACAGTGCAATCGAAGTAGACCTAGGAAGAAAATACTAACCATCTCTCGATTTCTTCATGGCTCCACTGCTACCGAAAGCACCACCTCCTCTTCTCTTCCTCCCAAACTCCATTGTCGCTCGCTAATCCAGAGAAATTGAGCCGAATTGATATACTCGAAAGAATTTAGCCAAAACAAAAGCACCTTAAATGCTAGGGTTTTGGCTTGCCCCGACAGAATTCGCCGATTAAAGTATGAGATTCAACATTTTCCAGCTTTAGATCCGCACCTCTATTGGTGAGATTCTAATAAAACAAAATGTAATTAGTGAATTAGTTGGATTCATTACATCTGATTTATACGTCAAGAATAAGTTTATCTTTATTAATAATTCTTGTATTATATTATTAATAACATCTTTTAATATGTATTCGGCTGAAAGTTTAGCAAATAAAGAATTAAAATATTTAATACTAGTTATTAATACTATATATGTGTTAAATAAATTTTATGGGTCGTTTGGCAGTGTATAGCAATAGTAATTCTGAATAAATTAATAATGTTAAAATAAATAATGTAAGGATTAAGTATGTTAATGTTATTTTTAATTCGTTGTTCGATTTGGTATATTAAAACAAGGAAAAGAGCATGATATATTTTTAAATTATGTGATTTATATTCTTCATTATAAAAGTGATTCATAATTTCTTTATTACATAAATAACTCAGATATACCATTTTCATCTAAGGAAAGTGAAAATATTAATTTTAATTTATTTTAAAAATTTTCTATTAAAATAATTCAGGCAGAGATAGATTAGGCCCTTTTAGCAAAATTTATGGAATGATCGATCCTTCTCGTACTTGATCTTTTTAGTACTTTTTTATTCATCACTAATTTAATTTTATTATTTTAATGATCAAATTTATCATTTTTACTATAAAATTTATCACAAATGTTGTGATTATATGCTATATTTTTCATCGACAATTCTTTTTTTATATCACATCTTTTCACGTTACAAAATGAAAGAAAAATTAACTAAAAATAAAAAAATTCAAATATAATAAACAAATAGATCTATAACGGAGATACTTAAAATTTGATTAGCCATTGTATCAAATAACTAAAACAAAAATTATGAGTGAGAAAAATCAGATATAGCCCTTAATTAAGCTAAAAGGATCAAATGTACTGTATATGAATTTAAACTAACAAAAGAAATTTGAAAAGTTTTTTGATAAAATTTCATAAAAGGCTATAATATAAGTGTATATATTATGTAGTTGCGCAAGACTTTTGTTATAGACATAATATCATTACCTTTTTTATATGGAAGTTGTAGCTTATAAATTTTATTTATTTGCGTGTTTATGTGTTCATAATATAAAAATAATTAATTTTATCATATCAAATTTTAAAATTTTATTTATTTGTGGTTTCATATTTACATAATAGACAAAAAATATTTTGTCATGTCATTATTTTTATAATTAATTTAGTTGAATGATTTTATTGATACAAAACAAAGTCCAATGATATTAGATATATTCTCAAAGTTGAGTAACCTTGTAAAACATAAATACTGTATTAAAACTATAACTTTCAAATTTTTATGTGTAAATATAAATTGTTTATTTTACAATTGGTTACCATCTTTTCGATTTTAATAATAGATGGTTTATCTTTATTAAATTAAAAATTGACGTTTTATTAGTTATGAATTTACTAAGTCACAATTATTTATTCTTAAATAATTCAAGTGAGAAAATAACAAACATGATGACAAAATTATTGTTCTCCTAATTAGTTAGAAGCCAAGCCACAAAAAATAATCTACTTTGATCTAATTCCATGAAATAAAAAATTTCATGATAATTCAAAGATATAATTAGAAAGAAGCTTTTTATAGAGTTTTAAACAAAATACAAGATAAGATGGGAGCAATGAACGAAACACAAGATAAGATAGGGAGCAAACAACTAAACACTTGATATAAAATAATCCTTGTTATTAATTCCTACGTTACTAATCTCAACATTACTAATCCTGACGTTATTCATTTTTGTAAGAAACGACCCTAAGAGGTTTTTGTTAGTTATCATTATAAATATATGCTCATCCCTAAGTTATAAATCCCAACATTATTAATTTGAGCTTTATTTATTTTTGTTGTAAGAAACGACTCTTAAGATATTTTTTATGTGCTCATTATACGAATAAAATTTTTAAAATATAAAAGTAAAATTTTGAGATTTATAAATTTTAAATATGAAAACATGTCATTTTCATTACAATTAACTAAGAATAAAAATAGGGGCAAGTGCTGCGTAGCAAATGGCTGACGAGTTGCCACATCACCGAACATTGAACCAATTTTTTGACTTTACACAAATCACAGTCAACAGTATCAATCTCCCAAAATTAAACACACAGAAAATAACTTTTAGCTACTCAAAAGAAATGGGAAGAGCCTCCATTAAAGCTCTACAAGATTTCGCAAAACAGAATTCATCCTTGGGAGAATAATGAAAGCTTCATTGAGATTTCGAGAAAATCAAAACCCGATTCTCAAAGCCAAAATCCCATTAAACACATTAGGTTTCCCATTCAGGTCTAGTATTGAAACCAGTACTAGTGATGCAAGAGACAAAGATTTATGTTTGAGTTTCACTACCTTTTTTCAATCCGGTCCGATTCTGAAGCTGGTGTACCGGCCCAATGATTCAGACCGGTCTTTTGGGTTGGTTCTGAAAACCGGAGTTGGATCTCTAGGTTCTCCCATTGAAGCACCCATTACCATGAGTGCGGAGTTTAATTTTCTACGTAATGGAAACCCTAGCTTTCTCCTTCAATTTAAACCTAAATTTGGTGACTTCTCAATCCGGAGATCGGTCAATTCGAAGAAAATCGAAAACGTCGACGTACGGAGCAACAATATTGTTCCTACGGATGAAATGGTGACGGAGAAGAAGACCGGCAAAGTGACATGGGCTGATTTATTTTTGTGGGAGAAGGCGGGGAAGGAATTATTTGGGGGGCAAGTACACGCGAGAACGGTGATTCCGGTATTGGATAAGGTGGTGGGGAAGATAGGATGGAGTTTGAAGTTTCCGTCGACGGAGATTGATTCTCAGATGGGGATAATGCCGTACATGGTGGTTAGCAAATTGGGGATCGAAATAAACCGAAATTCACGGGGGAATGATGGTGGTGACGTGGCTAAGGCGTGTTTGGCACTGAAGAAAAAGCTGGGTAATCTGGAGTTGGAGAACGAGTCTTTGTGGAAGGAATTGGAGGAGATGAAGCCGGAGAACTCCGCCGGCAAGCTTGTGCCTGCCGCCGGTGGTAGAAAGGTGGCGAGATTGAGAAGAATGATAGAGAGATTAAAAAGTAGAAAAGCTAGTAGAAGCGAAGAGATTAAGAAGAATGGTACCGTTAATCTTTGTGATTAGTGTTTGCAAACGTTTAAACGCCATTTTGATTGTCTTTTTTTTTTTTTCCTCTCTTCAATATAACGAGCTCTAATTTTATATTTTGTGTCCCAAATTAATTAAATTTGTGAAGTAATCCTCACATATTAAGAAAAATATTCTAAGATAAAATTTACACATTGCTTTTATTACCCTTTGTAAAATTATAAATATATAGCATATTTTATCTCCTTAAAAATATAAAACTTCAATAAATGAAAGTACAAGTGTGGAAAAAATTTCAAACAACTTCAGACATAAAAGAGATTGTCTCAAGGATGACAAATTCTAATTTACTGCACATTTTTAATAGTTTGCATAAAGGAAATAAGAATGACAAACAAGTCGGAGCAAATTTTAGACTAGGTATAATATATAGATATGATTATTAATTTGACTTTAAATTATAATTTTAACTTTTAACTTTAGCTGCACAAGTAGACACTTTATCTATCCTAATTAAAAAAATAAATCAAATCTTGTAGCCAAAAATGATTAAGTTGTAGACGCTCGCGACCCACTTAGTGGCTGCCAAGTAATTAAAAATTCCACAACGCTGGCTTTTCGTTCGATTGATTGTTTGCGACGAGATTTGATGGTCTTGGCAGTGGTTTAGCATCTGAGAATAGAAGAAAAGGAAGTGTTGTTCTCCGACGTCGCTACTTCACTGGGGAAAGACGAAGAGAGTGGAGTTTTGGGGTTGTCTAGTGGAGGAGAAGTTGTCGGTAGCAACAGTGAGGGAGAGAGGAGTGGGGAAACTGATTTGTTGGTTCGTCGGAACTCTAAATTCACTTACCTCGTGAGTATAAGTTGGGTGTGTTTCAAATATTTCATGAAATAACATTCAAGTGTTTACTTATTTAAATTTTATATGGTTAAAGTATCTGCTTATACATTATTAAAAATAAAGGATAAAATTATTATTTAAAATCAATTTTAAAAATCTAGTTTATATATTATACCTTTAGAGTAGGTAGGGCAAAGCAATTTCAAGTTATTCAGGGATGAATCAAAAATATGTGTGGTGGACTAGGGGATTACGAGGTCTTGATATTGAATTTAGTTGAGAAGGCCTAAACCTCTGTTTTGTTTAGTATGTAGGTCTAATATTATCAACAGGAAAAAAAAAAAATGTAGGCAATACGTTAGCAATTTTTAAAATATGAAAAAAAAAAAAGGTTAAATAAATAATCCTAAAAGAGGACATTTGTATAAATCAGCCCACTTGATCAATGTAATCAAAGAGATTTATGGGCCGAAGAAAAAGGGCCCAAACTAAACACAGATCCACATTTCATCTCCTCAAAGTGGGCCTGGGCTATGTTTCGACAAAAACTCCAAAAAATGAAGAGGAAAGTTTCAGAAAAAAGGGCCCGAACTACACACAGATAGGATTCAGTGATATCTTTTGTACAGACTATCTTTATTTTGTGGTGGTCTTTAATTTTTGCTCTTCAAATTTATGACTTTTAGCTTGATGAAAATTTGTGGTCAAAATATTTTTTTTAAAAAAATAATATAATCAAACAAACATATAATATGTGTTTACATTATATAACTATAATTTGAAAAAATTATAATTTATAGCTATAGTTAAAATTTTGTTGCTAGTTTCTCTCTCCTCTCTTCCTCTCTCTCGCCTCTTCCCCCTCTCTCTCTACAATTCCTTGCAGATATACAATTACAAATGTATATCAGCTACTTATATACAATTATTTTTGACAGATATACATCGTCAATTCGACAAATATACATATACAATTCTCCTCTCTCCTCCCTCTCTCGATCTCGCTCCTCTCTTCTCCCTCCTTTCAATCTTGCTTGCCAAATATACAAATATATATGTATATTAATCACACACATATAATTATTTTACAGATATACACATACAATTTAACAAACATACATATACAGTTCGCCTCTCCCCTCCCTCTCTCGATCTCGCTCACTTCTCTCCTCCTCTCCACCTGAGGTTATATTGTGTAATGATGTAAAATATAGTTATTTGATCATATTAAATTTCAAGCCTAAGCTATTTATAAAAGTTATCTTGTTTTTACCTATGACTTAAATTTCATTGGACAACATTCTTTAAAATTTGAGGGATCAAGTAAGGACTAAAAATTTAAAATCATTTATTTTCAAAGTTATTCAACGTAAAATTTTGTAAATTAATGGAAATAAAACTGAATAGAAGTACGTATTTAAATGCATGTTGTGGAGCCTCTTTTCCACTGTCTTTCCTCGAATAAGGGAGGAAAAAAGGAGCTGCCAAAAAGTCACTCCACTGCTTTTAGTGTCCCACAACAATTTCCATAAATCCTCCTCGCTTTTTTTGCTCTATTTTAATTATCACAATTTTTATTTTTATAATTAAATTGTATAAATTTTAATTAACATTTAAAATTTATTATATTAATATGAAAAAAAATTACAATCAATAATATTTTTCTTATAGCTTTTAAATATTAATGGATAAGCCATATAAACACACATAAAGTATAATGAAATTGTTTGTCATACATCTGATTTATGGACTGGAGGGTTCTATGACACTCTTATTTTTTACTTTTTGTATTTTTACTCCCTTTAATAATGGCTTGGTAAAAGCATAGGTTAGAATCTGACATTGACATATGCACACATTTACATAACATCACAAAATAAGGAATTTATGTCCATTATTTCATTAATGCTTCCACGCCTAAAATCAGAGGCGGACCTATATTGTTATCAGGTTGTTTCGATAAAAAATTTATATTTTATTATATATAATTAAATTTTTTTATGTATACATAGTAAATATTATATCTCTTTAGATCAGTTCGTAGGTCTATTTCCTCAAATTTTGTACCCCTTCATGAAAATTTTGTCTCCATCATTGTTTAAAATTGATGGAACCCCTCTTCTATATAATAGTGAATCGATATTGCCTATTTGTTTACTCAAGTTTAATTCTTTCTTTTTAGTTTTAATTTCGTCAAAATTTGACGAAATTGGAAAATTATTGGATTATACATTGTTTAAGATTTTTTTTTTTGTTTGTTTTACCTTTTTCCTAATATACAAAAAAATCATCTTACGTCTTCAAATCAACAAAAAAGCTTTGATATAAGTGAAAATTTTGGCTTCGATGCTCGTCATCAATGACTAAACGAGAGGAGGGCCTATTTATTTTAACAAAAAGTGATACTCCCTGCGATTCAAAATATAATGTATTTATTTATTCTTCGGCAATACTTTGTCAATTCCACAATACTTGTGCACTATTGATTTCACACACTCTTTAAAAAATTATAAATAAAAAGGTAAATTTTATCGTACATCAAAAAATTATTATAATTAATGATAAGGGTAAATTAAGAATTAAGTGTAAAATTGTCTCTTGATTTCATAAAAATTGAACATATATACATGATGTGGCATATATTGACAAGATTTAATAAATGATTGATTCATTACGTTTAATATGAATTAATTTCAGTTATGATATTCATGTGGTGTATATTATATATTGACATGATATCATAAAGTCTACTTCATAATTTCTTAAAAATTTACTCTATAATATTCGCATGGTATCACACACTAACATGATATCATATAAAACTGATTTTTTCTTTCAAAAGGAAACAACACAAGAAACACGAAAAATATAATTTAAGCTTAGTTTTCAAATTTCAATTTTTACATCATCTTAACCAATTAATTTTATCGAAAATACCTTGATGGGGAGCAATCACTTGTATTAGGGGCCTCTATAGTAACTACTCTTAGACCTTAGTATAACATTCCAAAAGTTTTAGAGCCCATTTTCGACGAGGATCCTACTTGGGCCTGATTGGAAAATCGTCTCGGTAATTAAATTTTGTATAATTAATTGTAATTATTTTATTTGATTTATTTGGTTGGTCAATTAATTATTCGCTCAGCAAGTAATTGAGTATTATTACACTCATCAATTCACAGAGAGACGCTGTGAATTGCAGATAATTACAAGCTGATTACTTTTTAATTTCTTTCTTTTATTTTTATTTTTATTTTTTCATTTTAATTTATACTTTTTATTTATATTATTTAAGTTATTTTTATTTTTATTATATTAATTTTTTTTAAAAAAATATATTTTATTTTGTAATATTTATTTTTCATTTCCTTCTCTTCTCTACCTTTACTTCATGTGATTTTATGCAATTTTTAACATTAACGTTTTTTGTTTATTTATTCTATGTTTATTTTTTTTTCCATTGGTATGATTTTATTGGTATTTTAAGTTTAAAATTAAAGTTCAATTCATTGTTGAATAATTTTATAAACTTACGTTTTTCTTTGAATCATACTTATATACGTTAGTTGAAATTTGACATAAGAGTATTATGTTAAATTTTTTATTTTGCAATTTAGAACTTATATTATATTTTTAATTTTATTTGTGATAGTAGTATAGGTCTTGCTATTTTACATTATAAGCTATTTGTTTTAATTAGATTTGATAGATTATCTTTTTGTCAAACACTTTAATAATTTTGCTACAATATTATATTCATAATATTTAATATTTTTATCAAATATTGCATTTCATATGTTCATGTATAACTTGTATTTTTAGTTATTATGATTAATTTAATTAAGATATACTAATTTTTAAAAATGTAAAATTGATTTTTTGTAATATTAGTTAAGAACATATATTACTAATTAATATATTTTTACAATATATCTCTTAAATGTTTAATTTAATATTATAAATATCATTATTTGTCTAATATAAATTTTTTATTTTAGATAATTAATTTTTATTTTTTAAAAGTTAATATCCTTGTAATTACACTTGTGCAACCGCACAACACACTTATAGTTATGATGTAATTACATTGTAGTAAATAAAAAGGACGCAGTAATTACTAGTCTAGTAATTACTATTCTAGTGATTACACCAATTTCATTTACTAAGTGACTTTTCAAACAAACTTGTAACGATTTGTTTGGCCATGCGAGATAAAATCATGATTTGAAATTGTAATATGAAATTATATGAGATGAAGTTAATATTTTTTTTTTGACATGTAAATTTGAATTTCTAACTTGTATCTTTTTGTTCATAAACAAATAAATAAAAAAACACAAGTTGTGAAAACTATCAAAATTGCTCTGATTATTTGTAAAATCTTAACGAATAAGCAATAGTTCAATACAATATTACGAAGCTATTCTAGAAGACAATACAACATTTATTGATGAACTTTAGTTCAATTAAAAAAGTGAACATGAGTTACAGTGTAAATATATCATCATATTCATACTCCATAATTTCTAAAGCCTTAACGCAGATACCCAACCACTCTTAGACAGTTTTAAAGAAGAGGTTGGAGGTTAGCTCCTTAACTTCAAAGGGTATTTATCCAACGTCGTGAAAATGTCACCTTTCAAGAGTAGAAGGAAGCGGGAATAAGCGCTCTTATAAAAGTTCATTTATGATTGACTTCATCCCATTCGTTTCGAGTCGTCAAGGGGTACAAGTCTCTCTTTTGATTAAGATTCGTTAGCTAATTCAATTCATCATATCGGGTTCCAGTCAGTTCCGCGCCAAGCCTAAGAATATTTCATCACTCCTCTCGTCCTTCCAAAAAATTATGCAAATATAAAATCGTGGAATTTTTTTTTTTACAAAATATAAATTTATGGATTATTTTTGAAAAAATGTGAAATTATGACATGAAATTTAAATGTAGCTTTTTGGAGAGTTTGAGATCTGATCTATGTTCAATCGCTGATGAGATGAAATCGTATATGCAATTGCTTGTTAAGTGAATTAGACAAAAGACTCAAGATGTAGCGTCCTATTTATTTTCTTCGAATATTTAAAAGCAAATTATTTTAAGGTATTAAAATCATTTAATCGCGATAATCACAAAGCCATTTTATTAAATCACTCTCATGTGTTTCTAAAATAAATAATTAATGACTATATGCCTTATTTAAGAACGAGATATAAGAACCCATGCAACCAACTACACATTATATGTTACTTCATTTGTTTTAATTTATGTGATATACTAATAAAATTGGAAGAGACAATCAAATTTTTATATAATTTTTTAAATAATTTTAAGTTATTAGTTATTGCAATTTATAACATTTTTAACATAATTTTCAAACAATATATGACACTCTTTCTATTCCAATTTACGTGGCACATGTAATATTTGGCTATTTCACTCGACTGGTCCTTGCTCACATTCTTTTGTATGCATATACGATGAAAAGATTTTAAGTTATTAATTATTATAACTCATAGTACTAACTATTATAACTCATAATACCAATTCTTCTGTATATGATAGAAATTTTAAATTATTAATTATTATGATTCGTAATATATTTTTATATAATTTTTAAATAATAAATATAATTCTGTTCATTTCATTATATGTTAGCACATGTAAGAATTTGAAAGTCAACTAAAATTTTTTAAAAAAAAATTGAAATTACAGAAATATTCGAATACAGCTTATTTCATTGTCAACAATAACAAAGCATAATCTTGAAACAAACACCTCTAAGTACTTAATAGTGCTTGTTATATAAAAGAAACTAACTCGGGAATATGAATCATATTTACTTGCTTTTTAAGATTTGTTTACACCCCCATTAGCATATTTTAATGTCTTAAAACATAAAAGTATTTTTTTTTTCTAAATGCCATTTATCTCTTTCTATTAGTCTTATTTAGTTTAAACTAAAGTTTACTAATTGAAATGGTATGAATTTACATCTTGATTTCTGAATTATGAATTTATTAAACACACTCAGTTTGCCATAATAATTAATTTTAATATCTAAATGGAAAGGATTATCGTAATTTTTCATTAGCGTTGATTATAAAGTGGTTATATTTTCAAAACATGACAGTACTATGTATCGCCTAGGTTAACCAACTCAAATTTCTACCATTTGGAAAAGTTTGAGTTTGAAACTACATATCTAGGCATTTTAATGTGATTTAAATTAACCTCATGAATAATAACAGATATAGAATTTAATCATCGAATTTATCTAAGTTTTAGAGTTTATACGTAAAAATCTATCAAAATTAGAGATCACATTATTATAAACTTCACATAACACATATGGATGATAAAGTAATAATACTTATAAATTATAAATGGTCACAAGTATAATAGAATTAAAAGCACACATTTTTAGTTGATTGAGGATTGAAATATTCTCATATATTATAAGGATAGTCATCATTTGGAGGATTATTGGTGATTTTAACCCTTCCTTTATTTGTGTTGTTTTAAAAATGTTTAATAAATGGATAAGACAAAGAAATACATCTTGAACAATAGTGAGATAGTCAATACACATCCCAAGTATGTGGGGGTTTCCCCCTATAATAATGATCTGGGCTGCATATGAATGAAAATTATAAAAGCTAATACTTTCTATGGTTCAAAATAGAAAAATTATTTAAGCAAGTATTTTTGAATAACTTAGTTTAGTGTATGTATTTAGTATGTGTACAACACATCAATTAATAAAATTATATAGAAAAAACTAAAATTATTGAATCATAATAATTAATATTAAAAGAAATATTTTATATATATTTAAATGATACAAATAAATATTGTATATCAAATATGTTACTACCTATTGGTTCCATGGAGTCTTAAATAATTTGTTAATTTTTGTTCCTTATCGTCGTTTTAGTTTTTATCATGTCCAAATAAGAAAGTAAAATCTTGATCAATAATTCTTAAATATTACGACAATTAATATTGTTTGAAAGATCGAAAATCAAAATCTTAATTGATTTCAAAATCTATAACGTTTGATGTCTGTTATGACCCAAATTTCTTGCATTTTGATTATCTTGTTATTTTTATTGTAGTTATATTTCTTTTTAGCATGCTTAACATATTCTATAGACTATTTCGACAGGACTTCTTTGCGCGAGGTTTTTTTCTTTTTAAACCAAATGCCTATTGCAACAACCTCTTTATCAATAGTACTTTCACTTTAGGACCTTTGCAGGTACAACTGTGTTGTTTTGATGATGATAAGTTCAGCGAAGATGCACCAGGAGTGACAAAGCAGAATCCCAGTTGAAGAAGGATTGCTACTTAAGGAGAAAGGGACTCGGAAAAGACAGTAGCACTTGAATAGGACTCCTATAAGGAAAAAAATCTTGTGCCTACTTAGAGTAGGAGTCCTACATAGAATGACAACTATATAAACAATCTTTAACTCCAGAAGTCATGGCTTTTGAAATCTGAAACGTGAGAACATTCAAGCAAGAGCACGGGCACTAAAGGAGAGCACTCAAACAAGATCTAGAACTAGGTTTTTCTGGATTGTTCAAGTTGATTTGTAATCTTCTTAGAATTTTTGTTTAGGGACAAATATTGTAAGAGGTTGTTTTTCTTAGTGAGAGTTGTTTGAGAGTGGGTTTGACTCTCATTCATTGTGAGTTTGTAAGTTGACATTGTCGAGTTTGAAGTAATAAGAGTTGTTAGAATCCTACTAGAGTAGGTAGTGGTTATTTCTCCTTTGAGCAAGGCGTTTTTCCCCTATAAATTGGTTGTCTGTTTTACTGTATTACTTTTATTGTCTAGTAATTGGTTGTCTGCTTTACTGTATTACTTTTATTGTCTAGTACTACTACTGAACCAGGTTCACTAGTAGAATAAAGGTAGCCGTCGTGGAAGTTCTCAACTACTTGAGCAGTCTCACTTAACTTGTTTATTATGATTGCATAATTTTATAATAGTGTAAATCTAACGAAAATGATTAAAAAATGAGTGTGAATAAAGAACAAGGAAAATTATAATTTGTTATCTGTATCTATTGCTTGTCCTTTTTCGAATTGTATAATTAAAAAGAAGAAGGAAATTAACGTATTAAAGCAAATATTTTTTCTTGTACAAATTTGTGAGTTGGAATTTTCTTTTATGAAGAATTAGTTAATTTAATAAAGAAAGAATTGTTATAAATTAACAAAATTGTAAGTTATTCAAAATCCCAAACGTTAGGGTTTTTAATATAGTTTAAGTAAGAAAAGATTTAAAAAATGAAATTTTAAAGTACTAAATATTAGGAGCTCTAACATCTTAAAAATAAGTAAAGATTTAACAGCAATAAATTTAATCGAGTTTTAAGTTCTAAAAATATTGAAATAATAATTAATTTGAGAGTCTATGTATGGCATGATTTCTTCCTTAATTCCTCTACCAAATTACACTGTTTAAAATAATTTAATTGTGAGGATATTTTACCCCGAAAAGGGCACGTGACTACGTGAGAGGAAAAAAAGGAAATACTATAAGAATTTTACTTAAATAAAACAATATTTTTTCACATTTAATGGTATATTTAGTTGGTAATTTTAGGAGTCTAATAAAAAAAATACTTAATTTTTGTATATTTTAAGGTCCAGTAAAAGTAAGTTAATTAATTTTTAAAGTCTATTTTAATTAAAAAAAAATTCATTTAGAATTTTACTATAATAAGAAAATCTTTTTAATTTAATTTTTATTATGTTTATTATAGTCAATATTTAATATCATTAAAATAATGATGCAATAATTAAAAAAATGGTGAAAAGATGATTTTGTCTAAAGCGAAGTCTTTTAATGAAGGACAAAAAGTTCAAATAACATTTCTAAAGGTCTTCAGATTTTTAATATAGTATAGATAATTACTGATTTTAGCGATAATTTTTTATTTATTATCATTTATAGCAATACATAGTTATATTATGATAAATTTACACTTGTATTATAAATAAATTAAACACGAAATGCAATATAATGTATTATAAGTGGTTAAAAATATATTGTGCTTTTCTGGTTATAAATTGAAACAATATATATTATAAAATGTGATAAGTATATTATTTATCAATAAGACTTATATTATAGTATATGTTTTACAAATTATTCTCTGTAATATGATACTATAAACATGATAAATATTTTGTACTATAGTATATTTATATAAATTTTTCCTTCTTATGTTTCATCACGTGTTTTTCTTGTGCACCGATTGAAAAGCTTTCAATTTTTTGCAATCATGTTTTCTTAAATCTGGATTACCAGTATTTAATTTAGCTCATAATTTTCTAGTCTTTGTTATATTGGCAATTTTTAATTTATTTTTTTATTGTGTCAAATATTTTACTTTGAATATAGAAGAATTTGTAGATAGAACCTCAACTTCAACCTTGTTCATCTGTTTTTTTTTTTTTCCTTTTCTGATTAATTTCTTTCTTTCGTTGATAGCATAATCATTAGGCAAATATAATCAAAACAAGCTTCATTCATTTAGATCAATTAAAATGGTATACAAATCTTTGACGAAATTCTAATTTTGAATTTTAAATAAAAATTGTAGATACTTGATGCTATAAGCATACAAACAAATATGTTTAAAAAATGTGTACAATTTAAATTTCGGTTTCATATTAACTTTCTTAATAATTTACATGAAATATACACGTACACAGACTATGTGCTCAGAATTTATTATTATTCTCTTCTGTCTCATTTTAATTGAATTTATGAGATAATACGTATTAAAAAAATATTTAAAGATAAAATTTAAACCATATTTTTCACAATTATTCTTTGTGAATTCATAAATATGTAGTGTAATTTATCTCACCGAAAATATAAAATCTCAATAAATGAAATGACAAATATGAAAAAAAGTTTCAAATATTCATCTTGAACTGTGAACAATTCAAACATTGAAAAAAGTCTCAAAAATTCAATTAATTTAAAAGGAAGAAAGTCTTTTTTTTCTTACTCCACTCATCTGCCAAAAAAAAAAAAATTAATTAAAACTAAAATTACTTTTGAAAATATTTTAAAGTTTTTTATTTTTTTATCCCTCTCCAACCCTCCTAGCAGCCACCCCACCCCACCCCACCCCAAAAAAAATTAAAACTTTTTTTCATCCTGACGCCCCTACCAACCCCCTTCCCCACCTCTTACCCCGACCCCTCTGCTAGCGTCCATTCTCAT
>JAPFFP010000001.1:19671800-19691244 GCA_026153255.1 Solanum medicagineum
ATTTTTTAAAAAAAATATAAATATTTTTAAAATTTTTTTTTTTTTTTTTTTTTTTGGGGGGGGGGGGGGGGGGGGGGGGGGGGGGGGGGGGGTTTGGGAACTGCGTCGGGGAAAGTAAAAAATGATTTTTAAAAAAAATAATTTTGTATTTTTTTTGTGGGTGAGGATGGCGGAGGGGGGAGGGATGAGGATGGGGTGTATTAGGAGGGGGGTTTGGTAGGGGTAGAGATACGAAAGGGATAAGCAAAATATTTTTTCAAAATTTAAAATATTTTTTAAAAATAAATTTCAAAATTTTTTTGTGAGGCGGGGGACAGAAACTTGTTCGGGAGTATGGTTGGGGGAGGATAGCGGGTGAGTTAAAAAAATAAAATTTTAAATTTTTTTGGGAGAGAGGGGCGGTGGGGTTAGGGGGGTCGACGTAGGGTGAGGTAGAGAAAATGAAATTTTCATGTGAAGTTTTTTCCAAAAATAAGTTTTTAATTTAATTTTATTTTTAAGAAATATTTTCTGGGAGGCGGGGGGGGGGTTAAGGGGGAAGGGGGTTATGGTAGGAATGGAATAAAAAAATAATTTAATTTGAGATTGGAGGAGAGTTTTGAAAAATATTTTCTTTAATTCTTAGAAGAAAGTTAATTTCCTTAAATTTGAGAAAAATGAGTTGATTTAAAAAATATTTTTCAAAACATATATTTAATCCAACTAAACATAAGAAAATTAAATATATTTTTTGAAAAATATTTTTCTCCGTACCAAACACACCCATGTTACAAATAATGTTGGAATAATTCTTTTGTTTAATTTTTCTTTTTGAAAATAATCATACTCTCTTTGTTTTAAAAAAATAATTTAATTTAATTTGACATAGAATTAAAAAAAGAAAAAAGATTTTTTCAATCTTGTAGTACTAAATTAATGTTATATTAAATATATTAATATACTCTTTAATCTTATAATTTTAGACATGTCATATGAAAAGTTAAAATTAATATTTTATTAAAAAAAGGTAACATTATTTTTAAAATTAAAAAAAAAAAAGTAAGTAACTCTTTTTAAAATGGAGAGGATAATATTTACTTTAGCTACTCACTTTGAAAATACCTTATATATGCCTTTGGCGATACATCCAAGGCCGCGTTATTACAAAACTAATTATTTTCCTTTTTATTTATTTACATTCTTACTTGATCAAATAATATATGGTAATAAATTTTACTATGAATATATTATTACTATATAAGAAATGTGATTAAGCACGCAACTCTTCGTCAATAATTTTATTTGTGCTACTTATTTTTTCTCTTTTATTATATGAGAGGTATAAAAATATTTTACAAATTTTTAAATTTAATCTTTTTAAGATATTTTGAATGTCAACTATGATTTTTATAATATTAGCCCTAATAATCATTTTTCCAACTGCCTTTCTTTTTTAAATTGATTAGATAAAATAAAATAATTATTTTAATAATTTCAACGAGTATATTGTAGACATCAAAAACTTTCTCTTGAAAGGACATCTCAAATATCTTCTAGATTTGGGGATATTCATAAAAAAAATCAAATTGGGGTCAAGGAGGTCAAAATCATCATATGTTCGATAAATACGCTACTAACAGCTCTCGAATCGTAGAGAAATCTAATGAGAGAAGAATCAAGGGAGTGATAGATTTGTACCCATGAGTTTATCAATAAAATTATGTTTCCTATATTTTATTTGTTATTGCAATTTATTTTCTATCACTTTAGAAGTATATTACAAACATATATTTGTGTCAAAAAAAGGTATAACAATAACAACAATAACATATCCAGTGGAATCCCATAAGTGGGATCTGAGGAGGGTAGAACGTACGCACATCTTACCACTACCTTACAGAAGTAGAGAGGTTGTTTCCTGAGAATCTTCATCTCAAAAATCAATCAGAATAAACTAGATACGACGAAAAGGAAAGAAAAATGAAGAAAAAGAGCAACTAATAACGAAAAAATACATGACAGTATGTAAATACGATAAGATTAATACATACACGACAGATAATGACAACACATGACATAAAACACGATTACTACACCCTAAGGTCAGACATTCACCTAACCCTACCGACCAATTAGCCAGCTACTCTAATTCGCCACCCTCACCCCTTTCTATCTAAGGTCATGTCCTTAATGAGATTAAAAAAAGGTACTCTTAGAAAAATATATAGTATAAATAAGTAAAAAACTTTATATATATCATTTGAAATGATGTAAAAGTACTATAGGTCATAATAATTATCAGTTTAAAATTTTGATTCTTGAAATTTCATCAATGCCGCATAAATTGTGATAGAAAGAGTAATGTCAAATGTAGAAGTTATGAGTCTAACAATTAACAATTTAAAAAATTAAAAAAATATATAAAAAATCTATCATCACATAAATTGATATTAAAAAATAACATCCATGGACGCTTATAACTAGTTTATTTAGAAAATTCATACAATCATCTTACGGCGAAGTTACCACATGACACACACAGAGGAAAGAAAATCTTTCAGTATTTCTTCATATTGTCTGGTGAGGAAAGGCTAAAGTAGTCATATAACCCCGTTAATTAATAATTATCAAATATTTTATTAGTAAGCGTGTTAAAATTTTATTAATCAATTTGCGAATAATTATTACTCCTTTTGTTTACTTCACTTATCAAAAAGTGAACAGAGAAAGTATAATATAACTGTAATCTCATAATTTGCTTTCTCATAAAGATTTTTATGCTAATTTCAAAAGAGATGAAATTTACGTAATATAATTTCAGATAATATGAAAATAATTATTTTATTTTAAAAATATTTTAAAAATCACTATCATAATTATATTTACTATCCGTTTTGAAAATACTCAAAACTCATATCTTTAGTGTTTTGTTTTTGAAGCTTTCTCGTCTCTCTTTCTTTCTCTATCGCGCTTAGAGAAAGATCATAATAATTTCATTTATCGAAAAGCAAACAAAGGGAGTATAATATAACTATAATCTCATAATTTTCATTCTCACAAAGATTCTTATTACTAATTCCAAACGAGATGAAATTTATGTAATATAATTTCAAATAATATTAAAATAATTATTTTATTTTAAAAATATTTTGAAAATCACCGTCATAATTATACTTCCTTCGTTTCATATTATATGTCATTTTTCATTTTTCAAGAGTCAAACAATTTGAGTTTGACAGAGAATTTACGCATGAAATCTTCAAAATTTTTGAAATGAAATTTATATATTTTCAAACTATATAAAAAGTACTACAAGTCACGATAATTGATAATTCAAAATATTTAAAACATATACAAAAATTTGGTGGTCAAAGATAAATTAGTTTGACTCTCAAAAAACAAAAAATGACATATAATATAAAACAGAGGGAGTATTAGCTATCCGTTTTGGAAATACCCAAAACTCATATCTTTAGTGTTTTTCCTTTGAAGCTATCTCGTCTCTCTTTCTCTCTCTATCTCGCTTAAAAAAAGATAATAATAATTTCATTTTTAATTTATTTATATTTTCTCTCAATTATTAAACTTGACAAGTAATACTACCTTTTTTCTTAAAAAAAAAATCTTGAAGAATCATACAAGCTTTTAAATGAAAAATTTATACAAAATATTGTATGCCAATTCTTGTTCTTGAAATAAATGTAAATATAAATTCAGCCGTCTAAGGTTAGAAGTGACGAGTAAAGTCTTTAAATTCAGGGAAGTATCTTGTACAAGCTTTTTACATTTTAATCTCATTGTTCTATTTTGATTTAATATAAAATTTAAAATAATATATTTTGTTAAATTTTATAATTTTAAATTAAAAAAATTTAATGTACTAAAATATTCTCTCTGTTCCATTTTAATTAAATTTGTGAGCTAGTGCACACATATTAAGAAAAATATTCAAAGTCAAAATTTACACTATATTTTTCACTATTGCCCTTTATAAAATCATAAATATATAGTGTCATTTATCTCCTAAAAAATATGAAAATTAAATAAATGAAAGGACATATATGAAAAAACTTTTAAATATTCATCTTGAATTTTGAAGAATTCAATATTTTGAATATTAAAAAAATATAAAAAATTCAATTAATTTGGGACGAAGGGAATTGTCTTTAATATGATGATCCTAAACATATGAACGTGAAAAGTTAAAATTAAAAAGTGACAAAAAAATAAAACATGTTTTTTTAATGGATCAAAAAGGAAATACATAAAATAAATAAAAAATACTGTTTTTCCTTGACGTAAAAGAGTATTATTTTATTTATTAAAATTTATGTAGACGATAAATAAAGCGCGAAAGTAGTAAAACCAATTCCGCAACTCGCACGTGCTCCCCGCTTCCGATACAATTTGAAGGAAGGGCAAAAAAGGAATTTAAATAAAAGGAGAGGGCAAAAGAGTGAATTGGTTATATGAGTCGCTTGCTTCAGATCAGGCCCATGGCTTAAACACCTATAAATGCCCAAAAGTCCTCAATTCATCTACCCATTCAAAAACCCATAACAAAAAACTCTTAAGACACACATATAAAACGGAGCACCAAAAAGATAAAAATTAAAGACGGGTATATATATTAATCTACACGAAGAAGACGAAAACTAAAGCCCCCAAACCAAAAAAGCATAAACTACCTAATCAAACCCTAGGTTAAATTATTTCATTAGACGTGTGATTATAATTTATAAACATTTCTTTCGTGTGTATATATATGTGTGTGTCTATGTGTAAAGGAACATAGAATGGAAAAGGACTCAGCAGCAGCTACAACGAAGACGAAGACGACATGGAGTACATGGGAAGAACTTTTGTTAGCCTTTGCTGTGAAAAGACATGGTCTCAAGGACTGGGAATCTGTAGCCATGGAATTACAAACACGTAGTTCTTTACCGGGTCTATGGACCGCTCAAATTTGTAAGGATAAATACAGGGACCTCCGCCGCCGCTTCATGAATAGCTATAACGACAGTTATGATGAAAAAATCATAGAACAGGATGTTGATGGTAATGGAGATGTAATGATTCCTTGGATTGAGGAGTTGAGACAACTCCGTGTTGCTGAGCTTAAACAAGAAGTCCAACGATACGATCTTTCGATCCAGTAAAGTCTCTCTGTTTCCATTTTTTTTTTTTGAATTTTAATTTTTTTTCGGGGGTATGTGAATGTTTTTTATTATACGTGGGAAGGAAATTCAGTATTTGGATCTGAGGATTTTGATCTGTGATGTGATATGAACAGGTCGTTGAAGATGAAAGTGAAAGAGATGGAGGAAGAGAGAGAACAGAGTTTGAAGGAGCAGAGTTTAGACGATGGCCAGAAACCAGATCTGGAGGATGTGAAGGAAGAGAGATCGCAAAACGACAAAAATAGCGGTGCCGATGTTAAACCGGAGGATTCCACCTGTAAGGCCGTGTCGAGCGAGGAGTCTGACCGCGAAAACCGGTCGTTTAACGAGTCTAATTCGACGGAGAACAGAGAAACCGGTGTTAAAAACGAACCGGAGCCGGTCGAGATCGGTGCAGATAAACCGGTTCAGGAAGTTAAACCGGCCAGTGAAGAGGACTCGTATAATGATAGCAGTTCAGATAGACAGGAGGAAAAGAAAGCCCGTCGCGACTCTGGCGATTTACGCGATACAGTGAGTGGGTCTAAGGAAGAGACTAGGGAAAACAGTGATGTGCAGAGCACGGCGACTTTGACGAAGAGAAAACGGCAGCGCGGTGGTAGAAGCGGCGGAGATGCGACGGATATGGGTTCTCCAGCCGTTGGAGTTAAAGGGGAGGGTGCGGCGAAATCAGAGCCGTTAATTGAGTTTTTAGATATTATCAGGTCGCATAAGCGCGGCTCTGTATTCAAGCGCCGGCTAGACAGCCAGGTAATACTTCTCTACATCGCATTTTCAAATTGGTTGGCCTACAACTATTTGCTGATCAATTTTTGGTCGTTTGGACCAGTCGAAAAATTAATTATAATCAATTAACAAAATCGTTAATTTATTTACCAACAAATATCAACGGGTGAGATTCGCTTTTTAAAAAATTACATGCAAAAATTGATTGAAATGGAAATTGAAAAAAAGGGGGATAGTATTCCTAGTAAAAGAGAAAAAGTGGATAAAACAAAAGGGGTAAGTGGCTTCAATATTTATGACGTGTGTTTCTTGCCTTATTTTTCTATTTTCATAAAATTATTATTGTTACCACTTCCATGTTTAGATTCAGAAAAAATCAATAATTGGAGTCGTTTCTCATATGTTGTCTACATGTGACATGCCCGAAAATTGTTGATTATTCCTACTCATAAAAGAATAGTAATTTCTGTAATTGATCTCCCTTCTCCCATGCAAAAGAGGTAATATTATTTTGCAGCCTAACGAAAATAAGCCTCATTCCTCATTTGCAATAAAGTTTCTCAATTTAATATCAATCAATTCACTTATTTCAATTTATACGATCGATTTACAATCTTATATTATAGTATTTATAATTATAATTTATTAAGAGTAAATTAAGAAGTAAAAAATTAATTTATGGTAAGGTAATAGGTCCAACTAAAACTCCCGAACAAATGATGGAAATTTGGACTGAGAATGGGTCCCACTAACGAGAATGCCTTGTTTGCATCTTGGCGCAGTGCGTTGGAGCCACTAGAATTTAATCTTAGGATCACTTTAAAAAATAAGAAAAAACAAAAGAAAATCACTTTATGGATCAGGTGAATAACGTGGGTCAGCCCATGAATATTATAAGGGGCCTTTAAGATGACATTCGCAAGCCCAATGCATACTCTTCTTTCTCTCGGAAAAAATGATATCCTACCCACTTAATAAGAAAATAAATACTCTAGTGCTGAAATAAATTATAAAACCAAATCTCTATTCTTTTCATTGCTTCTTTATTTGTCTATGTCAATGACATTAAAAAGAAATCTCTATTTAGAAATTTTAAAAATAATTTATTACTACTTGATTCCTAATTATTATTTTTCAAGTTTGTTTTTTAAAATATTAAATTTATTATATTCACAAGGTTATATAAAAGTAATAATATTATTCTATTTATTGCTTTTATGGTACATGCCAAATTATTATTAGATAATTGGAGTAAGTTAAAGATTTATGAAAAAGCTTCCGTGTGCTTGCTGACGCTTAGATTGAAGAAAAAGATGAGGATATTTTGGACATTTTGTTATGATTTGTGGAGGGAAAACCATGCGGAGGTAAAAGATATTGTTTTGTTCTTATCCTATTTTTTTCATGCTACTTACTAACGAGCGTCTAATTTAGGTCAACCCTACCCCACTTTGGCATAGCGTTGGGAAGTATATTATATATATAGAAAAAAATTTTATATCGTTGGTTTGCCAATTTTAATGTATTTTCCTTTTCTTCCTCGCCAACGACTGGGAATTTATGCCACACCTACGCAACCTTGTTATCATTTTTCATTAATTCTGATTCTGTTTTTTTTTTTTAAATAAATAAATAAATGAAGGTCGTAGCTGATCATTTTGACTTTTCATGCAGAAAACGGACAGGTACAAGAGTACGATCCGACAACATATGGATCTTGAAACAGTTCAAGCCCGGATTGACGATGGATCCTATTGCTCTTGCCCCTCCAAATTCTACCTGGACCTCCTACTCATCTTCAACAATGCCATCGTCTACTTCCCCAAGTCATCCCCAGAGTCAACTGCAGCTAACGAACTCCGTGTCATTGTCATGGAAGAATTAAAAAAGATCAGAACCCAGTCAAATGATCCATCACCATTAAAGATCCAACCAAAGTCCGAAGTGGAGAGATCCGATTCTTTGTTTGCAAAACACAAGTCTACCGTTCCCATAGTAGTCTGTCGCAAGAGGAGCTCCATTTCAGCGAAAGCAGCAGCTTCTTCTGGTAATAACAAGACAGAAAAACCATCTGATAGTAAGCCTCCTCTGAACCCAAAGCCACCCGCCATAAAGTCTTCTTCCAATGAAGAAGAGAGTTCAATTAAGCTTGGGGTGAAAGAAAAGCCGGTGACTGGGGTTAGAAGTATGAGGAGAAGCAGCAAAGGCCGTTCGAATAATAATGCTTCGCAATCCAACAGCAACCAAAACACGAGTGCCAAGCAAACCAATAGCAACGCAGAGAAAAAGGAAGAGGCAAAACCGGAGAAGAAGAAAGAAGAAGGTAAAAAGCGTGGAGCTGCTGCAGACTTCTTGAAGAGGATAAAGAAGAATTCTCCTACGAAAGGAACGTTGGTGGAAGCGCTGAAGAATAATCCTCCAGAGGAAGTTGTTGTTAAAGGTAACAAAAAAGAGCAGCAAAAGAAAAAGATTGATGAACGGCGAGAAGCACCAGTGAGGCGTAGCAGCGGTGGTGGTGGAGGCAGTAGCGCAGGGAAGGAGGAAGGTAGTCCGTCAAAGAGGAGCGTAGGTCGACCACCAAAGAGAGGTGGTAAAGAAGTAGTTGTGCAGGAAAAACGTGGAAGGGAAAATAGTGAAAAGGATGATTCTTCTAAACGGCCAAAGAAACGGTCGAGGAGGTAAAATTATGATGAATCAGATTAAAAGTACTGATGTTAACTAGTTTAGTCTCATTTTGCAATGTATATTTCACATCTTGTATTTTTAGTGTCAGGTTTTGATTTTGGGAATATTACATGTTTAGGATTATTAGTTTACGCCTTTTGCTTCTGTAACATGTTATTGGTGTTCATACCTTTTCCTTGTTACAGTCAATCTTCTTTTCTCAATTAGTTTGTGCTAATCGTCCCATGCCATTGGTCATTGTTTTAACCAAAGATTGGTTTTAAAACGAAGTATATAAAAATTAAACTTAAAAAAAAAACACATAACAACAATAATATCATATTTAATTTAATTTCATAAAATGGGATCTAGCAAAAGAAGTGTGTATGCTGACTTTATCATAACTTCATATCTAAGGTTTTGGTCTTGGTAAGCTGAAGTTATGTTGTATCTTGTCTCTAATCATGTTTTATAATACTTTTTCAATCTACTTTCACCTCTCCGAAATCATATATAGTTAATCTCTTGCACTTCCACATCGAGGGATCCATGCATCTCTTCTCTATAGGCTTGAACCATCTTAGTTTTGCTTCTCACAGCTTGTTCTCTATCGAGGCTATTCCTCTTCCTTGGCCTAAATCTTCATATCTAATTGTATATGTTTTTAGTATGCACACTTTGTATCTCAATATCTTCATCTTTGCGACTTTAAGAAGGTGGGAGTAGGTGTGCATGAACTGGGTTGATTCAAATTTTTTCAAATATAAAACTAAACCACTCGTGTCAAATTTTTAAATCTATAAACTAAACCAAACCAATAAAATCGAGTTCTTTTTTTCTTCCGAATTTCTCAAATTTTGATTTTTTTAAAAATAAAGTATATAACACACACATAATTAACTCGTGTTTCAAATATTTGTCTTACTAGAATACAATTACCTAGAGTGTTTCTTATGAAACCAATACAAAATAAGATATGAATGATAACCCGAAAATATTGAACAAAAAATAATTAAAAAATCGCGTAAAATAAATATTATAATAACAAATAAGTCCTAATGAAAATGATATCACAATTTAAAACTACGAAATAGTGCTGAAATAAGTCTAGTAAGCATGAGTTACTTGATTAAACCTTAAAGAAAAACTAAACTTACATTATGTATTTTAATTTTCTAATATTAAAGTAAATCAAATCAAACTATTAGTTGAATTTTTTTATCAAATTGATTCAATTTATAATTTAATGCGATTTTCAGTTCGATTTGGGTGGAAATACATGGCCGCAACGGATGAAAAAATGGAAGTAGACTTTCTTGTATATTTTTCATTATTCAAGGAAATAATTTTCTCATTTTATTTCAATATATATACGTACTTGTTGTGTTTGGTATATATGTTGGATGTGGGTAGATTTTTACCCATTTTCTACTATGTTCTTATCGTCACTCGAAGTTCAACATTAAGTATATTAGTCGTAAAAGAAAAGAACCAATTGACAATATTGAACTTTAGCTTATAACAATGATTTCTCAATTGTAGCAAAGATATGAATATATATTGCTGGAAAGTGACATTGTGGAGGATCTTTTTTCTTGGAACCTTTGAATGATGTGAAACTTAATTTAAATAAAATTAGTATTCATTATAAAACTTTCATTTTCAATTTAAAGTTGAATTTTAAAATTTAAAAAATTGTTTCAAATCTATTTTTTAACTTTATGATTATGAATTTCTTTTTTATAAAAAATATGACCAAACACAATTTCATTTTCAATTTTAACTTTATAATATTTATGCAAAATAAAAAATATTTAAAATTTATGACCAAATACCTATTATTTTTTGCATCCATTAATGCTTGTTCAATGTCAAAAAGATTGGTCCAAGCTTCAAGACCCTCTTTCATCCTAACTAATGTTTACAAACTTTATAAAATTTAATTTTGTCGAATACCTTTGAAATCACTGTTATTATAATGAAATTTAATTCCTCATTTTAAAATTGTATCAAACCCAAATAAGGTATTAAAGCAATTCACCATTTTCTTTTTTGTTAACAATATAGTCTGCCAACAGACAAAATTAGTTGAGTGAATAATTGAGATTTGTTTTATAGCATAATATAAAGTGTATAAAGAATTTATAATTAGTAAGATATTAATAGTTGGTATTTCTCTTTGTCTTAATTTATTCGTCTTATTTATATTTTCAATTTATTTTTTTTAATTTTACGTTTCTATATAATATTTTTATGATTACAAAACTAAAAAATATTTTTATATATTTAACATTTAAATCTAAAATCAATAAAAATTTTAAAACACTTTTAGAACTCCATACTAAATCAATCAAAATAGGAAAAAAAAATTGAAATCAGGCAGTATTGTCTGTTTTGAAGATTATATGCATGCAGCATGATTTTCTATTGGTGTAATTAGGATATCAAATGATTGGTCCATTTGCTCTTGTTTATTTGTACGTGAAAGAGATCGTTTTTGATACACATTTGATTCAGAAGAAATATACCCACGGAGAGAAAGCGAAAAAGAAAAAAGACAACAATCTAATAATGTACATAACAAAAGTAGGCTGTAGCAACATATATTTATACACATTGGGGAAAAAGAAATTATGTGATATCTAAGTCATGCGTGATAATATTTGACTACTTACTAACTTTCTGTTATAATCTTCGACCTTCATATTTTTTTTATCTTAAATCATATTCTCAATCAGTTAACGTTATATTATGTCTTGTTTAATTACCTATATCAATTAAAGTTATATCATGTCTTATTTAATTACCTCGACAAAATAGTAAAACATTTAATATTTCTAGTTAGTCATTTTTGTTGCAATTTGTATTAGACTATAACATTCTTCTATATATACTAGTCACGAGCATATGTGCCGGCACAGGCCCAACAAATATTTTTTAATCATAATTTTTGTGATGCGAATAAATTTTTTGTATGCATTTTCAAAATTTTAAGTTATTGATTATTAGACCTAGAGGCAGCCGAAGAAATATAATCAAACTGCTTTGGAAATATTAAATTACGAAACTCGCAAGTTTTTTTAGCGGGTCTCATATTGAATCAGCCGAAGATATATAATCAAGCTGCTTTAAAAATATTAAATTAAGAAGCTCACAAAAATAAATAATCGAGCTGTTTTGAAAATATTAAATTAAGAAACTCATTGTAGCAATATTGCAAAATCATAATTATAGCAGCTAAAGAAATATAATGAAATTACTTTGAAAATATTAAATTAATGAATCCGCAATAATTTGTGAATCCCATATAATAGCAGCATAGAAGCATACAATTCAAACATGCATGTTGACAGAGAGGCACTGCTTGAACTGTTTTATTGACACTTCAGGAAAATTTTTTCCCTTGTAAAAAGTGAATTAGTGACACCAAATAAACCATTCAAGAATCTGCTTAATTGTCAAGACATTTCACCTTACCATTTTTTTTGTACTTTCTTTAAACCTAACACACAAAAACAGACAGACAGAGACAGGCTTAAGAAGTACCAAAAATAGTGTCCCATGGTACCTTCTTTTTATCATTTTGACTTATGTTTTGCAAGTAGCATTTATAGGAAGAATATCACTCTCAGTTTAGGTACCATGTGAGCATGTAATTATGTGAGCACATGTACCCCAAAATATATTTAACCTATATGTATATTACAGAGATAATATTAATTTTGATATTTTTTCAAAGTCACTTAACTTCAATTTTTAACTAAAAAATACTCAATTATATACTCAACTTTGATTTTTCACTCCAAAATCACTCAATTATGGGCTATTTTCATAAAAAGTCTCTCAACCATAGGTGTTTTACTTAGAAAACCATCCAGTCTCTTTAATAAAAAATTTTCAATGAAATAAAAACTAAAATCTTAAAACAATAAAAAATTATCATTTAAATCATTCAATAAAAAAAAACTAATTCAATTCGTTATGAAAAATAGCTACATTTCTTTATATTCAATTCATGCATAGCTTATCTGTAAACGTAAAGATAAAGAAGAGGCAGCAACACAGACGAAACTATTGAAAATTGGAGAGAAACAACTTCGATGGCAATCATCAAATGATAATTTTTAGTTTTCAAAGATTTTCTTTTGAATAAAAATTTTACGTCAACAATTTTTATTGAAAAACTTAATTTTAAATAGATCGAGTGACTTTCTAAGTAAAACACATATAATTGCGTGACTTTTTATGAAATGAATCCATAATTAAGTGACTTTTGAGTTAAAAAGTAAAGTTGAGTGACTTTATGTGAAAAAAGCTTATAGTTAAGTGACTTTCTGTGAAAAGAGTTCATAGTTGAGTGACTTTTGAACTAAAAATTAAAGTTGTATGACTTTCTATGAAAAGAGCTCATGTAATTTTTTTTTTTTTTTTTGCACTGTCAATGGGATTTAACATGTTCCTTACTAAATTATCCTTGTTTTGAAGTTATTTGTAATGGTGTCAAAAATTGATAATTATCTTAAATTCTCAAGTTGTATATGTCAATAGTGTAAAAACATTTTCGATATAATTATTTATTACTTCTTATTTCTTTCAGGTTTTTTATTAATGCTTATCATAGAAATTTATTTATATAAAATCGCATAAAATATTCATATCATGGTGAATAGGACTTAACCCCTGCCCCCACAGCTTATAGTTGTATAATGATAGACTAGTTGCTGGTACATAATTATAGATTAAAAAAAAAGAAGCCAAAATCTATATCAGAGATTTTCTTTGTCCGAAAATGAGATTCTACATATGTCCTACTTTTCACCCCCACCCCCTCAAGAAAAAGGGGTACATAAACATATGAATATGTCCTTCTACTACATTGAGCACATTTTTTCAGGTATGGTGATTCTTATGTGAATGACCCTAGACAAGGCCAGAGTCATTGCCCTTGTCTTTACCTTTTCAACTGCCCTAGTACTCTCATACTTTGAGCCTGCTTGAATGGGTTTCTAGTTTATAAGTTAAAAGTTAAGATTTATAACTCGCACACACTTGAAAATGCACACACACTATTACAACGTTAGCAACTTAAACCTGACTCAACAATGAACAGGTTGGAACTAAAGATTAAATTGGGTTCAACTAAAGATTCTTTCAAAATAGATTGAGATTGAGCCCACTTCTAATTATCTTGAACCCAACCTATTAATCCTTGGACGAATTGGGCATATTACGTATGTTTGGACTCATTTTGACACCCTTAGTTAAAATAATAGCAAAGGAAAATGACTTCGCTCCTTCCATGAGGGAACTTAATCAAAAATAAAAAATCCTGTCAACCTGATATATTACTGTACAATATCATCTTTTTCGTAAAAATATTTCCCGTCATACCAACCACGTCGCCTAACAAGACCACTGTCCTGTCAAGCTGTAAAAGTTCCATAACAAGCCTAGACTGTTGAAATAATGACATTTCTGTTTTAACTAAAACACATTATTACAACGTTAGCAACTTAAACCATAATCAGCAATGAACTGAACGACTAAAGAATAGCTAAGCGGTTCAATTTCACAGTTCCAACACCAGTGCTATCAAAAGAACCTTCTTTTTTACATGATCACATGTTAAATGGCTAGCCTTTAATTTTACAAGAACACTGAACTGCCACTAGATGAAGCAATAATCCAACTACAGGAAGGCCTAGGCAGACAAACACTAGAGTACAATAACATAATGTTAGCAAAAGTTGTCCTTCAACATGGCATTATACAACTGACCTAACATAATTCTGTGTTTCACAACATATGGCGAACCCATCTAGAATACATGTATGCACTCCCCCTTTGCTCCATTTAGCTGTTATTTCAGTGGTGTTCATGCCACAGCTTCTACATATCACCCAGTTACCATCATGGTATCCCTGTCATTCCTGGTTCATTGCTTGCATGAAATGTTCATCTGCAGCAGAAACACAGATCAATAGGGAGCAGAATTATGGGGATCAGTAGGAGGTGAATTGTGGTGCAATGAAGTTAAATAGAAAGCAGATGCCGTGAGATCAAAGCACATTACTCTTCATTCTTTTTTCCAAATACACAGATTGTTGTTTCAACGATAATTATAATTGATACTTTTTTGTTACAAGTTTAATTATAAGTATACTTATTATGATCTGATCCATCGCAATCAGAATAGCGCTGCTACTGTTACGTCAGAGGGGTCCACCCCAGGATCCATTTTACTACTATTTTCCACGCAACCTTGGTGGAAACGCACTAGCAGTCACATGCTTCACAAAGAAATGCCAATGGAAAAATGAAGGTTGATGAATCCTCATCCATGCATCCCACATGATACAGGGATAACCTAGTACTCTCTACTCTTCCATCTTACGCTTCTCATTCTCCAAAAACCCATTTACGTGATAAATACTGTCAACCGGAAGCTGGTTCCTGTTATGGTATTCACCACACCTATAAATACCATCAAACACATCGGGCTTCAAGTTTAAACTGTTTGACATTTCTAGTATTCTTGTTACATCATACATAATAAGTAGTACTCTCTCTGACCCCGAAAAGAATGTCATCTTACTATATTAGAAACAATTTAACTTTAAAATCTCCCTTTTCCCTTAATAAAATAAATCTCAGCCACACAAATATTTAAGGATTATTTTAGATCACAAGTTTCAAAAGTCTGCCTTTTTCTTAAACACCATACCAAGTCAAAGGGTGCCATATAAAATTGGACAGAGGAAGTATTCTGCTTTTATGTACATGTGTATAGATGTTCTTTGGCATGACAGTTATTTCATTAGAATCAAAATGTTTCGAGCCTCTTAAAGGCATGGGTCAATGAAGTGGGTAGAGAGCCATGGTCTTAGGTTTAAATTCCAACGGCGGCAATTTCTTCCTATCTGTCCAAGTCTTAGTAGAAACAGTTACCCTGCTAGGAAGAAGCAGGTACCGCGTGAAAATTAGTCGAGATGTAAGCAAGATGGCCTAAACACCATGGTTATCCAAAAGAACTAATATGTTTCTATGTCGATATGTAACATTGAAGTGTCGCTAACTTGAACTTAAGTAATTTCTACCTCTACATAAAAAATTATAACAGATGGTCAAATACGTATTTGTCCTTAAAGCATGTAGATTGTAGCCTTTATATTCTCTAAATAGAGGAGTGAGACGAAACGGTATGACATTAGATATCATAATAAGCTTCACATGACGATTAAAACAACTCGCCGTGAAACAAAATTTTCCAAAAAAATTCTTTCATCAGAAACAACAAGAAAATGTACTTTGATATAAATTATACCATTACTGTCAGCAAGGAACTTGTCCCCCATCATTCAAATGGGAAACTGTACAGCAAGTCAGAGGTATTGAGGGCTAAGGATACGAGAACATAGGCAAGAAGCAAAATCCATTTTAGTCATAACAAAATGACAACAGTGTGAGGCTGTAAGCCTCTACTTGACAATCTGTACTCCTTGTAAGAGAGAAATAGGAGGATACATTTGTTTTGACTTGTAAATATGGCTTCAACACAACCTTTGTGCTAGTATTAATCTATGTTACCTTTTCTCAGGAAAAAAGGGAATGGCAATGTCCCTAATTTTGAAAGTACACTGATATCCTAAACAATGATAATCTTAAGCTCCCTTCTTGATGCCCTTTTGTGAATGAAATACCCTTGCTTCATAAAAAAAATGATATTGTTTTAAGTCCTTCAAATGTGCTTGTTTGGAGTCGTAACTCCTTGTATTGATTTTAGGTCACTTATCCCACCAAAGTAAACAGTCTAGCTCACACAATGGTATTAAAGATATCAAGAAAAAGATCATTCCAAAATCTACAAAAAGTAAAGGAAGTAGAAAGAAGAAGAATTGCGTAAGGTCTACCAAGTTATTTAATTTTAATTTGCTGTCTTGAAAAGATATTTCTCCAAAACCACCTTGAATTTAAACCATGGGAGTTAAATATTGGGCTTCTGGAGATAAATTGAGTTTGACCTCAAATTTAAATAAGCCGCCTAAGCCAAACAAGTAAACTTTTCGGACTTGATAAGAACTCAAGACTTTGAAAAGGATAATTGAGTTCCTTTTTTGATAAGTTGAGAAGGATCATCAAGTTAAATTCTCCAATTGAAATGCACTAATATGACAATAAAGTGAAAAGAAATTGCAGGAATGTTTTGGTATAGTCATACCACTCTCGCCATCAGAGATCTCTCCGAGCCTTGAGATGGCCTCCAGAAGTGCTTGCTCATGCTCCTGCATGGTAATATACTTAACTCCTTTGGCACAAACAACCAAGCAAGCATTACCGTACAGGTGAGTGTGCATCTAACCTTTAGCACTTTCTTTGCCTTCTCGACCTCCGAAGGATCTGGATGACTGGCGCCAAAGACTCTCTCCACCTTTCAACATTTGTCAGTTTATGAACAAACATAGAAAAAAGTGTAACATCTAAATGCGCCATAGATATTAAACTGCTGCTGCTAACCTCTTTAATCAGTGTTTCTGTGTGAAGTAACTGGATATCATCAGATCCCTTCTTTCCTCCATTCTGTGATGGTGGAAAGCCTTTTCTGGACTGAGGTTTGGCCAACCCCCTTCCCCTCCCTGCACCTGGACCACTATCACGCCCTACAGGCCTATTCACACCACGGCCTGATCCACCATAATTTCCATGACGATAAATTCCTGGATCTTCACCATCCCACTGAATATCTTCTGGAGAAATCTGTCAGAGAAGAGATATATAAGTTTGACACTTTCAAGAAAAATGAAAGAAAACAACTGATAATCAAATGATGCAGCTAAGAATAACAGAAAAAATGACCGATGAGCTAGATATAGAGTAGGAACAGTAGGTTATCAGGCAACAGCTTACATTGGACAATGCATATGACAGGCATTTTTATGGTTATCTAAACATGAGGTGGATATCGTGCTAATAAGAGACTGCAGAATGAGTTTGAAAAGGTTCTGCCAACATATAGAGCAAGTCATTCAGCAAGCATCTAAACCAAGTTAAAGTTTTCTACTCAATTAGAGCAACTCCGACAATCATTTATTGAAGAAGCAGCAAATATACATATTTGAACTAATAAATATGGACAATGAAAAGGAAATTTCAGAAGGACACACCTTAGAGAGAAATTTAAGGACTCAAACTACCAGATAATCTTGATGGTCATCCATCTTGAGGTCAAATACAACACATATTATATGTCAGACCACTCATAGTCTTACACAGAAGTCAAATATTAGATGCAAGCAAAATGTTCTTGGTTTCTCTACTTCTTCCTATATATATTAGACCCTTTAGCTCCTACTCTGTTTCATGGTGGAATCTTTCTGCGAGTGCATACTCCAGAAGACTGCAATGGACCAGCTATCTCTCAAAGCACATGGTGTGGACTTCATTTATGAATTGTTATTAAAGGCACATGCGGTAAAATATTAGACTTGGTATGCATCAGAAAGTTTTAGCTATATAACATTTATGGAAAAGAGGTTCCACGTAAAACATATATAGTCTTAACAGCATTCGAAGCCTAACATCCTTACAAGCTTAGATTCTTTCCTAAAACACAGAAGTTAGTTATAACTTGGACCTTCAAGAAAAAATATGGTGAAGTCATCTTTGCACAGTTTTTGTCCTCTCTCCAGCCTTTTCCAAGGGAAATGGTTCAGATGGGAAATTCAGTATTATCCTGACCTTTAATTCTGAAATTCCCTTGAATTAATTTGCAACCGGTTCCGTAATAAATGCAGATTTCTAGTGAATACTTTAGAGAATCCTTGGCCACATCACAAGATAAGGAATAGAAAGCACGCAGCGTTCGCAATGGTATAAAATCTATTTTTCTTGGTACAGCCACCCTGATAAACCAATAAGAAAAAGAATTTTCCAGCAGGAAGCAAAGAAAGTAATCAAAAGCCGCATGCGATTAGAACATAGCATCCATTACCTCTGAAAGATTGACCCATTCCCACGTCTCATTTGCAGTGCTCATGTCATAAACAAGAGCATGTCTACCCTGCAAATGTGCATCACAAGATTTATGCATTCAACAATGAAAAGAAAAAGAAAAGTAAAGCTTCAAGCAATAAAATCAGGTGTACCTCAGCTGGGTTATAGTCAGTAATGACTGCTTCATAAAAATTATTGTCATCAGGCCATCTAGTCCTTACTTTCCTTCCAATCAATGGATCAACTGGTGCTGCTTTAGCAGGTTCAGAAACCCGATTATCAAGTTGCCCTCTTCCAAATGGACCGGAGGGCGGGTACTGCATTTTCATTGAAGATGCACCAGGCATCAACTGGCCCTATGAATAGATGTGTAACAGGAAAATAATCAAAATAAGGGAAAAGTTGAACGATGCATTGATGGACTACACAGAATAAGCATAAAACATTAGACATACAGATTTACTTTTTTTGCCCTTAGGCCCCATCATAGGTCCTCTCTTGGCAGCAGATGAAGATGGCTGGTTTGCAGCAGCCAGAGCAGGTGGGTGAAAAGTAGGAGATGGTCCAGCGAAGGACTGTGATTGCAAAGATGGTGCGATCTTCTGTTTCTTCCGTGAGGCTGAGACTGAAGGACTGGGTAGTGGGTCATGAATAGCTTGACCAGTGCCAAGCATACCAGGTTGATGAGCCCCCGATTGCCTCCACTCCCTATAACCAATAATCAAAAGATAACCTTTAGAACTTTGACAGAATCTAGAATGCCGCAGATTCGCTAAACAAATTCAAGATGGACAAAGTGACCATGAGCTAACCTTATTCTTCGGATGACATCATCAGCATTAACTCTACCAAGAAGTTCTCTATGTTCTTCATTGGACAGTCTTAACTCTTTTCTTAACTCCGTT
>JAPFFP010000001.1:19698716-19711440 GCA_026153255.1 Solanum medicagineum
TTATTTATTAAATTCTAAATTAGTAGAAAATATATTCTTTGTGATATTTATTGATATATCGATATCATATAAGACTGAACTTAATCTTCTGTAATACCCTATTGATATATGTATACCTTATTAGTATATCATACAAGGTGATGCTAACGGCAGCATAACATCAACGCGCGAATTTTAATATTAGGAAGGATAATTTTAATAATATGGGATATAAAATGTAAAAAGATATATATATGTAAATGATTTGTTTTAAATGGGCATAAGCTTACTTTTCCCTTTTATTTTTTGTAGTATTATTTTTCAGGCCTGAGCTAGAATATGACTTACAGGGTGGCCATAACTTTAACTAAATTCTATAGAGCAAATTACGCCGAAAGACACCAAACTTAAAAAATTGCAAAAAAACAACCCTCATTGTATTGGTATGTATAATCAGTGTATATTTGTATATGATAATGTATATTTAATATATAACTCATATATAAGTAATATACATTGTATAATAATGTATATTTTCTATAACTTTTGACAAACTATATTTAATAGTCATGTATAATTTCACTGATTTTGAGCTATTTTTTATATAAATAAAACACGAGCTACTTTTTTTTAAACCTTTTTTTGGTATATATGTATAATTTCCCCAATTCTATATTTGTCTTAAAAATGTAATGAATATGTATAAACTATTAATTTAGAAGCAAAAACTTAAATGGATTAGAATTTCAATCAAATCCGGGCTTTCCTACATTGTAAAATGACAAAAAATAAAAGATCATTCCATTTAGATTTTATATTAAGAAGTTAAGGTTTGGAAATTTTATCATTACTTGTGGTTGAAGAAAGTAGTAAGTTATTAAATTTACCGGAGGGGCTTTCCTACACTCTAAAGGAATAGGAGAAAGTCTCCCTCTCCTAAAATTTAACGGTAAAAATGGGATTCTAAATTTCTTATATATAAGAAACATTCATTCCACATTCTTTTTGTTTCTAATAAAATTTGATATATTGTTGTTGTTGTTCTCGTAAGAAAGAATGGAAATTGAGAGAGTGTTCATGAGTTGTTTCTCCATCGAGAAGAAGCCTGATGATATATTCACCTTGGTCGAAGCAGCTCTCCAAGTTGGTGCATCCAAGTATCCAGACCAGTTCCAGAAGCGCAAGAACAGGATAATCAAGTTCCTAATGGATCCATCAGACGACAGCAATCTTGATGATGGAGAAGAAGCAGTGAGTGTTGGTGATGAAGATGAAGTGACAAACGTCAAAGAAAAAGAAGACTTGGAGAAAGAAAAACAGGTTCATGTCCAACACAAGAAACCGTTGATGAAGAAGATTAAAGTGGCAATCAACAAGACTGTACAAGTTGCTTCTCTGAAGAAAAAGAACAATTGTAATGCAACTACAGAAAGCGTGATGGAGTTGAAGAAAACATTGGAGACTGACTTGGTTCAACAACAATTGGATGATGCTAATAAACAAGGAATACCACAGTCCCATAATACTAGTACTATGGCATCAAGAAAGAGGATGTCCATGAACATGTCCACCAAACGTGTCGAAGTTGCTCCTCCTGGAGAAAAACAACTTTGTTCTTTCAAGAAGCCACTCCAGAAACAGAGTGTTAATACGGCAAAGAAGAGAGAAGAAGAATCACAACAGACCCCTACCCAACGCAAGAGTGTTAATACAAAGAGCATGCTGCAGCAGCCGCCATTGATGACGATGAATGTGGCCAGTAAGCCTGTAGAAGTTGCTCATCAAAAACAACTTTCTGATTGTTCACCTCAGAAACAGAGCAATCGTAGTTCAATTACAAGACCAGCACAAAAAGAAACAAAAAGCATCACAGATAAAAAGAAATTTGAATCAAGCAAGAGGAAATTCGAGAGATTAGCAGAGCAAAGGGAAGCCAAGAGAAGGATTGTAATGGTGGACTTTCATGATATGCCTAAACCTGCTAATGAACCTCGTGCTCCCACGCACTGTTGGGATAGGGGGAAGAGATTTTGAGATTATGATGATTCGAGTTGTTGTAAATTTCCCATCAGATCTCTGTCCTTACTTTTTGTCTTGTAATTTTGGAGAGTATCAGCATTCACTTCATTCTTTAATTTAGTGTGGGGGTATACCCTTTGTATGTATGAATGATATTTTACTCTGAAATAGAAAAGTTACATTCAGAATAATAGCTCCAAGGATCAATCAACTATTCCCTTCTTGTATTATACTAGTTTAGACTGAGGGTACTTGAGTCTCTGGTTTCACCATCTGATAACCTACCCTGAGTTTAAAAGTTCCAATCTTGAATATACAAAAGCTACTCCATTTACAAATCTTTTAAATGCATACCAGCTATTCAGAAGATATTAATATCAACATACAGGTCAGGTGAATTTTGAAGATTTGTAGCAAGTATATGACTAAACACTACTTATCCCAATAAATTAAGTTGACTGGTTCCATCATTTTTTTTATCTTTTGGTGTATTATCACTTGACAAAGTCAAACAATTATGTAGGTTGCACTCTTTCTATCTCGGCAGAAAATCGATCTCCTATTGAAGCAACAAACAATTAGAAAGTAAAGGGGCTTTCCGTTTTTAACACGGTAACTAGTAACCAACACATCCCTTTTTATAGTCATACATTCACAAATTAAATCAGCTCCAAGTTCAAATTCAATCTAGAAAGACTCTCAGGAGACAAGATATCTGAAAGCAGATTGGATCGTCACAAATTAGAAATTTTAGAGGAGTAATAAACAAGGCTTATTTAGCCAGACAACAGAATTTACCTTCTGAGGAGTAAGCAAATGCAGAGGTTGAACACTTCTCATTCAACATTACAAGGATTTGTGCTGTCAATTTTGAATTAAGAGTAGAGATTCTTAAGAGCAGCAGAGCACCTGAGGCTCAATTTCCAGTAGTCTGGTTTGTTTACAGATCTGCAAAAAAATAAGAATGCTTCAGTTGTTCTCTTGATACCAATACTAAGTAATTCAATTTCTTATCATAATTGCAGAATACAATGCAACATTTTAAGAAATCAATGTGTAGAAAAATCAATTCATTATGCAAAAAAGAAACAGGGATCTATGAAATCCAAATATTCTCTAAATCGCAATATGAGCACTGCCTTTTATATTGGAACAAAATGGACCACAGATATAATTAAACAGATTTCAAAATGGTAATAAACCAGAGGTTTTCATATAATTGGATTGAAACAGGTCATTCGATTTACATCACCAATCCTAACATTCAACAAAAGACACAAAAGGCCTAACATAAAAACCACAAATTAACCATAAGCATAAAGGAAATTCCTAAGCCCTTTCTCCACGAATCCTCCTTGCAAGCTGAATATCCTTGGGCATGATAGTAACCCTCTTAGCGTGGATTGCACAGAGATTGGTGTCTTCAAAGAGCCCAACAAGGTAAGCCTCAGCAGCCTCTTGTAGAGCAGCCACAGCACTGCTCTGGAACCTCAGATCTGTCTTGAAATCCTGAGCAATTTCCCTCACCAGCCTCTGAAATGGAAGCTTCCTGATCAACAACTCTGTAGACTTCTGGTACTTCCTGATTTCTCTCAGAGCCACAGTTCCTGGCCTGAAGCGGTGAGGCTTCTTCACTCCTCCGGTGGCCGGTGCTGACTTCCTGGCAGCCTTCGTGGCCAACTGCTTCCTTGGGGCCTTTCCACCAGTGGATTTGCGGGCAGTTTGCTTGGTACGAGCCATTTTGATTGTATGCTAAAATGAAGAAACAACAAATTTGCAGATTGTGAAGAACTTTGATTGTGCATAAATGGGGATTTTGAGAGATATTATATAGGTGTGAAGTAGGCGGGAATCATAGGAAATTTGGGAGGGAGTTCCAAATTTTGGGCTGGGCAATTCCAAGTGAATTATATCCGTTGGATTATAAAGATTTGGTGCTAACGGTACAGATCTCGTAAACAACTGTTTGCTGGGATACCAATCCGCGTGCTACTTTATTAACAAATGGGCATTTGCCACGCGGATTTGCATGTCTTGTTTTGGGCCAAGACTACAGGTGGTAGGCCCATACGTGATTGGACCTCTTTGTGTTTCTTGTTGAAACTATGAAGTGTTGTCCGTGCTAGCACAGACCCAATATTGTGAAAATTAATTCTGTTTTTATTTTATTTTAATATAAAATTGACAAAATACTTTAATACATGTGAATATCAGATCAAATAATACATTTCTTTACATCCACCCAACACAAGGGTACCTCAAATTGATAAGCAGAAACTTGAACCTCTTTTAAAAAAAGAAATCGAGTGAAATATTCATATAATAATTATAATAACGAACAAATGTGTATTTCACCGATGAGCAATTTCCTCATCCAATGATGGAGTTGTTTCGTCTTTCAATGTGTCACCTTCTTAAGTTATAAGAGTACCGCATAAAGCAATTCCAAGATCAAAGATTAATGAGCAATTTCCTCGTCCAATGATAGAGTTGTTCTGTCTTTCAATGTGTCATCTTCTTAAGTTAAAAGAGTATTGCATAAAGCAATTCCAAGATAAAAAATTCGTCCAACTGCGCAATAGATACATGAATAATCTTTGCATAATGTCTCAAAGCAACAAAGCAACAAAGTCAAATCCCATTTCATTTGGTAACCAAACAGGCACGTAGCAGATCACTTTCTACAAATTGAATCTAGTACTATAAAAAACACTAAAATCAAGATGAATCTATATGTGTAGAATAACACCATGCACAGTGTAGAAATACACATAAAGTTGAGAGAGTAATTTGTAAACAGAGTTCATACATACTAATATTTACATATAAAAGAATGAAAAACAACAAAACAATAAGGAGGAGCTAAGAAAGGGAACAAAAATTGATTATTATTACTGTGCATCACTTTATATAGTTCATGACATTAGATTTTTTTATTCTCATGTGTCTTTTCAAAGGTGTGATCTATCTTTTCAACTTTTATTTGACATTTTAATATCATTTTTCTCCCGGAGATAAACATAAACACAAATAGTAAAGTAGAAAATTATAGAACCACACAAGTAGAGAGCTAACACAGTAAAGTTGCATTGCAAAGGAGGAAAAGAAGAATAAATTAGCAGCCACTAATGATAGAGTCAAACACATAGACTTTAGGATTTAGGCTTATCTAAACACAGAATTTTTCTGCAAATAGAATTTGAAAGCTATTTTTTGATACTACTGCAACTTTTGTTATTCGTATCTCCTCCTTCCTGCTATTTGTTAGAGCCCATATGCTCTTTGTTTTGTTAGAAAACAAAGAAAAAATCAGAATGACGCTAAATAGATTCTAAAAGAATCAGTGAAGCTTTTATATGACGTGAATGATGAAGTACGATTAAATGTAATTTCGACAACTCTTAATCGAGCCTTCCAGCTACTGTATCAATGTTTAGGAAAAAGGTGATGCTCGATATAAAATCAATATGCTTCAATTTGAATGTAACTAAGTGCTTATGTATTGATTTAGGATCATTGTTCAGATAAATTCAAGCTTTTAGTACTAAATCAAATTATATGCGAGGAAGTTACTGAGAAAGGCAGGTTATAAAAGCTACAACCAAAAATGACAACTCAAGAAACTCTAAAAGATTAAACTGCCAACGCAATAAGGCGAAGAGATCAAATAGGAAATAATGGTCTAGCACTCAAATCCTTGGTAATCATCAATGCATATTGACAGTGTGACAAATGAGTGGAAATAAATTTCTCATAATTTAGTCAGCCTTACTGGTTTTTAATGTTATTTTCCTCATGTAGTGAGGTAAGAAATTTTAACGATGTGTTGCAACAATTGGCCATTTAAACTATGCAAGGAAATATGAGCTACAATATCTTTGCATAAAGTTTCACATAAGGGCGGAATTGTGGATCTTCAACCAAAGCTTTAGCAGTGGGAAGTTTCAAGAGATCTTCTGCATCTTCATTGAGGAGCTCCCTAAGAGATAATTGTTTCATTTGGATAAGCAGTCATGAAAAATCTTTTAACAATGGTTATAAAAAAGGTTCCTGCATATTACTAATCTTACCCAAAGTATGAGTTGTCAAATTTCAAAGGCTCTCAGCTATCCAAGAGCCCTCAAAGACGGATCTCTCTGGATATGCTCTTCCCTGCAACAATGAACACAAAAGAGGAACTTTAAGAAAAACAAGATTATCACGTAAGAGATATCAACATCTAAATGCAGATTCATGTGCCATAATACCAGCGTGTGGCCTCTAGACAATGCCACTTATATCTTCGTCAGAGAGTTCTTATCTGTAAAAGACATCCCTCAAGTGTGGTGGATCTAAAAATTCATTGAAATGGGGAACAGAATAAGCGACAAGCAACGTGCTGAAAATATGTATTAAAATTATAGCACTGAACTGTTGAGCCCTCTCAGAAAATCATATCAACTAACTATTCAAAGGTAGCTGGCAACAATTTTAGCCTCCGACCAGAATAAAAGACACATGCCATATGCATAAATACAATAATCAATAAGAATGTTAAAAATGAAGCATATTGATGAGTGTAAATAGGACATCACCTTCTCCATATACTGCTCAAAACAACTCAAATGAGCCTCCTCGAAGTTGCGCAATAAAAGCAGGCTCGTCTTATCCCTTTAGAAGACCTATTTACTATTTTCCATATTAAGAACTGATTTGTTATAAGTTTATTTACACAAGTGTAAGAGAAAATCATAGATCAATCAATAAATAAACAAACCATAATTGTTGAATCTACCATTCTATCTTACACTTAGTAGTACTTCAACCTTCAGATCACATGATGGTTCGCAAATTTCAAATTCTGAATGGACAGTGATTATGATTGAAATTGACTAAAAATTTAAATTTATACTAAACAGGAGAAGAAAGTAGCCGGCAGTTATCTATCAGCTACCTGATGTTCTCCTTGGTCAATTCACGTGTTAGTCGAGAAATTTTAAAGGCAGAGCTCAAACCATATCGTCCAATTTCTATCAACAATACAATGAATATATACACAAATAACTATAATATGCACATATTTATTTGCCCCTATTCACTTTAAATCCCAGATATCTACCTTGCAAATAAGCAATTTGCTTCATAATTGCAATCAAAGCTAGAGGGAAAACCTTAGTCCATGAGTGTTGCATAGAAATGAAAACCAATCCTATAGTTGAGGAACTGAGATAATCTTACTTACCAATAAGATAAATGATTCGGGTCAATGCATAGACAGTTTGATGTTCAATTAATTTATTACCCACCTCATTGTTTGATAAAGTAATTTCTCATCCAACTCTTTTTCTGATAAGAGTAAGTTGTTGTTCACCTTTAATACAGATAAAACACTATAAGCATACTTTTTCCTTCTCCAATTCTATTGGCTGTCAGTGAAGGGACATTTCATCTCTCTCCCCTAGTGTTGGTCGACAACCAAAATGGAACATAAAAACATAATAACAAAACAAAAAAACCCAATTAATTACTATATGTGAGAACAAAATGAATATCTGAAATAGGGCTAATTGAAATCTAAGACGGTTCAATTAATAAATTTGACCAAGAGTTTTTTCTACCTTCACAATAAAGTCCCTATTGAAGTGGGCCAGAAGTTAAGAAGATGGACAGGAATTGATCAAGGAATTTTTCCCTTCACATATCTAGGATGTCCAATTTTCTATGGGAGAAAGAAAAAGGAGTATTTTGAGGGATTAATTAAAAAGGTGACTGCCAGGATTCACTCATGGAAGAGCAAACTTTTGTCAACTGGGGGAAAGTATATTGGTCAAACATGTACTACAATCCTTTCCAATATATGAGTTGTCTGTGATGAACCCCCCAAATGGTGTAATTGATTTCCTACAGTCTATTATTGTTAAATTCTTCTGGAGCAATAATTGAGATACAAAAGGAAAACATTGGATAGCATGGGACACCCTATGTTGCCCACAAGATGAAGGTAGTATAGGATTCAAATCTTTACATTACATAGTGGATGTTCTATTTGCAAAATTATGGTGGAACTTCAGAACTAGCACAGACTCATTTGGGGTACATACATGTGGAATAAGTATTGTAAGAAGCTTCACCTTGTGATTGCTAATAGGATTGGTGCCTCCCATATTTGGTGAAAGATGATACAGATAAGAGAGGTGGTGGAGCATAATATTTGGCGGCAACTCAAGACAGGTAGCTTTAGTTTCTGGTTTGATAACTGGACTAAACCAGGGGCTTTATACTTCATTGAACCACACAACTAGGAGGAAGTGGAGATTAAAGACTTTGAGAAGTTTATGAGATAGACAGAGGCAGGTTGTATGCTTATCTGATTCAAATGTTGTGGATTATATCTGTGATAAGGTGAAACCACCCAATATAGAAAAGGTCCCTGCCAAGGCTCGGTGGATGAGCAGCAATTCATGAGAATTCTCAGTGAAAATAGCTTGGGAACTTATAAGGGCTAAGAAGGGGAAAAATGAGATAGACAAGCTAATATGGGTAAAGGGATCCCTTTTAAGATTAATTTCTTTTGTTGGGAGTCTTGGAAGGGAAGTATTGCAACAGAAGACAACCTAAAAAGGATGGACATTTGTTTGGCTTCACAATGCCAATGTTGTGAAGGGGGTTTACAAGAAACTATCAAGCACATCTTCTTCACAGCACCAGCAACCAAGGTGATATGGACTTTTTTTGCCAGGTCAGCTGGTATTAGAGCGGAGGGGATTAATCATCAATCAATGATTATGGAATGGTGGAGTAGGGGGGAGTCACAGAGGTTACAACAAGTGTATAATGGAATTCCATCTCTAATTTGCTGGGAACTCTAGAAGAGACGAAATAATAGGAGACATGGTGGAGATACTTCCTTTAATACCATGATTCATAATATTCAAGCTAATATACACTATCTGATTAGGACCTTATATCCTGAAATGAAGATGATGCACTTACCATGGGATGATGTGATCAAGGTATTAGGGGAGTTTAACCTACATATATATCACTTGGTGGTTAAATAGGCCCTCCTAGTTTTGGGACAACAAAAATGTAACACGGATGACACTAGTAGAAGGAATCCAGGGCCTAGTTCCTATGGATTTTGTTTAAGAGATCATAGAAGAAACCTATGTTATGCACAAGCTGGAATAATTGGACACATGATCAATATTCAAGCAGAGGCAGTAGCAATACTGGAAGCTGTCAGATATTGGGAATCAGAGAAGCATGCTACAAAGATTTTGGAAACAGCTCTTTACTTTTGCTTAACATCATTAGGAGAAATTGGAGGGTTTCGTGGGAAGTTATTGAAATTGTTGAGGAAATACAGAAGCATATACAACAACAGGATATCCACATTCAACATATATATGGTAAAGGGAATCAATTAGCAGATTTCATTGCAAATCAGGCTGCTAATGATGAGGCAACCCTTGTATATACACAATTTTAACAGTTACCAACAAGGGCTAAGCAAATTCTTAACACTGACAAAGCTCAGATACCCATGATTAGAATAAGGTCTAAACCTATTAAGGTGCAGCAGATTTGAACAACAGATACAGAGCCAGGTTTGTTAGTTTATTTACATCATTGGCTATTCTACTAGCAAAACAGCTGCTATACAAAAAAGGGCATGATAGTAGGTACAAAAATCGAGCTAACCACAGGTCAATGGTTATGGAAAGTGTTCAACCTGGAAAGCCATGTTCCATTCCAAATTGAAGTTGAAATGCCAACCACCACCAAACTGAGAAGAAAGGCCAAGTATCTGCAAAAAAGGAGAGTCAACGATGGAAGAGTGGATGAGGAGAAAAAAAAGGAAACAACAGGTACCTGGGTGAAGCTGAAGCCTAGAAGAAGATCAAGGAGCAAAACGAAGAGGACCATCAGTAGGAGAAACCCCATGAATCATTGGCGACGCCATGGCAGGAACACCATCGAGAGTAGCTGTAGAGCCATCGGGAAATGGAAAGAGTACTGGAGAAGTTGTCTTTTGAATCTTCTAGCTTTCTTTCAAATTAAGTCTAGTATCTGTATACAGATACTTACAATGTATATAGACCGTCCATTGTTTTTGGTTTAATTAATTAATAAAAGGTCGGTTCCACCAAAAACTTAATTAAAAAAAAAAAAATTAAGACGGAACAGGGGAAACACAGCAAACTATCGGGGCCTCCAAAGCATAAGCGAAATTAAACCCTCAACAACAAAGGGCTATTCCAAATTCAAAATGGAACAGAAGAACACAACAGATTATTGGGACCTCCAAAGCACACAAAAATTGAACAATAATAACAAACTTAAATGGAAAATCAAAGGAAAATTTGAAATAGTACTAATTAAAATCGAAGGTGGATCAGGGAAAATAAAGCAGATTACAGGAGTTTCCAAAGCACAAAGAAACAATTTAGAGCAAACCACACCCAGATGAAACTGAACCAACGAAAGAGAACCCTTTTGAATCTACCTTAACAAAAAATTAAAAATACAATTTACGGAGGTTTACCTGGAGTGGGAAGGAACAAGTCTTTTAGTGAGCAAAAGCTGTGAAATCTAAAGCTGGAAGATGAAACTGATGTGTTCTTAACAAAGTACACGAACACATGGAGATGACGCGTGCTATAAGAAGCAATCATAAAGACGAAAATACCCTCAAATTTAATGAGATAGGCATGCCGAACTAAACCTTTTCTAATATAAGAGAAAACGTGATTGGATTACTTCAAGAATATTTAGTAAAATGTATGTACTTTGAATATATTTAAGAAAGTTAAAAAGTAATTTAGATCTCGTCATCTTTAAACTCGAGACATTTATAATGTATCAAAATACTATCTTTTAATCTTGTAGGCTTGTAATTTTAAATATATGACATGAAAAATTAAAAATAAGGAATTGTAAAAAAATATAAAGAGACATTTTTTGAAATAGATCAAATAGAAATGTAAGAAAAAATCAAAAAAAATTAAAACAAGGGAATAAAACAATCAATATCAAAACTACACCAAAATAATTATGTCGAGATGATTAGACATAATTATTTTTTAATCATGCTTTAAACATTATGAAGTTTTATATCCGGTATAGACAACAGTAAAAGCTATTCTTGCAATAGTTTACGAATTTTTCTTTTTTGGCTCTAAAAAATATAGATTTAGAGTCTCTTTGGATTGGATTTTGGCTTATAACGTATAAGCCAAAAGTCATAAGTTAAGATTTCTAACTTATGATTTTTTTTTTTTTTTTTTGCCTTAAAAATAAGTGGTTTTAAGTATTCAAAACTGCTTAAAAGTCTTATTGTCTTGATTTTTTTTTTGCCTTAAAAATAAGTGTTTTTAAGTATTCAAAACTGCTTAAAAGTCTTATTGTCTTGAAAACGCCTAAAATAAGCGAATTCAAATGGGCGCTTAGTCTTAGTTTCACTGTTCAAATAAGGGTAGTCCAGAGTAGGAAGCTCCGTCGGATTTATTAAACACATCCTTACATTTACTAGCTTCTTTACACTTACAATTTGGCCCCTCATTTGATTCAACATTAAACACATCCTCACATTTGCTAGCTTCTTGAACTTGAAAACACTTGCAATTTGGCCTCTCATTTGATTCAACTATGCACCTTGTTTGGCAAGTCTGTCCACTGAATCTTAAGCAAATGGGAAAAAAGCACCTAGTAGTTCTTTTGTCGTCTCTACCGAGATCTAAACTTTGGTGTCTCATGCTTATCGCCTACTTCATTAACCACTAATATATCGGACCCTTTAGTTGCCATTACAGGCTTATTTTATATGTTTAATCCAAATTTATCTGCAAGCATGCATCATGCTTGACCAACAAAACAGAATAAATTCCAATAATCAATTGGGGATAACCCAGCAAAACTACACCAGAAGCTAATGGATATGATAAAAGGTTCATGATCTACACAAAACACCAACAGCGCAAAACAGCTTGGACCAGTGTCTGTTTTACACCCCCCTTTAATATATTCATCCCCAACAACATTCTTCTATAATAGTAAGAGATACTCGTAAAGGAGATCTCAAATTGTCGAATGGACTCCCTTGCCAGACTAAGTTTAGCTATGACCTCTTTTAGAAACCAGCCCATCCAGCAGGTGGGGTAGCTGATTTGCTACCCATATTCTTTGGTTCACCAAAACGCTGAGAATTTTTTGACTCATCGAAAGTAGACTTTATCTGAGAGCTGGAAGCTGGCACAGCTCTAAAGCTATCCGTTCCAAATGCTGATATATTAGTTTCAGATGTCTCTCTGTTCTGGTGGCCATTTCTTGTCCGGACAGATCTAGGATTAGCGTTGACTGGAGTAGCTTGTGGCTTTGGATCATCAGCAAATGCTTGCCAGGGCTTTGAATCTGAGCTCACGGGACTCTGGCCAAATAATCCTGGCTGAAGTTCCCAAACTGTTCCTTCAACGTTATCTTTTTTCTGTATCAAAATCAAGTTTGAATTGATAATTATTCAAAGTCAGTTATAAAGTTTACTAAAACAATGAGAGTTTAATAGCAAAGGATGTACCGGTGGAATACTGGGTTGTTGACTTCCAGGAGACGCTTGGTCCTTAGTGGTGTCTCGATTTGGTGATGGGGTTTTGGCAGCAAGAGCTTGTTTAAGCTCCTGTATCTCCTGTCGCTGTGATCGGCATATTGCAGATAGCTTTTCATATTTAGATGTTATTTCAGACTTCTC
>JAPFFP010000001.1:19717836-19740626 GCA_026153255.1 Solanum medicagineum
AACGAACTAGATATGCCAAAAAAAAGGGAAGGGAACAGAAAAGAGCAATTATTAAAGACAGTATGTAAATAGGTAAATTAACACATGATATAACAGTAGTCTAACCCTACCATTAGCCTGCTACTCTAATTCGTGACCTTCACTTTTTTCTATCTAAGGTCATGTCCTCCGTAAGATCAAGTTCCGCCTGTAAAATGAGGCGACGGAGTATTGAGTTTCTACCTTTAGCTGTGAGGTCTTTTTTCCAACTATTCCTTTTTTTCTTTTTCAGTGGGTGATGTTTCATCTGCTTTGTTTTTCCTGTTTTTTACTCCATCAACTATCTGTATATTCTTTTCTTTTTTCTTTGATAAATAATTTTATATAAAAATAATTAAAGCTTTGGATTAAATTATTTTTTAATATATATATAATTTTTTTAAAATGCTTATAAATATTAAATCTTCTCAACTTTTTATTGTGCTTTTCAAAAACAGTTTGTCTGTCTTTTATATATGATAGTGATTGCGTATATTTTATTCTTCCTAAATCCTACTTATGTGATTCCATTGAATATGTCGCTGTTGTTATTTTGACTTCTTGATATGTTTACTTTTTCATATTTTAAATATTTTAATAAAAATTCTGACTTTGCTACATTAAAATATAATTATATTATAAAAGTTCCCCATTAAATTTAAAAGATTACATCAACATCATGTACATCCTTTTTCCCCTTTGGGGATGCTTAGTAGTCTGAAGGAAATTGTCAAGTAGTTTTCTTTTTCTAGATTATATAAATGTTTTTTTTTTTTTTGACTTTGATATACTTGCTAAGAACAATTTTGTGCAATTACCTATAATGTGCTTTTAAAAAGTTGACAAATATAATTGAGTTTTATGTGCGAGTTTTAAAAGTATATATTTTTTGTTAGATAAATATTATGCTAGGTATTTATATTTGTTTATTTCACAGTATATGTTATAGAAAGCTTTTAAATTTTTGATGATACAAATGAGTCAAGTTGAATTCTAAAATTTGATGGTGTTCGAGTTTATTTTCAATCTTTATGATAGTTATTCTTTTGCTTGTTTTTCATATTACAGTGAATATTTTTACTTATTTATAGTGATGGATGGAATGTTCAAGTATTGCGCTCATTCAAATCAATTATCTTCGGTGTAACATATAAAATTATGTGTAAACAGTGATCTAGTATGTCAAAACATTTTTTGCACCTAATCAAGTACATATCACCTAAAAACATTATTTTTCAACTATTTAGGCATAATTATCAAATTTTATTAAGGCGAGAATCGTCAATTTAAGAAAATTTGCATCACTGTTAAATGAGTTATTGTCAACCCAAAAGGTGAAGAATATGGCTTTATTTTTCCTTGTTATCAAACCTTGTGTTTTCATCAAGTAGATTTAATGAAGAAATTGTAAATTAAATAAGATAAATAATCCTTCCCATCCCTAGCATTATATTATAAGTAAAATAAAACCCCTAATACAAACCCATAGGAAACTCCTTTAAGCAGAAAACTCAAGATTCAGGCTTTTGTGGGTAATGGAGGAGGGACAAGAATCAAAGCCTCACCCAATTGAATGTGAAGAGTGCAAGTCAAATCCATGGAAGTACAAATGCCCAGGTTGCTCTATTCGCACTTGTAGCCTCCCTTGCGTCAATTCCCACAAGCAAAGGACTGCTTGCAATGGAAAAAAGTCAATCACTAGCGTCCTCCGTCTTTCTCAATTTGACGATAACCTCCTTTTATCAGGTCCGTTTAAAAAACTAGGAAAGTTTTTCTTATTAAATGCCCATTTGGAAAAGATAATTCTTTATCAGAGTACTGAGGTGGTCCAGGATTTTAGTCAGCAACCATAAGTTGTTTTTGCATAATTGGAGCAAAAGTTTGTATTTTTATTGTTTATGAAATCAATTCTTATTTTGATTATCTGGGGATTTTGTTTGAAGCTGCGAACATGTTTTTCCTTTTATTGCTTTGTGCGGAATAAGGATTTGATTGATGAAGAGATTCGTGTTTTTTTCTGTACAACTGCTGATGTTCCTTTGTCAGGTCATTATTTGTAGTTGAAGTTCTCTAATTATGAGAATTCTCTGCATGGTTTCTAATACCCATAACCCAGTTATAGGTGTGCTATTTGCATTTTAGCAAGAGTTGAACTGCTTGGAAATTGCTTATCTGGTGGTACCAGTTAATAGGAAGGTTTTGTGAAGCTTGAGTACATAGATTCCGTTACCCTTCAAGATTTTATTTTTGATCAAGTGTTTCATTATTATGGTTGTATGCAAGAGGTGTACCAAGTAAGGAGATACCTACAAAATTCATTTTGCTTCAAAAGACACTCAATCCTCTATACAAACTTGAACTACATGGGTGTATGAAAAGAAAGTAAGGTATCAGACTACTCCTCGATTGAGGCTGAGCTCATCTCTACCCTTTCAAAAGCTCTCCTATTGATTTTTTCCAAGTGACCCACAAAAGAGCAGGACGAGTAACATCCCAGGCATTGTACCTTCTTCTCCTAGCTCCACCTTCCTAGATAAACATCAACTCCTTTGTGGATTTTGGCATAGCCTAAGAATCACAAAACCATCTGAAGACAGACCACCGTAATCTCATTGTTAGTTTGCGATGTAACAGAGTATGATCCACGTTCCTCACCCGACTACTTACATCAGACACACCAACTTATGCAAACTTCTTTTCTTTTTCTAAGATTCTCCGCTGTCAAAATCACTCCTCTAGTCGCCAATCACATGAAGAAGAACAACTTCCTTGACACCGACCAATACAGATGGCAAACTATCCTCCACCCTAACATGAAACATCTCAGAAAAGGACTTGATAGAGAATATTTTGTTACTTCCAGCTCCCAACTCAAGGAGTCGAGTTTGTCAACTGGCTCGCATTTGTTTGTCAAGTAAAGCTAGCAATCTTTAAAGCTTGGTCACCTCATAATCCTGGAAAGTCCTCCTGTACCTGAAATCCCAAAAAGTTCCATCTCCCTTTTGTTCCCTTTACTTGCTTAACGGACAATTCTCTTTAGCAAGAGGCTCTATATAATATTGAGAAATCATGATTTAGCACCAGGTATTCACACCTCTTTTGCCCCCCAAAGCTATCTCTTCCCGTCCCCAACCTTAAAAGCAATGTTATCATTAAAGGCTTTCCACACCTTCATTATATTTCTCCACACATCACATTGCAAAGACATAGTAATCACATTTATTCTCCATCCCCTTTCCAGTTTCCACTACTCTCATAGTGTTTCGCTATCGCACCCCTCTCCATAAAGCTTCTACCTCCACAATTATATACCCAAAAGCGCGTTGTTTAAAAACTTCAAACCTTTCCCCCAAGCTGTCCTCATCATTTTGGAGCTGTCATGGTTTCCCATGGACTAAGTAGAATTCTTTGTCCCACCTACCACATCCCAAAGAAAGTTCCCTTGCAACCTTTCCACCTTTCCTATAACAACAGAAAGTGCATTGAAAAAGGACAGACAATATGTAGGAATACTAGATAAAGTGATCTTAATAAGCACTATCTCTTTTGCGACCTTGCTAGCCTCTTCTTTACTCTCTGATTGACCGGATTCCAAATTTCGGATTCAAGTCTCTAAATCTTCAAGATATAAAAGCTGCACTCTTTGATCGAGGAATAGGACCTTCATTTATTTGTCTCCCTCTTCTTTTGTGACCTGTCGTTCTTGTCAAAATCGTGAAACACAAACTTGACTTGGAATTTTGTGAAATCTTCTTCAAAGTGGTTTGTACTCCTTTTCCCCCCATGTCATTGGTTTCTGTTGAACTTTTTAGTTTGGACCATTTTGGTGAAACCAATGTCCAAAGATTGATTATCTTTGTTGTTGGCAATTTTATCCAAGTCTCTCTCTCTCTCTCTCTGATGGATGAAAAAGACCTTTGCTTTACTTTGATATTTTTTCCTTGTAACATGACTTGCACCAGATTTCGTGAAATGTTGCTGAGAATGTCATTGTAGCATTTTATCAAGGTGCTCTATCATTATCTGTTTCGATGCTCCTACATTAGATTCATTTGTACTCATTGAACATGCATTTCTTCCTTTATTTTTCTGATTATGATGTGCTGTTTGAGAACCTTTTCCTTCTGCAGATTATAATATGCTTGAGGATGTGCTATTTGAGAACCTTTTCCTTTATTTCTCTGATTATGATGTGCTATTTGAGAACCTTTTCCTACTGCAGATTATAATATGCTTGAGGATGTTAAAAGGTTTGCTGAATCTGCAAGAAGAATGAGACAGAGGCTATGTGGCTACTCTCGTTTTAAGCTTCCTTTCCCCCTTAAAAACCTTCGTAGAGCTGCAGCCAGTCGCAGAACCAAAATACACTTTCTGCCCAGTGGAATGTCAAAGAGAGAGAAAAATCAAACTTATTACAACAACAGGTAAATTGTTAATCTCAAATGCATAAACTTGCAGTCATATTGTGCATCATACTTATGGTATTTATTTTTCTGCTGTAATACCAGTTTTACAAAATGAATTCTTTTGAATGACTTGATTTTGGATGCCAGAAACTGAAGATATGGGGAACCCCTTCTTGTGTCAACTTATATGTATTTATATAGTCAAAAAATGGAACTCTGGAGGTTCTACAAAGTTTGTCAATGGACATTTGGTTTAACTGTTGCCTTAGCATTTGACATCGTTTTTCTCCCTTTCATTCTTCCATTTCCATCTTTTGCCATATCACTTTGCCTTGTTTAGAGCCACTGTAGTAGCATCTCGTGGAAATCATTTTATCTCGCTTGTGCAGAATTACGTAATGACTTGATCCTCTTCACTGAGGTATCCATGCAACTTTATTCTAAGTTGTCACCTTAAAAAAAAAAAACTAAGGTTCTTTCCTAACATAGTAGAAAATATGGTTAAACAAACTTGATTGTTGAAGTGCAGAGAAAACACAATCAATGAGAATGCCCGGTATAAAGCGAAATGAAAGGAATTTTAATTCTGATGAGAGTCTCTACTATGAAAAAGAAGGAAAAACAAATAAAATGGTATTTCTAGTCTAATCTAAACACAATTTGTAATTGGTTAAGTTTTGGCGCATAGTCTCCGGACTGAGTTGTGAGCAGCGCTACGTTAGAGCACGCATCATACTCCTTTCCAACATCCAAGGTTCTGAATTGACGTCTTCAATTTCTTTCTCAGTAATTTCTGAGAGGACTTCCAAGTTCTCTTTTTCATGCAATTTTTCTATCTTCTCTTTTACATTATCTAGGGATTGTCGAATATATGACACTTCTTCAACCTCTTTATTCTTCAATCATGGCATTTGTAAGATGTTTTTCAACTATTAAAAACAATTATAATATTGCAGTTTCTTCAGCCTTGTCGAATAAATTCGACGGTGCCTAGTCATGTGAAGCAACAAACTTGAAAAAGGACGACAATAAGTTTCTCAAGGGAAATATCCACATTCTTTCCATTCTTCATTGTGGCATGGATCACTTGGACTTCTTGAAGCTCTAAAACACGGTCTACAACACTTTGGAAAGCTTTATCCAAATCACTATTCAAAATTTCAAGATAAACTCCTTTGAAGGTGCCATTCTTTTTGGGGAAGGATTAAAAAGGAAAGAATGCCACATAAAATGGGAAAGAGGGAGTACTAATTTGAAAAATACAAATTATTTATTTTTTTAAAATATTAGTTAAGAACATATGTTTTAATTAATATATTTTCAAAGATAATAAAAGGGCAAGCTCGGCGCACTAAAGCTAGCGCTATGCGTAGGGTCCGGAGAAAGACCCGACTTCAAGGATCTACTATACGCAGCCTTACCTTGCATTTCTGCTAGAGGCTATTTTCAAGGCTTGAATCCGTAACTTTTGTGTCACATGGCAACAATTGTCACTCCAAGGCTCACCTTCATTTTCAAAGATAATATATATCTTAAATATTTAATTCATGAAGGCCCTTATTTTTCTGATATAAATTGTTTTAGATAAATAAGCTTTTATTTTTAAAATTTAATATAATCTTATAGTTACACTTATCCAACCAAACAATACACTTGTAATTACACAATTTCATTGTGCAAACGAATCAGTCATTGTTACTACTAAGTTGTGTAATTACTCGGCTGGTTATGACTACCTATTAATTATACCAATTCCAATTACCAGGTGGTTTTTCAAACAGACCCTTGGTGAACGCGACAATTTCACTATGAAAGGCCATGCTTGTGACAGCTTAAGAAGTAGTTAGATGCATACTACTTTTTGATGAGGGAGTCGGATGCATATTATAGTTTGTTTAATGTCCTCAGAAGGATTTCTCTAGTTACTTTCCTGAATTACATGCATGATGTTCTTGTCAACTTCTTACTAGCAAGTCTTGTTGCTGAGGCGATGTCTGATTCCCATGCAGCCCCTCTCAATTATAGCATTCTAGGGAGGACTGTCTTATCGGTGATGGAGGACTCTGTTTCAGTTGAGCTTTAGTCAAGACTTGGTTGCTGATTTATCATCATTCTTATCAACAAGAATTAGTATATTGTTTTGTCTTTCATTGATGTCCTCTTCCCCTGCTTTTTGTGAACTAAGGATATGAGTATCTATTAACTTATGTTGGTATGAATCAGTATATATGGGAAAATTTTAATGCATAACACAATGTATTTCCCCCAGGAATAAGAGCATATCTTGGACAATTGAATGGCATTTTAATTCAACAGACGTGGTGTTAATTGACCATGGGTAAATGTCCTAGACCAACTTTATCCCTTTTATTTGATTCAGTATTTCTCTATTTTAATCTAAATCGTATTGATCAGCATGCTATTAGCATCACCTTGAGAAGCTTTGAGTAGTTATATAATTGCTTTCATTGCAGAGTACATGAAGACACAAGTCTCTTCTCTGTGCTTGAGACTCATTTGAAACCTGGCCCCTGGAATCATCCACTGAAGCAATTCTGTGAAGAGTCTTTGGACTGTCTCAAACTTTTCATTCGCAAACATTCAAAGGTCTTTCTCTCTGTTTTGGTTTAAACCTTGTTTGATATGATTATATTCTCGAGTATGCATGGTCAAAGTTGCTTTATGGAATCTGTTGTCTACATATATTTTAGTACAAAGTTCCTTCTACTGGCTAAAAGAGACACATTCATAGAGACAGTAATCTTGCCTTTTATGATTTCTGTTCTGAATTCAAGGCATGATAACTTCAGTAAGTAGGCCATCTTTTTAGTGTTACAATAGGAAGGGTGTAGTCTTCTATTTAAGTTGATGCTTGTTCTATCTATGAAACCGTTATGTTGTTCTTTTTTGCATGCAGTTTTGATCAAAAAGCTGCTCATGTAATTTCTTTGAAAGAGAACCTACTTTTTGAATAGATTGGCTCTTAGTCCTGTTTTTAGGATAACAATGCATCTGTCAGAGCACGTCTGTGTGATCCTGGATGTTTGTTAAGCAATGTTTGGGTGGTTTGATTCGGCTTACTCTTCTTGTGGGTATTAATAGTTTTTCTGTCTTTGGTTTTCTTCTTTTGATGTGTATTGTCTTTTGTTTATGTTTTTTTGGTATGTATGATCCTTGAGTGAGCTATTAATAGTAAATAGTGCTGATCGAAATGTCTGATTTCAATATTTGTTTGGTTGCAGGGGTTAAAATCACCTTTTTATCTGTTAAATACAAAAGCTCCATTGCGTGAGCAACTAGCCGATAAAGTAATTTTGGAGTACCCTGTCATTTATGTTTTTCTGCCATCACACAGCTATGATTTTGAAGTAATCAAATATTCCGTTCCTCTAAAAATGGAGCCGAAAGAGCAAGATTATGGTGATAGTCCAAGTCGCAAGGGAGTGATGTTCAGGGAGGAGGATATAGGGGATGATGGATCATCTGACCCGCTTGTTTCAGATCTCTTGAATTGTACCAGGTTAAATCTAGCATCCCAGATTTCTAACAAGTCATTAGACACTTTATCATCAGTTGTCGAGGGCAAAGGTGATCAAGACGTAGTTGGTGATACATGCATGACTTTTGATTCAAAAGTTTTGAAGGATGTGACTGGAGAAAAGGATTGGTCATTGCTGGGTGACGTTTTACCAATGGAAGATGAATTAGAGGAAGGGGAGATAGCTCCATTTTAATTTTTCTGTTCCTTAAGCTGATCACGTTGTCTACCTTTGATGCTGGAGTGTCAGTGGAGTAAAATGGTTCATGTCGGTATTACCATGATTCATGTAAGCTGCAATATCCGACTTGTGGCTCCACATGCGAGGATCTTGGGATTTTGATTTATCTTTTTCTGAGATGTGAAAGATCTCTACTAGACAGTGGCTTGGTCAATATTTGGTTCAGAATATGAGGAACTGGATAAGGAATGCAGTTTCATTTTGTAGATGTTGCATAGAAGCAGTGTACCTTTTGTGGGTCTGGTGCTAGATGATAACTTGAGCATTGTATGTGGAGTTCAACAATCAAGCAATTTTAAAATTAGAGTTAAAGAGTTTCTCCTTCACAATATTTGATGATTTTTTGATATTTGCAGACTGGTATCAGTATTTTCTTTGTTGCTCCGAGGAGACTGCATAAGCTTCTCGTTTACAACAACATGTCCAGTAGAATTTCACAAGTGGGGTCTGGGGAGGATAAAATGTATGCACAAAGAAAAAATATTACAAGAATTTAAAGATCTAGTTAAAGAATCATTTTTATAAATAATGTCGGATCGTCATGTGATAACAAAGTTACAAACAAAGAAGAGCAAAAGCAATACAACAATCTAGTCTAAGGTCGTGAATTTGTCATATCATTTCATTTTGAAACAACTAAGTCAGAAAGATTAATGGATGAATAAGACCACCAACTTGATAAAATATCCAATCAGAATGTTATTCAATTTAAATTAACAAAGTAGTACAATATAAATAAATTTTCGAAAGCATGTGAATTATGACCTCACTATGATTTTTACACTAAATTTCCTATCATGTTATATTACTTGATTCTGTTGTCTTTTTTCTACCAATTGTATATTGATAGAACTAAGAATAGAAGGATTAATGGCTTATAAAGTATATTTCCTCTGATTGTTCACTATTAACTTGGCGTAGGAATTAAGAAGCAGTAAATGTCAGTGATAATTTTACGAAATCACCTTTTGAATATAATAAATGTAATATTTTGAAAAATGTGATAAGAAAATGATTATAATTAATGATAAAAATGAATTATTATATTCAAAAAATAATTTAATAAAATTACTTCTATTATTTATTAATCGATCTCTGTACCAAATCAATAAGAGATAAATATGTAAACGAAGGGAGTAATATAGAGCCCAAAAAGATGATAGTAGTTATAGCCCCTGGCTTTAGCCTTCCCTAGCGCCGTTACGTATTGACTACTCTTAAGTTAATTTCTCAGTATAACTTTTTCCTTCTCCTAATTATTCATAGCATGTTACGTATTGATTACTCTTAATTTAACTTCTCAATGTAATTTCTCTTCTTCTAATTATTCATAGGTCATCCAATACAAGAATAATTAATATATTGAATATGAAGGGCTAATGTATGTATTAATCGAAGGGTGTTATTGTCTCATAGTTCTTTATAGGGATATTCTAGTAATAAAAAAAAGGACTTTCAATTAAATTTATTATATATTTAGATAATTAATTAGATTTTTAAAAAATGATAATTTAATTTTAATTTTTGAAGTTTTTCAATTTGATGATATATAATGATATGTTAACAGAATGTTCGAATGGAAAAATACAATGTATCACGCATTAAGGATGAAAAATATGAAAAATGATGGGTAAAAGTTCCATGCATCTTATATCTACCGACAAAAAAGGTTTTAATATGATGGCTTTATATAATTTGCTTTTTCAGATCTTTTGAAGAGTTTTGACAATTCTACACAAACAAACAAAAAAATATTTGGTGAGATAATTGTCATGTTCCGAGCCTACACTTTGAACATGGCCGACACTCAAAAATCATTTGTGGTCCCAAGCGAACCACTTGGTCTGGCTACTTACTCAGCGGAAGACTTATCAATAGTGGAAAAGACTCTTAAAGCATCAAACTAACTCATCAATAGACTGAATAAGTGAATGTAAAGTCATAAATACTGTCTGAATAAACTGGAACTAAAATACTGACTCATAGTCCATGAAACCTCTACTACAACTGTCTGAAAAAGGACTACTAAGACAGGCCCCAAGTAACCAGAACTAAACTGAAAGTAACATAACATGAACCAAAGAGCCTCGGACTGAAAAGAGGTCTCACCGCTATCTGGAAGCTATCAGTTCTTAATGGAGTGGCTGTTAAGGAACTCGGTCACCTGCGTCTGCATCATAAATGATGCAGGTCCTAAGGACGTCAGTACGTGGTATGTACGGTATGTAAGATGGTCAAAACGTTTAAATAGTATATCATAATACTTCTCAAAAGACATAAACATAATTCATAATTACATAGCAATAATCATAAAGACTGGTATGCTGAAAATAACATGCTGAAAGCTGATATGGAAAACTTAGTTTCATAGCTTGGGGAGTTTCTCTAACCGACAACCACTAGTATGAGCTTCGTGGTGATACAACGTCTTGCCCACGCTGCCAGAGCAGTCCCGTGCTTTGCTGGGGTAGGGGACGAATAACTAAGGGAGTGGATCCATTCCAAAATTGGGTCATCGCAGTGGCTAATGAGAAAGGTAGTGTAGTAAAATCCTATCATATATTGACTACATAGTTTATGAGTTCAAGTAATTTATTCTACTCTCACCCATATTGGTGCTAAATACTACTCCCAAATTACTTTATATAGCTCATACTTAGTGATCATAAATTCTCGAAATCTGGCTTTCTTGGGAAGTTACTCCAGCTTACTACACAACTTCTTCATACAACTTCTTTAACTTAACTGAAAACTAGAATCAACTCAGTGACTCAAAACATACTAAATTCTTGGCTCATATGTGAAAATGTATCTTTAAAAATGCACTTATTGAACTTAGCTGTTAAAGGTACTCAACTAATCTTTTCTTTTCTTGAATTAGCATCAAGATTTTTTAAGAAAATTAACAATAACGAATCTTGATCATAATTGAATATAAACTTAATAATAATTCTTGAATTGGATATTATAGAGACCAATAATCATGACATTCATCAAGAATCTATGAAAATTTTTCATGAAATTTAATATACTTTACAAAGTTAAAGGAGTTTTAGTATCAATCAATGCTTGCAAGTTCATGGATAAAATCTAGCTTCTATTTCTAAAGATATTGTCAAAATAATACTTTATAGGTGGCTTTACATACCTTGGAATGACTTTTTGGAAGACTGGAAGAATAATATGAATGTCCTAATGTTCTTGAATTCTACGCTTGAAGTTCTGGGAAGAATTTCTTGCTTTTAACGTATGAATGAAGAAAATAATGTTTTTTCTGACCTTAAATCGTCTTAAAACTGTCTTGATTTAGGATATAGGGTGTGAAAAAAATAAAATTGTCCCTCCCCATTAAAAGAGCAAAATTGTTCCTGATTTACACTAGTGTGTGACGCGCTAGTGTTAAATCTCACTTTTTTGCGAATTCAGCTCTTCGTCGAAATTTTGAAAAACCCACTAAGTGTGGTTCCACGTTCTCTCCGCATTACGGAGCGGAGACGGAAACCGCTTGGGAAAAATAATTCGCGTTTTCTCAAGTTTTTGTCGAGTCGAGACCATTTTCCGACTCGATTTTTCACACTGATCGCAAATCCGATCTCGAATTTGCAAGCGAAACATGGAAAGATACGTTACGTGCAAGATCAATTCTATGAGTATTTTCGTCATTTCCCTAGGTGTTACATTAAGACCAGATAAAGCACGTTTGGAACATTACAAAAATATTATCATTTGAATTTTGTTTTGTTTCAAAATATTAAAGTGTCACGGGTTCATTGCTGCCGAAAAAGAAAATCTTGAGTCACTTCTCTGAAATTTTAATATCATTGCAGTTATTAAACAATAGCTAAATTTACAGGCTTAAAATAAAAACAAAAAGAGAAGACCAAAAATCAATAATTGCAAATTCCATCTGTATGATTAGTACAAATTGCATTTGATTAATATTGATATAACAACGTGGGCACAGATCATAACACATATTATAATATGATAAAAACTTGGTTAGGTCTGATACATACATCGTGCCGATTTGTGTGTGTCAAAAGAAAAGACAAACTATAAATTAAGTATAGTGTTATGGCATAATACAGAATAAAAACAAATCAATTAAAATACAAGAGCCTAATCAGCATTATTAATTTAAAGAAAATCTGGATTTAGTTTTAATATCTCATTGTAGATCGAAAGCTTCTGAGTTTTATTGCGGATCTTAGACGAAAGTTTTAGTTGACAACTAAATCGATTTCTAGATTTGAATCTCAATCATTTAAATTTTAATATTAAGTGCAGTTATTATTACTTTATAATCATTTAATGAGTATAAATAGATTAAATAATTAAAATTTATTATAATTATCGATCCTCATCAGCAATTATCATTCAAATGTCTCTATTTTCACCACTAGTTGTAAACTAACATCACCATCATTGCGTCATCATTATTAGTCACTATTAACAATCATTACCATCAATCACCATTATCATTGCTAAAAATTAACATCATTAATAATAACTATATATATCGACAACCACTGTCTTCATTCACCATTATCTTAACTAATATTATAATTCATCACAATTATCAATCACTATCACCAATTGTAGGTCTATAATTAGTGTTAATCACTTTTCCTTTCTACCATAACCGCTAATTATTACTTGCCAACCATAGCTATTAGCCAATGCCATTCCCAATTTACGTTCGCAATTATCATCACTTAACCTTACATTAAGTAGGGAGTTTAATAGTGAAACGTAATTGATAAGTTAATCATAGAATTAATTTATTGGTGTTGAATTATCAAATAAATGGTGGTGACTAGATTAAAATTTTATAATTAACAGCTTATTGGTGTGGACGCGAATTATTCAATTTCCTCAGCCGTTAAAAATTAACATACCTATATTTTTATTTTAGGTATATTAACCTTATTTAATATTTTACCATAATCTGTAAGAATAATTATATATTTTTTCTTTGTTAGTTCCAACTCCAAAATAAAAAATTTATTTATTTTTCTATTATTATATATATATTGCCTTATTCATTTTATGTAAGACAAGTGTTAAAATATTTGTAGTACCATTAATAATAAAAAAAAGGTCATCGCTTTTATAAGGTGTAACTGTGTTTATCGAAACAAAATTATAAAAATTAATGATTTATTAATATACCATCAAATAACCATCCGATAATTGTCAATTTATTACTGAACTAATGAATATCTTATAGATTGAGATTTTTAAATTTAAAAATTAATATTTAATAAACCAAAGTGAAATTATCCGCTCCATAAGCTGCCATTCATGAAGGCTATTGTGCCACAAGCGTACATACCGATGCATAAAATTAATGTTTACCCTGATCTAGGAGTAGGAAAAAACAACTAAGAGAGGTGAATTGATGAATTGTCAATTCTTTTTTCCTCATTTCTTCTATATCTTGCTATCCATCTTTCCTCTGGTACCCATTTTTCGTATGATTTTCTATATACATAGTATTTTTGACAAAGGATATGCTATTCGATCCCTCTAAATTGAGTCATTTTGATGTGAAGCATAAATTTATGTATAAAAATTCATCAGAAGTGTAACAAATATTATAAATGAACACATAGCTTAAAAAATACAATGGGTTCATGGATAATAATAACTCAAAGGTGAAGCAATAGAGTTTAGGCATAATATATAAACGTGCCTTTCGATTTAGTCTCAGTTGATATTTGGGTCCCCCAACTTTGGATGTGCACACGTAGATATTTAAATTTAAATAAAGTTAAATAAGTAGACACATATATCTTGCAAGTCCTATGGGGCAATTCACGTGAGATACATTTGAATTGAATTATATTATACCATGTAAGACGTCTACTTGATCAACTTTATACAAATTTAAGTATAAATTAAGCACGATGCTAAGTATAATATTATGGCATAATACAAAATCAAAACAAATCATAATATAATATAAACGTTTTTACTTTTTTAATTTGATCTAATCTAATATCTATGTTCTCCAATTTTATGTGTATAGGTAGATATTTAAACTTGTATAAAATTGGACTAGGAAATACATTCGTCTTATTTGTTGTCCTATATAGCAATTCTCGACCTACTCAATATCTGACGTATGTGACTTCCTATGTGTATTATATTATGTACGTCTGTTTATGCACTTTTAAAATTGAAAGACATGGATGTCAGCTAGTTCCTATAAATTTCTATGACTATTTTTGTTTTCAGTTACATACCTCGGCATTATTTAGTATATTTTTGCTAAATAGTTGAGGTGATTTCATTCTCTCGCAGTTGAGTAGTTTTTGGCAAAATTTTGTATATTTAGCAAAATTATGTGTTGTACTTGTAAGTTTAAAGTGCCCACTACACAATAAATAAGTTGTGTGATATTCAGTGGCAGAATCAGTATTTTGGTCAAGAGTGTTCATATTTTTACTACATGGGTCAGTAATTTTTATATCAAATATATTCAATAATTGATATATAACAAAATATCTATATTTAACAAGTAATTTGCAATTTGCACCCTTAATGTATGCCTCTTTTGTGACTTGCAGCTTATTCTATCATTTCTTGTGATTTGTACCTTAATCTTCTTATTTCCTTGCAAAATCGAGTATAATTTGTGATTTGAACTCTTAATGTATGCTCTATGTTGTGGCTTGCATCTTATTCTATTATTTTTTGTGATTTGTACCTCAATCTTCTTATTTCCTTGCAAAATCATATAAATCTATTTTTTCAACAATTTTCAAAAGATAAAAAAGGAAAACAATGAAAATTTCTATAAAAAGTATTTTATTCACGAGAAAATTAGGTGGATATCCCTCCCCCCCCCTCCCTCTTCTACATCCTAGTTTTTACAAGAAAAAATTCATTATAATACATCTTCTTCTATCTTGGCAACATATAAAACAATTTAAAAGAAGCTTAAATTTCGATTGTGAAAATGAAACTCATATTTTTTTTTGTGAGCCAAGAAATGAAGCAGGAGAGGGAGATGATGATACTGATGAAGTAATGGGGTTTTTCGTATTACTTCACTCTCTAGAGAGCTAAAAAATAGAAAGAGAAGTTGTAAAAGTAAACAATAAAAAACTTATACTGATGTGTATATTTTATCATTCAAATATTTGTATCTTTAATTCTTCATATTTTTTTTGTTTTTATGTTTGATTTCCGTTTTACCCTTTGAAAATTGTTGAAAAAATGAGTTTTCGATTTTGCAAGAAATAAGAAGATTGAGGTGCAAATCATAAAAAATGATAAAATAAGGTGCAAGACACAAAAGAGGGCATACATTAGGGGTGCAGATCACAATTTATACTCGATTTTGCAAGGAAATAAGAAGATTGAGTGCAAATTCCAAAAAATGATAGAATAAGGTGCAAGTCACAAAAGACGGCATACATTAAGGGTGGAAATTGTCAATTACTCATATTTAACCTATATATTCAAAAAAAAATTCGATAAAGGGGTTCATCTGACTACTCTTAGGTGAAGATAGCTCCGCCTTGGTGACATTGTAATGTGAGAGTTCAAATGAAATTTAATTTTTGGTTCACTTGGTCAAAATTTGACAACTTTTATTTGACATGAAGAATAAAGAATTTTTTATGTGATAAATCATATAGTTTGGTGATTTTTATGTGATAATCTCTCTAGCTCATAATAATTGGATTTTTGTACTTTTTTAATTATTTAATATTCAAGAGAGTTATTGAAATTATTTATTTTTCGAAGTGATAGTTTAAGAAGTTAATTGATTATGATTTTACTTTGAACTATTTCTTTTTAAAAAATAATTTGAAAATAATCAAAAGGATAAAAGTAGAAAGTGACATTTCAATTTGTATTTTTTTTTAATTTTTTTTTTTGGTAATAGGTATACATTACTTTATAGATTTAGTTAATATGGTCGGGGAAATTAAAAAAATTGAAATAATTTTTATATGATAAATGTTTAAATTAGACGGCTTTATTTTTATACAGATAAGTGTTAAAAACATACTTAAATCATTTTAAAAAAGATCATACTCAAATTAAACTATTAAAAATGAAATTTTATGTCTAAACTATCACTTATTAATTTGAAAAATATACTTCGATGGTGTGTGTGATATAATCTTTCTTTTATTTGATAAAACTTTGCCACATGGAGTTCTATATGGATAAAATATTTTGTTTGATAAAAAATTAAATTAAATATTAATGTTAACTAAATATTAAAAAATGAAAATAGAAGTATTAATACCCCCCCCCCTCCTTATTAAATTTAAAATATCTTTTTCATTCCACTCAATCACCTCACCCCCTCCCCCATGATCCCTGCCCTTTTAGTTTTTTTAATAAAATATTTTTAAAAAAAATTCAGACTTTATCTCTTCCCCACTCCTTTCGTAAAAAATTGATATTATTTTATTTTAAAAAAATAAAATTCGATCCCACCACATCTAACTCCTCCATTCTTTATTTATTTATTTATATTTTTTTATTTACATATTGAATATACAGATATAAAAAATTATTTTTAAAAAAGTTTACGTAAGTAAAAAATACTTATATACACGCATAAAAAAATATAAAATAAGAAAAAAAAATGAAAGCAAAGAATTACGTAGGGCTCACCAATAACGTCCTTCCTTTCCAACACATATCAATAATAGAGCAGGTGATTAAGCTAATATTAGTAGCTAAATAGCATGTATAGGGAATCCAATCTCATTCAAAATAGTACTCGAGCAACAAATTCGTAAGGTGGCTTTCATTTGTACTGCATATAGTTCCATATATAGCTTACGCAATAAAATAATTTTTTTTTGTTAGGAGGGGGGGGGGGGGGAAGGGTTGATACATCAGAGGAAGTGATCTAGTGAGGTAAGAAAATTCTAATTTTATTTTATAATTATTTATGATAATAATATTTTAATATTAATTTTATATAATACTAATAATTTGCTTATTATTATGAAGGCGAAATATTTTGTCCATGTGAAATATAATGTGGTAACTTCTTAAATAAAAGAAAGAATGTAGCACATACATCATGATGAGGGTGTAATAAAAGAAGAGGAAGTCTTTTATAAACCAATAAATGATAGTTTAGATTTAAAAATTGCACATGTAATAACTTGGATATGAAATTTCTCTTATTAATAAGAGAGAGTTTGTGCTGAATCAGGTATCTCTCTGTTGTCGTGCATGCTTCAACTGTTTGCTTCTTCTTTATTATATGGGACCCATAAAAATATTTTGAGGATTTTTTAATTTAATCTTTCTAAAGCAGCTGTTTAGTGATTTTACAATATTACTCATAACAACTAATTTTTACAATTGAAGGACCCATAAAAATATTTTGGAGATTTTTTAATTTAATTTATTTAAAACAGTTGCTTAGTGATTTTATGATATTGCCCTCATATGTAATTTTACTAGCTACTTCAAATGTTCAGTTATTTTATATTAATAGAACCCACAGAATATTTCGAGGATTTCTTAATTTAATCTTTTCAAAGCAGCTGCTTAGTGATTTTACAATATTATCCCTACAACTAATCATCACAATCAAAGGGCCTATAAAAATATTCCGCTGATTTTTTGATTTAATCTATGTAAAGCAGCTGCTTAGTGATTTTACGGTGTTGCCAATGAAATTAGGATAAAAGTTATAATTTATTTTAGAGTAAAAATTTAAATTATTTAATCATTAAACTAAAAATTCATCAACATTAATAATATTTATTGGATATTTGTTTTAAATCTAATAAAATGATTAAGTAACATTTCATTATACTATTAAAAATAACTTTATGAATAACTATGCATCGCATAGAATTTTGTAACTAGTTAAAAAAGAAAAGATAGTTGTCACGACCCAAAACGAGGTCATGACTAAAAGATTCCTTAATTTCCAAACCCAGAATTAAAGTCCGCTAAAAGAAGAAAACTCAATAGATAAATAGTCACCATATAATCCATATCCCACAACCTGGTGTCACGAGTCTAAAGAGCATCTAATTCATAAACTGGTGAAATAATGTCACGCTACAGGAGGGTACCCTAGACGTGACTGACACTCGAAAAATATTGCTAGTCCCCAAGCGGACCACCTAGTCTCATTGCCGTCGTTCGATTCATTTGTCATCAGAGGGAAACAATATAATGATAATAATTACTATCCTATCTGTGGGCTCATACTATCGATATCAGTCTATCATACGGAAATAGAATAGTAATAAAATAGCTCAATGTAAAGAAAGAAAGTATGAGGGGAAAGAACCCTCGACATCTTCATCAACATCTACGTCTATGAAGTCTTTATACTATAGTCTAAGACGGTACCATGACTACCAAATATTAAGTAAAAGACTGTCCAATCATAAAAATAAATATCCTTCTAATGTTGGGGAGGACTCACCACGGTCAGGAATGAAGAGCTCTGAACGTCAACGATCGGGCTGCTGAAGTCCTCGATCTATCTAATCTGCATCATAAAACGATCCAGTGCTAGAGGGGCATTAGTATGTGGAATTAACTGTATGTAAAATGGGTTAAAGTAAAAAGGAAACATTATATAATCCCTCATCAATCACTCACCCTCACCTCAGGATACAGGACCACACTCTATCACTTCACTATCACTCAAACATCAAACAATCACATCACATCGAAGTTCTATCATCATGACACCTATCTGGGAGTTTCTATAACTGACAACCACTATCTATGAGCCGGTAGTGATACAACGAAGGGATGTCGTTGTCACATCCGTACAGTACCTTGTCGGGGTAAAAGACAAGTCTGTCAATGGATCCAAAAGTCTGTCAAGTCCTCTTTTGGGACAAAGGAAACATCTACTTTCACGGTCCAGTCTTCTCCTACATTGGCCACGCAGTTAATGGGTTTGAGTGGGACTCACTCTTATCCATTTCGGTGCTAATACTCCTCCCAGGACTCAACATGTTCATAAATCTAGCAATCCTTCAAGAAACCTCATCATCGAACCTCTAAGGGCAAGATTTTCTATCCAATCTAAGGGAATTATACCCATTCAACTCTATCAACAATAGTTTCAACTATCTCAGTCATCCACACACTCGATTCAGGACTCAGACTCAGTCAGACATCATTCTCAGACATTCAAGGCTCTAGACATCCTCTAAGTTCATTATTTAAGTCATAATAGAGAGAAAATTTTAAGGATCAAGTCACAATCATATAATAAGGTAAAAATATAGTAAGCTTTAAATATAGTCACAACAATAAAATTGTTGTTTAAAAATTTAAAATACGAATTCAAGCTAGTGTACAAGAATTTAAAACAATTATTCAAGAATTTAAAGTAGTCACTCAAGAACTCAAAGTAATTACTCAAGAACCTTCAAGAATTCATACATCAAAGCTCCTAGACATCAATTTACTATCTTAACTCTACATTGGTATATGGGAGATCAATCCCATGCTTTTGGGTAGCCTTTGGTTTGTATGGCTTAAACACGTGTGGAGATATCTAGAATATCTATCTTTCTTCTCTTTTATTGTTTTATGGTCGTTCTATGTTTTATTGGCGCTGACGAATGTTTGAAGAACTTTGAATCCTCCTCTGAAACCCTTCCTCTTCTCTCTTTTTCTCTCTCAGACTTAGCGTAAAAATTAATAGACTTACGATGGTTTTGAGTTTAAAACCTTTTGTACAAAAACATGTTCAAAAATTGACCTAGGGTGTAAAAATATGTCGGGAAGGAAGAAATTGTCCTTTCCGAAATAAAATAAAAAATAGTTTTCTCCTTCACTAGTGCGCGACACGCACTAGTGTAATTTCGCATTTTTTCGCAAAATTCCAATTTTCGTCAAATTTTTGAAAAATACAAAGTGTGGTTCCGCGTCCTCTCCGCGTCGCAAAAGGGGCACGAAAATCTCACTATTTTAAGCTCACTTTGAGAAAAATATTTCACATTTTTCGCGTTAAAGCCGAGTTGAGACCATTTTTCGACTCAATTTTTTGCACTGATCACAAATTTGGTCTCGGATTTTTCATCAGACCTTGGGAAGACATGTAGTGCGCACGATAAAGTTTAAAGGCGTTTTAGTAATTTCACGGGGTGTTACATCATCTCCTCTTCGAATCATTCATCCTTGAATGATAAGTAAGGGTCGAATGGGGACTCGAATAACCTCAGAATTCATCTCATTCCTCACTCGGGAACACTCAAACTATCACTATCCATCATGTGTCTATCTTTTTCTTAGACTTTAGAATGGGGTAAAACAAGTCATCAACTTAATAGAAAGGAATACTCGGAATTGATAAGAATAAGAACATTTACCTTCAACATCATTATCACTTGGCACGAATAGATGCGGGTATTTGAGTTTCATCGCTTCCTCAGTTTCCCACGTAGCTTCTTCGACGAATTAATTTTTCATAAGACTTTGACGGAGGCCACCTTTTTATTCCTCAGCTTGCGAACCTGTCGGTCAAGAATCTAGACTAGAATTTTCTCGTACGATAAGCTATCCTTCACACTCGTACTCTCCACCGAAATTGCTAAGGCTGATCCCCCAAACACTTCTTCAGCATAGAGACGTGGAACACTGGGTGAACTCCATCTAGCTCGGAAGGCAAGTCTCATTCATAAGCAACCTTCACAATCCTTTTTACAATCTGGTATGACCCGATATAACGGGGACTCAGCTTCCCCTTCTTGCCAAATCTCATGACACCCTTCATGGGTGACACTTTCAAGTACACCCAATCATCTACCTCGAACTCTAAGTCTTTTTTTCTCACGTCCGTATATGATCTTTGTCGACTGTGGGCTGTCTTCAACCTTTCCCTGATGACTTTCACCTTCTCCATAGACTGGTGTACGAGTTCAGGCTCAATCAACTCAGCTTCACCCATCTCGGACCAGCCAATCGGGGACCTACATCTCCTCCCGTACAATGCCTCATACGGGGCCATCTGAATGCTGTCATGATAGCTATTATTATACATGAACTCAATTAAGTGATCATCCTAGTTTCCCTTGAAGTCAATAACACATGCCCTCAACATATCCTCCAAAGTCTGAATAGTGCGCTCCGCCTGCCCGTCGCTCTGCGGGTGAAAAGCGGTACTCAAATTTACCTTCGTACCCAATCCCTTATGGAAAGATTTCCAAAATTAAGAGGTAAATTGAGCTTCTCTATCTGAGATGATAGATAAGGAAACCCTATGCAATCTCATAATCTCCCGAATATAAAGTCGTGCATATTCCTCAACCGTATAAATTGTCTTCACTATTAAAAAGTGGGCTGATGTAGTCATTCTGTCTACGTTCACCCATATTGAATCATATTGCTTCCTGAATCTTGGTAAGCCGGTAATGAAATCCATGTTGATCATCTCTTATTTCCACTCCGGAATCTCAAAGTTCTGAGCTAACCTACAAGGTTTCTGATGTTCAACCTTAACCTGTTAGCAATTGGGACACTTGAAAACGAATTCGGCGATGTCTTTCTTCATCTTATTCCACCAATAGACTTTCCTCAAGTCGTGGTACATCTTGGTGGAGCCAGGATGGATGGAATATCTTGTGCTATGAGCCTCAACCATGATTCTATCTCGAATACCATCAAGATCAGGTACACACAATCTCCCTTGATATCTCAATACCCATCTCCCCCCTTTGGAGAAAACCATCACCTTCGGCTTATGAACCGCTTCCTTCAATTGGTGTAAGATAGGGTCTTGGTCTTGCTTTTCCTTCACCTCAAACACTAAGGATGAAGCTTAACCATTCTAAACATTAACTCCAACTTCATTGTTCTTCTCAAGTTGTACTCCAAATAGAGTCAATCTAGCACCTCTCTGGCTAGCTCTCTCTTCCCCTGTTCTACGTGGGCAGTGCTACTTATGGACATCCTGCTAAGAGCATCAGCAACAACGTTAGCCTTACCTGGGTGGTAGAGGATGCTCATATCATAATCCTTGAGCAACTCTAGCCATCTCCTCTGTCGTAGGTTTAGCTCTTTCTGGCTGAGCACGTACTGCAAGCTCTTATGGTCAGTGAACACGTCCATATGCACTCCATATAGATAGTGATGCGAAATTTTAAGTGCTAATACCACAACTACCAACTCAAGATCATGGGTCGGGCAATTCTTCTCATAGAGCTTAAGCTGTCTGGAAGCATAAGCTATCACCTTCCCTCTCTGCATGAGTACACAACCCAATCCAACTCTGGATGCATCACAATATATCACAAAGTCACCCATCCCATCTGGCAACACTGGTGTTGTAGTCAATCTAGTCTTCAACTCCTAAAAATTCCTTTCACATGCCTCAGACCACTGAAAATTAGCCTTCTTCTGAGTTAGTTTTGTCAAAGGGGTCGATAGAGAAGAGAAGCCTTCAACGAATCTGCGGTAGTACCTGGCTAGACCCAAGAAACTTCTTATTTCCGTGGGAGAGATGGGTCTTGGCCAGTTCTTAACTGCCTCAAGCTTCTGAGTATTAAGCCGAATACCATCTCCCGAAATAACATAGCCCAAGAAAGCCACTGACTTAAGCCAAAACTCACACTTGGAG
>JAPFFP010000001.1:19740726-19757979 GCA_026153255.1 Solanum medicagineum
GTCACTTTCCCTCACCTTCAACTGATGGTAACCCGATCTGAGATCTATCTTGGAGAAACAAGTAGCACCCTGAAGCTAGTTAAAGAGATTATCTATCCTGGGAAGAGGATATTTATTCTTTATGGTCACCTTGTTCAAATGCCGGTAGTCTATACACATCCTCAAAGACCCATCTTTCTTACGCACGAATAGGACATGAGCACCCCAAGGTGAGACACTAGGCCTTATGAAACCCTTCTCTAACAAGTCTTTCAATTGCTTCTTCAATTCTTTTAACTCTGCGGGAGCCATTCTATAGAGCGGAATTGAGATAGGTTTGGTCTCGGGGAGAACATTATCCCAAGGTCAATCTCTCTATCAGGAGGGACTCCGGGAAGGTAATCAGGAAAGACCTCGGGAAACTTATTCACTATCGGGACTGACTCAAGAGTAAGAGACTCAACATCATCAGACTTCACTCGCACTAGGTGGAAAATACAACCCTTATATATCAACTTTCTAGCTCAAAGATAGGATATGAATTTGCCCTTAGGGCCAACAGAACTCCCTTTCCACTTTAAGATAAGCTCATTAGGAAATTGGAACTTGACAATCCGAGTTCTACAGTCAACAGAAGCATAACAAGCATGAAGCCAATCCATGCCCATTATTACATTGAAATCAACCATCTCCAACTCTATCAAATCATCTAAAAAAAAATAGACACAACACAGCCCCTGTAAACTCTCTCAACTAAGATAAACTCACTAGCAGGAGTAGAGATAGAAAAGGGTTCATGCAAACACTCTGGAAAGATACCAATCTTTTTAGCCACATAAGGAGTTACAAAGATAAGGTGGCACCCAGATCAATCAAGGCATAACAATCATAAGTACAGACATGAAGCATACCCGTGACAATATCTGCTATAGCCTCCTGCTCCTGTCGGTTTCCTATAGCATAAAGGTGGTTCATCCCGCCTTCTGTGCCCGTAGTAGTAGCACCCCTCTGCTAATTACCTACTGGAGGTGCTATCGAAAATTGAGCTCTACTGCTCCCCTCACCTCGCCTCCTCTTTGGTTACTTGTAGCTGAAATGACCAGCCTGCCCAAGAGCATAACATACATCCTTGCCAACACAGCACTCACTCAGATAAAGCTTACCACACTTGCTGTAAGGTGGCTTTCCCAGTATACCCTGAGTCACACTGGCCTGAGATTGGGTGCCTGGGGTCCTGAAATTCTGGTGACCTTGAGATTTCTGATTATATCTGGTTGGTTGCACGGGTGCACTGGCTGTAGATGGTATGGGATGTGATGATCTCTTCTAGAAATTAGATTTGTCGCCTCTGTTCTGTCTCTGCGGGTTAGATTCATGTCCCGCTGACTTCGCCTTTCTGCTCAAGTGCTCCTCTATATCCCTCCTCTTATCTTCCTCCATCTGGTGGGCATACACCACAAGCCTGGAGATGTCCATTCCAGGAATCAGCAAAGCAACCTTAACACTATCTCTGCACATGTCTAGCCAGGCCAGACACAAATCTCCTCATCTTCTGCCTCATATCTTTCACCATCTCCAGAGCATACCTTAACAGTTTGGTGAACATAAGGCTATACTCCTTCACAGTCATCCCTCCCTGCTTCAGATTCACAAACTCATCTGCCTTCGCCTCCCTCAACTCTTGAGGAAAGAAGTGATCAAGAAAGGCGGCTTCAAAGTCATCCCACGCTGCAGGCTCCGCATCCTCCCCTCTACTCCCCTTCCACTGAGTGTACCACACATTGGCCAGGTCCTTCAGCTAGTAGGACGCAAGCTCAACTCCCTCAATCTTGGTCGCATGCATGGCCCTCAGGACCTTGTATATCTCATCAATGAAATTCTATGGGTTCTCCTCCACCTTCGACCCCGTATGCACTGGCGGGTTCATCCTCAAAAAGTCCCTGAGCCGGGTTGTAGTTGAGGGCTCATGTGAGCTAGAACTAGGAGCATGAGAACCGTGGCTATTTCCCTGGGAGGCCATCAACTGAGTTAGCATGGTGATGGCTCCTCTGAATTCTGCCTCAGTAGTGGGAACTGGCTGGGGCTGAGCATGAGGCGCCTCAGGGACCTCAGCAGTCCTAGCAGGGCGTCCCCATCTCCTTGTCTCAGTCTGCACTGGAGCCTCCGGTTGGGTATCGCAGCGACGGGAGCTGGGGCGTCTTTTTGGGCGGCTGTCCTCTTAGGCAGCATTTTTTGTAAGCGTAAAGCGCATGAGTTAAAAGCAGAATTTCACAAGTTAACTCTATAGCACAAACTCAGATCATAGAAGGAGAGTAACACTTCCTAATGTCCTATAGCCTTGCACAACTTACCTATAAACAAGACTCATTAGACACGGCTTCATAGACTCCCTAGGATACTCGAACTCTGCGCTCTGATGCCAAGTTTGTCACGCCCTAGGAGGGTACCCTAGACGTGATTGGCTCGAATACTATTGCTAGTCCCCAAGCGGACCACCTAATCTCATTGCCATCGTTCGGTTCATTCATCAGCGTAGGGAAACAGTATAATGATAATAATAACTATCATATCTGTGGGCTCATATTATCGGTGTCGGTCTATCATACGGAAATAGAATAGATAACAAAATGTCTCAATGTAAAGTAAGGAAGTATGAGGGAAAAGAATCCTCGATATCGATATCAATATCAACATCTACGTCTATGAAGTCTCTATACTATAGTCTAAGACGGTACCATGACAGGTCATGGCTACCAAATATTAAGTAAAAGACTGTCCAATCATAAAAATAAATATCCTCCAAATGTCAGGGAGGACTCACCACGGTCAGGAATGAAGAGCTCTGAACCTCAACAATCGGGCTGTCGCAGTCCTCGTTCTATCGAATCTGCATCATAAAATGATACAGAGCCAGAGGAGCGTTAGTACGTAGAATGTATTGTATGTAAAACGGGTTAAAGTAAAAAGAAAATATAATATAATCCCTCATCAATCACTCACCCTCACCTCAGAGTACGAGACCAGACTCTATCACTTCACTATCCATCAAACATCAAACAATCACATCACATCGGAGTTCTATCATCATGACACCTATCTGGGAGTTTCTATAACCGACAACCACTATCTATGAGCCGTTAGTGATACAACGAAGAGATGTCGTTGACACATCCGTCCAGTACTTTGCCGGGGTAACGGACGAGTCTGTCAATGGATACAAAAGTCTGTCAAGTCCTCTTTGGGACAAAGGAAGCATCCGCTTTCATGGTCCAATCCTCTCCTACATTGGCCACATAGTTAATGGGCTCGAGTGAGACTCACTTTTACCCATTTCGCGTCTAATACTCCTCCCAGAACTCAACATGCTCATGAATCTGTCAATCCTTCAAGAAATTTCATCACCCAACCTCTACGGGCAAGATATTCTATCCAATCTAAGGGAATTATACCCATTCAACTTTATCAATAATAGTTTCAACTATCCCAGTCATCCATACACTCAATTCAGGACTCAGACTCTGTCAGACATCATTCTCATACATTCAAGGCTCTAGACATCCCCTAAGTTCATTATTCAAGTCATTATAGAGAGGAAATTTTAAGAATCAAGTCACAATCATACAATAAGGTAAAAATATAGTAAGCTTTAAGCATGATGATCATCAGTTCATGATATAAAATTGTTGTTTAAAGATTTAAAATACGAATTCAAGCTAGTATACAAGAATTTAAAACAATTGTTCAAGAATTTAAAGTAGTCACTCAAGAACTCAAAGTAATTACTCAAGAACCTTCAAGAATTCATACATCAAAGCTTCTAGACATGAATTTGCTATCTTAACTCTACATTGACACACATGGGAGATCAATCACAAGCTTTTGGGTAGCCTTTACATACATGAGAATGACGAATCTTTGAAGAACCTTGAATCCTCTTGTGAAACCCTTCCTCTTCTCTCTTTTTCTCTCTTTGACTTAGCGTAAAAATTAATAGACTTAGGATGGTTTTGGGTTTAAAACCTTTTTGTACGAAAACATGTTCAAAAATCGACCTGGGGTGTAAAAATATATCAGGAAGGATGAAATTTTTCTTTCCGAATTAAAGTAAAAAAATAATTTTCTCTTGCAATAGTGCGCGACGATCACTAGTGTAATTTCACACTTGTAGCGAAATTTCGATTTTCGTCAAATTTTTGAAAAAACACAAAGTGTGGTCCGCGTGCTCTCAGCGTCGCGGAAGGGGCGCGAAAACCTCACTGTTTTAAGCTCACTTTGAGAAAAATAATTCGCATTTTTTCGTGTTAAAGTCAAGTCGAGACCATTTTCCGACTTAGTTATTCGCACTGGTCGCAAATACGATCTCGAATTTTCCATCAGATCTTTGGAAGACACGTTGTGCTTACGATAAAGTTTAGGAACATTTTAGTAATTTTACAGGGTGTTACAAATAAGTGCATTTCTGTCTTTGAATAAACTAAAGACTAAATGACTAAGATAGAATCCAATGGAAACTCGAAGCCTTGAGTCTCACCACTAGATTTAGTATAAGCCAAGTGCACGAGCAAATCAACTACCACGAGGATAATTATGACAAGAATCTGCGAGGTGAAAAGAAGTAGGGGTGAGTACACATAATATGTACCATGTAGGTTTAACCAATTGGAATCAGAACTTGAATAAACTATGAAATAAGCTAGGAACTCTTCACCTGCAATAGAAAAATCAGTCCAGCATTGGTGCAGCCAATTTTTATAGAACAACGCAAATAAAGTAAATATATATTCTTAAATAAGCCAATCCAAACAACCACAAGTAGTGTGATGAGATGGTATGAAATACAATGCAATGCAAGGTGGTATCAAGACCATTGCACAACTTGTCGTATACACCCCCTTCGATTAAGGCTCCATAGACTAAGGGGACTCATGGGGACCTCGCAGGCCATATACCTCAATCACAATATATCAACTATCTTGCCACCAAAGTGCTCGTGGTCAAAGACTCATGATAAGAATCTCAATGTATCAACTACCTTGTTACCCAAGTGCTCGGGGTCAAGGAATCATGATACGAATCACCATTCACAACTTCTCAAAATGTCATGACATGTAGTATGGGGATGTATGCAATCAAGACACAATTATAAATATTCCTCTCAATAAGCACAATAAATATCAAAGTTCTCAAATACGCATAGATATATATGCATCAGAAAACACACCCGACAGTAATGAGTTTGACTAATGAGGAACCTAGAGCACTGGGTGAGAGTGCCAATTTCTTGTAGAATTCAAAAACAACTGGCAAAAGTGCAAAATTAACTCAGTTATCAAGGTTTACTCATAAACTAAATAATTGTAATTATTAAATAGTATCAAATATTTATTTTAAAATTATGAGAAAGATATTTTAAAAAAATAAGAAGACTAATTTTTAAAATAGCCTAATAGGTCATTATAATAGTTAAAGTATTTTTGATACTTGTCTCAATTTTGTGTAAGAAAAAATAAAAAAGTTGTAAGATAGTCTCAAAACTGAACGAATCAATGAAATTCATCAGAGGGACACGTCAGTAAATGCTTGAATGATTGACGAATACAGCTAAAATGAGCCATAACTTGATCTGACTAGTGATGGACTATTAATTATTTTCTCCATTTTTGTTTTGTTAAATGTCACAATTTCTTTTTTTTTTTTTGAATTGCGCAATATGATAGACTAAAAAGGGATTTTTACGAAGTGACTATCATATCCCTCATAATGAATATAGAAGAAAATTATAGATTGTACAGATTTGCTAGTTTCTCAATCTACCCCATTCCCCCCACAGAGTCGACCCGTATTGATTGCAAATTTGAATAAATAATACCGTACTAATAGAAAACTGTAGAAGTATGGCACAGGAATTATTTGGTTAGTGGGATAAAAATAATAATTTTATAATATTATATAAAATATTTTATTATGTATAAAATAATAAGTACTCATTTTGTTGTCTTATTTTATATGATATTCTTAAATTTGGCACGATGTGTAAGAAAAATGAAAGTCTTTTAAAATTTATGATCTAAAATAATTTTAAAATATTTGTGTGATTGTAAATTATTTCATTAAAGGTAAAAGAGAAATTTTAAAGTTGAAATATTTCTAGTTATAGTAAGATGATATTTTTTAAAAGGATGAACTAAAAAAAAAGATGTCACGTAAAATAAAACAAGAAAAAATATTATATATCTATTGAATATTATTTTATACCCTATACTCCCTCCGTCTCATTTTATGTGACGTCCTTTGATTTGACACGGTGTTTAAGAAAAAAAGCAACACTTTTGAAACTTGTGGCGTAAAATCATTTTGAGGAATTTGTGTGGTTGTGATTCAAGAGAAATTTTAAAGGTAAACTATTTTAGACGGGCCAAAAACAAATAATGAGACAGAAGGAGTATAAAATTAAATAAAATAATTTCATTAAATATTGTAACACGTAGAAATATTTTTACGTATCCTGTCTCACCCACCAAATTATTGAAGTCCAAATTTAACTCTATATAAAGAGGGTTGAAAGAAGGAGAGATGCAGAAATAGTAAGTGGGTTGGCTATGGCTATGGCTTTTGAAGGTCAATTATTGGCAATTGGCCTCTTGATTTTCTTGGCCAATTTTTTAGAGTTTTCTGTGGCTGCAAAAGTGCCAAGCCGTACTATTTCTACTCCATTTAATCGTACAATATTTCCATCTCATTTTCTTTTTGGAGCTTCCACTTCTTCCTATCAGGTAATTTTGTTGCTCATATTGCTTCTCTAACTTCTTATTTACATATTTTTAAAGAAATTGTAAGGGCAAGATCAGAAAATTTAATGAATTTTGTTTTGATTTTGTAAATTAATAAGTAATTTGAAATATATATATTTTTAATAATATGGACAGGGGGTAATGTTTTCCACCTATCTCCTAACATTATAATGTTACCCTTGGTGTTTTTTGGTTGTATTTGCGAGGAATCTTAGTAATTCAGTTGGTTGACTATTTGAACTTTTACTTTGTTAATGAGATCCAATTTCTCACATTGTAATTCTTACAAGGTTGTATTTGCATTTTAACATGTTATATCTGTGTAGAAATTAATTATTTTTTTTATTTTTCTTTTAAAACAGTATGAAGGTGCATGGAATGAAGATGGCAAAGGGCCAAGTATTGTGGATACTTTCGTCCACACTCATCCTGGTCTCTTCTCTTCCTCTCTCTCTCTCATAAATTTTAGAATAATGAAATAGTTTTTTATATTATTAGATCATTCAAAAAAAAATATTTACATAAATCTCTTTTAGAATAAGATAGGATACTTATTGGAGACTTTAATTGGCTCCTATATTATTTTGGGATGTTCAATAATACTTGTCCACTTAAGAAATAATTTTACATTTACCTCCTAATTTACCTTTATCATTAATTATAGTCATTTTTTAATTACATTTTTCAAAACATAGTATTTATTATATTCAAATGGTGCTTTGATAAAATTACCTCATCATTTACTACTTCTTAATTCATGTAGCAAGTTAATAGGGGCCAAATAAAGTTGGACGGAGGGAGTATTATAGGTGAAGATAAACTGATCGTATAAAAATTATTTAGATTTATAGTGTACATTGTTTAAACTAGTAGCGGAGCCAAAATTTTCCTTAAAGGATTCAAAAATTTTAAGAAGTAGGTATATGAACAAATCGAAGGGGTTCAATATTTATTATGTATACATAAGAAATATTATTTTTATCATATATAAGTAATATAATTTTTCGTCATCACCCATAATCTTTATGGGGCTCCACCACTGGTTTAAACTCTTGCTTGGTCTTAAATTTTAAAATTGAAAGCTTTTAAAGTTATTTTTGGACATCTATTTTACTTGCAAAATTTTGACGTTTTGATAGTGAAAGTTTCCAAATTTTATGATCAATAAATTTTTAAAAATTTAACTGAAAATCTTGGGCCAAACACTGGCTAAATTTTATTGCATTTTTCATTCTATTTCTGAAGATAATGCCTTCATTTAATCCTTAATTACTATTTATATATGGTAAAAATAATTTTTCTTATGTGTACATAATAAATATTGAACCCCTTTGATTTGTTCATATGCCTACTTAAAAATTTTAAATCCTTTAAAGAAAATTTTAGCTCCGCTACTAGTTTAAACAATGTACACTATAAATCTAAATAATTCTTATACCATCAGTTTATCTTCACCTATAATACTTCCTCCGTCCAATTTTATTTGGCCCCTATTGACTTGCCACATAAATTAAGAAGTAGTAAATGATGAGATAATTTTATCAAAGTACCCTTTGAATATAATAAATACTATGTTTTGAAAAATGTAATTAAAAAATGACTATAATTAATGATAAGAGTAAATTAGGAGGTAAATGTAAACTTATCTCTTAATTTCATAAAATGGACGAGTATTATTAGACATCCCAAAATAGTATAGGTTCAAGTAAACATGTAGAGAGAGACTAATTCTTATAATTGATTTTTAGTCTTTCATTTAATTATGCGCACTTATAACCACATACTTACTCCTTCTCCTTTTAATTAATTTGATTAATTTTTAAAATTAAAATTAAATGATATTAATTCAATATTTGAAAAATAAAAAATTAAATATTTGAAAATTATATGATAAGTAGTAAAAATTGTAATTTTTTCATACTAATCAAATAAAAAAATATATCTTGAAATATTATTGAAGTTCATATTTGTTTGATTCTAAAAGAAATTTATGACATATTAAAGAAATATATGAGAGTTGACTTTAGTTTAATCGACTTCCAAATCAAGCAACATTGATTAAACCAGATATAGATCTAGGGGGCAGTTCAATGCTGAAAAATGGCTTTTGTGTTAGGGCTGAAATAAATAAAGTCCTCAACATGCCAATAATTGCAAATCTTGATGAATATGATATTAAATCAGCAAATAAAGAAAATTATCCTTAAAAAGTGATTGTGAATTTCATACCTATATACATTAATTAATTTTTTTAAAAAATACATAGAAATCGTTTGGTGTAAGGAATAAATGAAAATAATTTCGAGATAAAATTTTATCCCTCCTTAAATGTCTGTTTGGTTAGCTTATTAAGGGATGGTATAATAATCCCGTGACAAATTGTCATTGGATAAATTTATAAAATGACAAATGTACCCTTTCTTTTATTACTTTTTATACTTTATTTTGTATATATATTTACATTATTTTTAATACAATATATAATAGTATTCAAAACCTTCACTCCTTATTTTTATAAATAATTCTTCATATTTTTCTATTAAAAAATTACACAACATAGTATAATTTTTATTGACTAATTATTATGTTTTTTATATTTTGATTTTTTATAAATCCTTTTTTACTTTAAGAAACTTAAAAATGCAAGTTCTATTTGTAAATTAATTTTTTAAAAGTTTTATTTTGAATACATATGATATTATTATGGAAATGCGCATCTAAAAATATTTAAACTAAATGAGATGAGAGATTTATTTTATAAACGAATATTGAATAACTAAAGTTAGCGAAGAAAATACATTAAAAGCTAATAAAGTGTATGATATTTTTATAAACAAGCATAATATTCTTAAAATTTATCCAATACACTAAACACTCAATAAAAAATATCCTCAACATAACTTATTCTATCATTATCAATGCAAACATAATTTATTCCATCATAACTTATCCCATCATAATTTATATTTAAATCAAACGATCCCATAGAGTTAACATACACCCTATTTGTGGGGTCCTGGTCGTATTATCGTGCAGTAATGGTTGATGCCTAAGTTGCACATAGTTTTATACAATTGAAAATGATTAGAAAAAAAAAGAAGTATATATGCTAGTATAAAATGGTTTTGTAAAATAATACCAACCTCAGACAATTTAAATATCTACTTAAAAACAAGTATCTACTAATGTGGGATTTTTTTATTTTCTCTCATGGATCGTTTTGTTGAAAATAAGTTATTTGTAAATTTATTATTTTAAAATAATTTATTTTACTATGTAAATAATGAAATAAATAATTCAAAAATTACTTAAAATCTCAACTAAATAAAAAATTTAATAAATAAATCACTAATAAATATTCTCTTAAGAGAGTAAAATAGCATCAAATAAAACGAAGCATAAATTTATTATGCACAATTTTTGTCAAATGAGTTTTTCTCTAGACAAATGATAACCCCTTTTGCAGAATGTGGGCCACTGTTGGTCCTTGGATAAGACATGCTCCCTCCGTTTCGCTTTACTTCGCCCCTGTTAACTTGACATAAGGATTAAAAAGTAGTAAATAATGAGATAATTTTACCAAAGTATCATTTGAATATAATAAATACTATATCTTGAAAAATGTAATGGAGAAATAACTATAATTAATAATAAGGGTAAATTAGGAAGTAAGTGTAAAATTATCTCTTGATTTTATAAAGTGAACAAGTATTGTTGGACATTCCAAAATAGTATAGTAGCCAAGTAAAGATGGACAGATGGAGTACGAATTATGCTTTATAATTTTCATAAATAGTTTTAAATTTGAAACTTAATATGCTCAAATAACTTATATTTTACATAATTACATGATATATATTTTGACTATGTAACTTGAAGGTGAGCGAGATCGAGAGAGGGAGGAGAGAAGCGAATTATATATGTATATTTGTCAAATTATATGTGTATATCTATCAAATAATTATATACGTGTAACTAATATATATATATATTTGTGTATCTGGTAAGCGAGATTGAGAAAGGGAAGAGAGAGGCGAGTGAGAGAGGACGGAGAGTGGAGAAAAACGAATTGTATATAATATATATCTGATGACTTGACTATGTATATCTATCAAATAATTGTATATATGCAGCTGATATACATATGTAATTATATATCTGGCAATAAATTGCAGAGAGAGAAAGAGAAGCGAGAGAAAATTACAATAAAATTCTAACTATAGCAACAGAATGCTAATTATAGCTATAAATTATAATTTTTTTCAAACTATAATTATATGATGGAAATACATATCATGTTTGCCTAATTATGTTATTTTTCCTATAAAATTAAAAACTTAAAACTTTTTTTAAAATTAAAAAACATGTGTTAACAATTTAAATCGCATAGTTCGAAATGGGCCCAGATCCGAGATCTAACTTTGAACCCTGACCCAATCGACTCCTGAGAGAACAGAAAAGTCTCGTTATTTGAAAGATATCTCATATGATAAGAAAATTATTTATTTTTATTTATATCAAATATTGTGAACTGTATGCAGAAAAAATATTGGACCATAGCAATGGAGACATAGCTCTGGACTTTTATCATCGTTACAAGGTACTGCTACTAACTAATAATTAATTTGGTTTAACGGAAATTAGATGAAGAAATATTTCTTAATTTATTACTTTTATCTTAATAAAAAATTAGTGTACTATAATTAATGCCTCTTATATGCAGGAGGACGTAAAACTAGCAAAATTTGAAGGACTGGATGCTTTCAGGATTTCTATCGCGTGGACAAGAATTTTACCTAGTAAGAAATATCGTATTATAAGTTGATTAATTATAAGTTGATTAACCTTAATTAATTACTCTTTTACTTTGTGTATTTTCAGAGGGTCAGCTAAGTAAAGGAGTAAATCAAGCTGGCATTGACCACTACAACAGTCTCATCAATGAGATTGTAGCCCTTGGTAATAATTAGTAATTAAGTTTTCCCTTTAACCTTCCTACAAGTAAAACTATAATTAAAATGAATGGTTAAAAGTAATTAAGTTCATAAATTGCACTTTTAGGTATTAAACCTCTGGTGACACTTTTTCATTGGGATCTCCCTCAAGCCCTTGAAGATGAATACCTTGGCTTTCTAAGCCCTAAGATCGTGTAAGTACTCTAATTCTTTTGCCTGGTCGAATTTTTTTTAAAATTATGTATTTTTGAAGAATTTGACACGAATATGACATTGAAAGTGAAGAGTCTATACAATATAGCTGCACTATATATATAGTGGTGGAGCTGACTCCTCCTTTGGCAAAAAATTATACTATTCAGACTCTGAACGTCCTTAATGAAAGTTCTGACTCTGTCACTGTGTATATATGTCTAGATAGACGAAGGCATATATTTAGTATGACTATTTAAATTTCTATCAACCGAATGTATAATAATTAAAAAAATGAATTTGAAGATATTACTACCGCGCTAGATGTAGGTTATTAATGTTTTCGACATGAAACATGAATACATATGTCAAAACATTAAAATTTGAACAATTATATGATCCGAATGTATAATTTTCAAGAGTAGAGTAAAATTCAAAGCCTTAAATTGAATCCTGAATTCGTTATTTACAGGAAAGATTATGTCGATTTTGTGGATATTTGTTTCAAAAATTTTGGAGACCGAGTAAAGCTTTGGGCAACGATGAACGAGCCCTGGATTTTTACATCAACAGGTTATGATTTAGGTTCCTTGGCACCTGGGCGGTGTTCTGCCTGGAGGAACAACAACTGCTCCGCCGGAAACTCCGCCACTGAGCCGTATATAGCCGGACACAACATACTTCTGGCTCATGCTGCTGCTTCAAAACTATACAGACAGAAATACAAGGTGAATTTTAATTTACGTGTTTGGATTCACTTATTTTAACTAGCTTTTGAGCACTTATGGAGTTAAAAGAGCCTTGTCGGATTGACTTATTGTTAGCACTTTTAAGCCCTTACCAAGTGTTTTATTAAGATAAAGAAAAAGTGAGAGCCTATAAAACACTCCCTCCGTCAATCTTTACTTATCCATTATATTATTTTGGGACGTTCAATAATGCACTTTCCTCCATTTTTATTTGTCCCTTATACTATTTTGGAATGTCCAATAATACTTGTCCGCCTTATGAAATCATGAGATAATTTTACACATAGTTCCTAATTTACATTTAACATTAATTATATTTCTCCCCATTACATTTTCCAAGACACTGTATTAATTATATTCAAAAGATAATTTGGTAATTACATCATTTACTATTTCTTAATCGCTATGCGAGAATGATTAATTGATGTGGTGCATTCCACTTTGTGAAAAGTAGACAAAAAAGTATTTCGAATTCTCGAACACCGTGGACATGTTTGTGTGATTAATTACTTACTATTTTTCACGCAAATGCAGGCAATTCAAAAGGGTGAAATAGGAACTATCGTGGTGTCACACTGGTTCGAGCCAGTCTCGAAGAAAGCAGAGGATATAAGAGCATCTAGAAGAGCTCTTGATTTTATGCTTGGATGGTAATAGATATATTACTTTGGTTTAAAGCATAAAACAAAAATGTGAAATATATATTATGGTGACAGGTTTTTGCACCCATTGGTTTATGGAGATTATCCAATGACTATGAAGAAACTTGTCGGGAATCGACTACCAAAATTTAGCCCCAAAGAATCAATGTTGGTAAAAGACTCGTGTGATTTCATAGGATTGAATTATTACACCTCTAATTTTGCAGCTCCTCTTTCTACACCACCAAATACTGTCAACATCAGTTCTGGAACTGATAATCTAGTCAATCAAACCAGTAAGCTATTCCAACCGCTCTCTCAATTTATAATTTATGTGATATTATTTTATTGACATAAAATTAATTTTTCTTTTTTAGCTTCGCGAAACGGAAAGTTGATTGGTGATCCAGTGAGTATACTTCACTCATTTTTTTTTTCATTTAATTATCTCAGCAAATGTTGTAAACAGTCAAATAGTTGACAAGTTAGAAATTAGAAAATGTTAATTTTGGGTCATATCAGCAAATTATGACACAACAGCTAATTTGGAGGTTTACGTATAAAATATATAGCAATTATTATTTTTCTTCATCCTTTTTTCAATTTATAGAAACTTCTTAAAAAATATGGCAATCCAAATATATTAATTCAATAATTCGGATACGTTAATTTGATTCCAGATACAAAAATTAGAATTTTTAATTATCAGAAGGTAATATTTAAAACATGATACATTGAGATTAGAGATAATTTAAGAGTCGGAATTAATGTATTCGCATTATTTTATTAATGTATCCGAATGGAAAGAAGAGATTTTTGAAATTCTTGAAAATGACCTGAAATAATGAAAAATATGATAAATAAAGGATTGTAATTAGGTAAATTTTTTCGAAGATTTGACTTGTTCGATGGGAAAAAAGATATATATTCTTTTTCACAGTTTTAGATAATTAATTTTTAATATTTGCACGCAGACTGGTGTCAGTATTTTCTTTGTGGTTCCAGAGGGACTATATAAGTTACTTCATTATATTAAGAGACATTACAAGAATCCAATTGTTTACATCACAGAATGTGGTAAGTGAATCATTTCATTGAGCTTATTATATATATATATTTTTAAATTTGGTTAATTATGTTTCAACTAAATTAATACTTGCTAATTAAATTGAAATTGGTTGTCAGGAATGGGTCAGTCAGATATTGATGATGTTGCCAAAGGTATCAATGATGTTCAGAGGATTGATTTCTACCAGCGACATATTAAGGCTCTTTATAGGTCTTTTAAGTAAGTACTTGTTTATTTATTTATTTTTGTTGTTTATAGCTGGATCTTTTGACGTGTGTGCCGTGGAAGAAGGAGAAAAGGAGGGGATGACGAGACAGAGAATTGAATCCTCGCTAATAAATTGAATATTTGAATATTTTCAGCAAGTAATATGCATCTTTGTTTTTTCAGGGAGGGAGTAAATGTTAAGGGGTTCTTTGCATGGTCCTTTTTTGACAACTTTGAATGGGGATCAGGATACACGCAGAGATTTGGCATAAATTTCATAGATTACAAGAATAACCTAAAGAGATACCCCAAACGTTCTGCTCTTTGGATGAAGAGATTCCTTCTCAAATGAAGTTGAGTTTTGTGTATCAAATAAATTCATCAAGTGCTATTAATTTATGTTCCCTTGTAATAAATGGAGAAATATCTCATTATAAATAGTGCTGCTCGTAAAACTTTCAACTTTTCATGTCTGCTGCTTACTATTCAGTAGAGAGACAAATTGAACTCATGAAATTTTAATGAAGATTTTTCCATGTTTTAGCTAGTTTTGTTTTGAGGGGGTGATAGCTTAAAAGAGTCGAAACATTGGTAGGGAATTCATAATTGAATTCTGATGTGATTTTGGATCAATTTATTAAATATTATAATACTATAAAAAACGATTACTGCCACCAACTCCAAATATAAACCATAGAAATCAAATCATATTGGCTATAAAATGAATTAATATAAATCAATTAAAGAGTTTCTTAAGTGAAATCAATTAAATACGTAATTATATATAAAAAATATGTGCATAATATATACACACATACACATACGTATGTGTGTATGTATATAGTATTCAAAAATTAAAGATTAACACGAAAGATGACTTAAGTTTTTTTTGGATTTTCCAAAATTAATTATTCCAAATTGTTAAAAAATTGAAGAAACTCGATAATTAATTTACAACGGGATGGTAAAAATAGGATGTGAATAATGTATATACAAATGCCAAAATTATATACAAATACAAATGTATATATAAATACCATATAGAATTATTTTTATATGTATATGAATAAAACATTTATATATACCAGTAGTTAATATTTTTTAGTGGTTGTGTATGGACAATTTATACAAATTAGTGTAAAAAATGTGAGACTTTTGTGTATAAATGTTGAATGGTACACTTGTATAATATTTTTATGTGACATTATACATATGCATTAACATATAATTAAGTGCCAATTTTTGCAGGAAGACATAAAATTAATGAAATTCCAAGGGCTTAATGGCTTCAAATTTTCTATATCGTGCTCAAGAGTATTACCTTGTAAGAATTAAATGAAATAATTATTCTCTTTAAGGTCTTTTCATTGTATTCCTAGAGCATATTTTTGTTGAAAAAATAGATTTAGATTCATTCCTAGTGCATAAATCTTCTTAATTTAGAGTTAGGAAATTAATTGATAGACGCATCGGTATTATTTTATTATTAGGGAAAACGAAAAGCTGCGAATAAAATTATGATTATATATTCTCTAAAATTAGTATAATATTATCTGCTTGCGCTTATACTATAAAATGGTTAAATGATGCACATGATTGGTGTGTTGTAAAACTATGAATACGAGCTAGCCCACCCCATTTGGACTAGTCCATACAGACTTTAGAATTTTACGGGCTAGATCGGGCTACATCATTTTTTTTGTGGGTCATAAAACAGCTAGCTCAGGCTATTTGTGTGGGGTCCAGCCCCTTTTCCTTTTTAAAATTCAAGAAATGCTACAAAGTAGCAAGTTTGATTTTTTGCTTTGTCTTTGATGTCATCAATGACATCAAGAGGCAAAGCTTCTCCTGTAAAAGGAGCTGTTGAGCTCCTCCAAAAATACACCAAAATTGAGAGGAAAAGAAAGAGAGTCACAGAGAGAATAAAATACATTGAGTATTTTATCTGTAAGGTATACCATAGGCTATTTAATAAAAATAGTTTGTGAAGAAAAATGTAGTGTGAGCGATATTTTAGTAAGGTGAAAAATCAAAAGATAGTATTTCTTTTGTGTGTCTAGAAGTCTTTGGGAGTATTGTACTCGTGCCTACACGGTGTAAAATTTCTTACTATAGTAATATCAGTTGCTCCTCTTAGGCCGTGATTTTTCCCCTTATTTAGAAGGGTTTCTACGTAAAATTCTTGGTGCCGTTATTTTTCCATTTTTCATATTATTGTGCCATATTTATTTTGTGTTAGTCCGTTTTTTTCCAACAAACTGGTATCAATGCCGAGGTTCTGAATATACTCTGTGGTTGCAGCATAGTCTGAACTTCCACATCAGAAAAGAATTACTTTGGTAAACAATTTGACGGGAAAAATAATGGAAGCCAACACTAGTAGAATGGTCACTATGAATGACACTAATTATGCCATTTGACAGGGAAAAATGGAAAATCTACTTTACGTTAAGAATTTTTATGAACCAGTCTTTACCACTAAAAACCCTGAAAATAAAACAGATGAAGAGTGGAATCTGTTGCATAGACAAGTCTGTTGATTTATTAGACAATAAGTTGATGATAATGTGTTGAACCATATTTCTGGGGAAACACATGCTCGTACCCTATGGGAACATCTTGAAAGTTTGTATGCTCGAAAGACTGGGAACAATAAAATGTTCTTGATAA
>JAPFFP010000001.1:19758079-19770584 GCA_026153255.1 Solanum medicagineum
GCATGACAATGGTCTGGATACTTCTGAGAAATCAGGTGGTTCGAAAAAGAAACACAGTGGTGGTTCGAACTCTAGTGCCGAAAAAACAGTGGTGGTCGGAAAACTACTGGTGGTGGTCGCGGCAACTCAGGATCCGGTGGTTGCAAAGGTGGTCAGACGGGTGCATACTCTGGCTCGGGTGGACAGTCGGCACAACCCCCAAGAATTACAAGTGAGGTCCTCCATGCATGGAGGACCTCATTGCATGTAAAAGTGAAATCTCCATGCTGGGGAAAAACTAGGGGGTAATAACATTAGCAATTCTCGTGTTAAAGCTTTCTGGTCTTGTCTTCAGAACTGCAACTTGATTGATTTGGGCTATTAGGGGCAGAAGTTTACATGGACAAATAAAAGGTATAGGAACTAAGCCCAGCTCATTTTTGAGCGTCTTGATAGATGCTTGGCTAATGACTCCTAGAACAAAAAGTTCCCTGAGGCATTAGTCACACATCTCCTTCGTATTAAGTCAGACCACTGCCCCCTCCTTCTTGCTTTTCACTCTAATCAAAGCAGTGGCAGTCATAAACCTTTTCGCATGGAGCCTATGTGGTACAATCACCTTAGCTTCAGAACCTTGGTCAATCAAGCTTTTGTGACGAATCCTGACCTGCTTACATCCATAAACTGCTTTCAGAAACACTGTAAAGATTGGAACACGCACACTTTTGGGAATATCTTTAAACAGCTCAGAGTGATCAGGGCTAGGTTAGAAGGTATCCAAAAGTCTGATAGTTTCTACCATAGTAGTTTTCTCCAAAACCTTGAGAAGGAGCTGAGTGAGGAGCATGATAGTCTCCTCAAAGCTGAGAAGGATTTCTGGATTACAAAATCCAGAATCAATTGGCTTAGTGAGGGGGATGCCAACTCAAATTTCTTCCACACAGCTACCCTAGTTAGGAGAAGACGAAATAAGATTACGAGTTTGGAGGATGATAATGGTAGGGTATATGAGAGTCAACAAGATATTCTCAACCATACCTTTGACTTCTTCAGAAATCTATACCAGACTGATTACCTCTTCTCCAAAAGGATTCCCTCGACACGAGGGGATCTCACAATACCTCTAGCTCACATGACATGCAACTTCTTGATTCTCCTCTTAGGGATAGTGAAATTATCCAGGCTCTCAAATCCTTCAAACCTTTAAAGGCTCCAGGATCTGATGGACTTCATCACCTTCTGAACCAAAGGCATTAGGACATCTTGGGTGCTTACACTCTGCCCTTCTATAAGGATGTCTTTAGGCAGTCCACATGCCTGCTAAAGAAAACCAGGCCCTCATTTGCCTCATCCTTAAATCCCCTGGCAGCAAAAACCTCAGGAACTTTAGGCCAATCGGCCTTTGTAATACCATTTACAAGCTGGTTACCAAAATCATTGTTAATATGATCAAACCTTTTCTCTCCTATCTCATCAGCCTTATCCAGTCTAGCTTCATGACCTATAAAAGGGCCTCGGACAATGTCATTATTATCCAGGAATTCATTTCTCACTTTAGGAAAATGAGGGCCAAAAAAGGTGGTGTGATCCTTAAAGTTGACCTTGAAAAGGCATTCGATAGGCTAGAATGGTCTTCATTAGGGACACTCTTAGCTATTTCAAGTTTCCTCCCAAAATAACTAGCCTTATCATGTCTTGTATCAGTACCAGCAGCGTTGAAGTCATTGTGAATGGAAGGAAAATTGAAGCTTTTCTCCCAAGCAGAGGAATAAGACAAGGTGATCCAATCTCCCGTTATATCTTTATCCTATGCATGGAGACACTTTCTAGAATAATTAATGCACAGGTGAATGTGGGCACTTGGAGCCCTCTTAAAATTTCAAGACAAGGGCCTGCTATCTCTAATCTTTTCTTTGCAGACGATCTCACCCTCTTTGTTACAGCAGATGCAAGGAATTGTAACGCAATCCATGACACTCTCCATTGGTTCCACCAGTTTGCTGCGCAAAAAATAAATTAGACAAAGTCAAGGTTGTTGTTTTCTAGAAACTACACCACAACTACCAAAGAAGCTTGTGTAATTGCCCTGGGTATCCAAGAGCAGTCCTCTTTTGGAAAAAATTTAGGATTCCCTATGTTTCACAAAAAGCCTAACAAGGGGGATTTCCAATACATCTTTGATAATCTCAGGACTAAGCTCTCAGGATAGAAAACCAAGACTCTTCGCATGGCTGGAAGAGTTGTGTTGGCAAAGTCCTGCCTGGAAAGTATGCCATTACATACCATGAGCTATATTAGGTTGCCTAGTAGGATCACCAAGGATATTGACAAAATAACAAGAGACTTTGTGTGGGGCACCTGCTGAGAGAAGAAGAAGATGCATCTTCTGAATTGGGCCACTGTTACTACAAGTAAGGATCAAGGAGGACTGGGACTTCAAAGAAGTGAAATAAGAAACAAAGCCATACTAAGCAGTCTAGCTTGGAAAATTGCACATCATCAAGAGAGCCTATGGGCAAAAATTCTTATCAATAAGCACATGAGTAGCCTTTACAATACACATGCTAGCCGTATGGTTTCTTAGACATGGAAAAACATCCAAATGGATGTGCTGATATTTCCAATGCCACCAGATAGGTAGCACACCAAGGCACCAGCATAAACTTTTTCATTGATGCATGGCTCCCAAATACTCCTTCTATAAGGAGCCAAATTCACAGACCCTTGCTATCACATGAATAGCACTACAAACTGAGTGATACAAAGATGGACTGTGGCATCTTGACACCAACTCTATCTCAATTCTTAATGCATTTCGAGAGATCATCCTTTATCAACCCATGTGTCTCAACCCAAACAAGGATGGGAAGTTTCCCTTGTCTACTGCCTACAGGCACCTGCAAAGCAAAAGTGAAGTTAATCACTTTGTTGATAAAGACTTTGAAAAAATTTGGCGCACCCCTGTTCAAATAGATTCAAAACCTTTCTTCGAATTCTCCTCCATAAACCGCTCCCCACCAGTGACCTCTTAAATTCTCGAGGTCTAAACATTGACCCAAGTTGCAGCTTGTGTAACCATCCCAGGGAAGATATAAATCACATCCTATTCCAGTGCCTTTTCACTAAGTCTTTTTGGGATAGTGCGCAAAGAAATAACATGATCCCTACCATGCCTTGTGATGATACTATGGCAAACCAAGGCTGGGTTGTCTACTGGAAAACCACATCCAATTTAAACCATGTACTAGGCCTCCCATGGTCTGTATTCCTCCCTTTTGCCTGTGGCATTTATGGAAGAACAGTAATAACATCTTTAGAAATGCCAAGGCACACTTGGACTACAACACTGTATATGCACATGCAATGGAGTATGTCCATGTCATCACCCACAAGCCTGGAAATGTTGCTCAAAAACAGTGAGTTAGTGTGAAATGGAAACGCTCAGGGCAAGGATTCACAAAGCTGAACGTGGACGACACAGTAAAGGAAGGCAGGGACCATGAGGCATAGGGGGAGTTTTTTGAAATTCTGCAGGTGACTGGAAACTGGCATACTTCCAAAAAATTCCCCAAACTATACCGTTGGAAGCAAACTAAGGGTTTTTCTTAGAGGCCTCCAAGTTGCAGCAAATCATAACTTTGCGCCACTCAAGATCAACACTGACTCCATGGAGCTGGTTCAAATGATCAACAAAGGTAATCTAATCTTTGAAATTCTAATTTTTGAATGCAGGTTGCTGATGGACAGACTGGGAATAGCTCAAATGCAGCATGTCTTTAGGGAACAAAATCAAGTGGCAAACGTGTTAGCGAAGGAAGCTGTGAAGAATCCTAACTATGATACCTCTGTTTTTGTAATCCCTCCGCAATTTGCTAGACATATATGGTAAGCAGACAGTTGAGGAACTAGTTATGTACGTAAATCTAAAATTAATATTTTGATTTCCTCGGACCGAAATGTGGTCCAACTACAGATTATGACGCTTAATAGCGGCCCCTGCAGGTAGACGTTATTCGCATGCTATAATATATAACTATCTTAACTACCAAAAAAAAAAGTATATATGGTTCAACATTATATATTGAGTGCTCACACATAATCAACTTTCCTTACTCATATAAATATATCAATGATTAAAACTTGAAAGGTACTCCCCTTTGCATCAGCATTTGGATGTGAAATTGAAGATTTCAAATCATAATATTATTTTTTAAAATCAGTTTTAGATATGCAATATGAAATTTTAAATTGAAATATTTTTTTTCTTAAAAGACCAATAAACTTATACTTTATAAAAGAAAAGAAATTATACTGTGCTTCAATAGATTACTTGTACCATGTGAAATTATATGAAGGAATAATTAATTACTAGTATTATTGATTAGTGAATTTTTATAAAAAATTAGGTGTATTTGAAAATTTAGTTATAAATATTTATTTATAAGAGAATCGGAGATATAAAATTTATCAATATAGTGTCTTAAGACATTTTGATATTTTGTTTATAAACTATAATTTACTCATTTGATAAGATTGCATAAAAATTAAAAAAACTTTGATGGTTTTCACAACTTATGAAGTTTTCATATTTATAAAAACAATACAATTTACAAAATTTAAATGACATATTCAAATAAAATATGACCTTTATATCAATCTGATTTCATATCTACATCCAAATGGGCCCTAAATTATTACATTTTCCTTTTCCTTCTCTTATTCTTGTTTATCTCTTTGAATATATATATATATATATATCCTACTGAATAACGCGGAGGTGCTCCGTTTAATGCCCTTTAGTTAATGTATTCGGACACGATCAAATTCAATAACTAAATAAAACGAGTATATAAAATTTAAATAATAAAAAAGTCAATATAAACTTTTTAGTTCTTACCACATCCAAATTTTATCTATCTTCCCCCCTTTTTTAATGCTCGATTGATAAAAATTTATCCGCATTTTATATTGATACTTATATTAATCCAATAGATATTTTGTATATTTTGCTTTGATACTTAATCATGATCAAGAAACATATATTCTTACTTTATCTAAATTAATTTTTACCTGATCTAGTGTACAAATCGATTGCGAATATTAATTTACCATGTTTGGTCTGTATTTATTTATAAAATGTCGTTTAATAGATGGATAATAAGTTATTCATATGTTAATTTTTGTCTAATTTATGCGACACTTGTTAAGTAGATTGACATGTATATAAAAAGTTACATGACTAATACATATATAAGTTCTAAAAAAAATTACGTATTATTTTATGCTGAATAGAAGATAGAGTAACCAATGCATAAATAACTAGTTCTTGCATAAAATAATACATAAATATATTTATAAATAATTCTTACCTTACTAATATCGGTATAACTTTAACCAATAATTAGACGACAGATCTAATTAATATCATTTTCCTCTAGAATGCATCATTTTAGTTGTTTGTTTTCTAAGTTGACATCGTGAAAAAAATTAGAGGTCATCATCATAAATGTCAATACTTATAAATTTTTTATTTTCTTGCGTTCAATGGGAAGCATACTCTATAAAAGTCCAACAATGTAATCATTTGAAATAGACATTGCTCATACAAATATATTTTTTTTGGTAAACTGATCATACTAATATTAGGTAGGGCTTTTACTAGTAATTATATGTACGATTAGTCATACGTAACAAATATAACAACTACATATTTGATTATAACACGCCCTTCTAAATTATTTCTTTATATTACTATCAATTATACTTTTTTTTAAAAAAAAAAAGTTGTTAAACTAAGATCTTAGTCTACTCTTGACGTATATGCTAAAAAAATATAGTTGTTAACCTAGTCCATATATACCAAATCAACTATAGTTGTAAATGTAATTTCTTCAGCTAAATAAGAGTGATTATAGAACTTAAATATTAAAATTTCGATTGGTGAACTCCTCACGAATACTATCGGCTTATTAATTAATTTTCTTAAATATTAAAATTCGGATTTTTTTCTTAAATATTAATGTCATCGACTCAAACGCTAGGCAAATTAAATTGGTTTCTTTGATTAATATTTTCTAGTTATTGTTACTCATTAAGATTTTCAATAATAACTTAATTAAGTTGGGTAGAAATATTAGAGTAGTAGACCATCAAAAAATTGTTGTTATTATTATTATTCATACAGTAATATTTCTCGATCCATAACAATTAAAATATATTATTTTGAAGAATTTTCAAAAATAAAAAAAAAGTGAGTGTAAATCAAATGGTTCTAGAAATAATAACAAATCATCTTTTTTTCAAAATGATTTTTTTAAAAAAAGATTTTTTGTTCTTTTGACAGATTAATAATTAACTGTTATTTATGATATTTAAAACTTATATTTCAAATTCGAACCTATTTGGAGTGAATTATTGTGTTGAATATAATTATGTCTTTGAATATAGAAATTTGAAGAACAAATTTCTTTATATATTAGCTAAAAAAAAATATAACTGAAGTTTGTTTTGACAAGTCAGGTAAAACTTTAATAAAAGATGTTTGAGTTTTCATCCCATCAAATTCACAACTTCAGTAAAAAGATATCTTTGACGTCAATACACAAAATTTCTGGCTTGATGAATCACTTATATTCGAAGTGTTTCCTAAATATATAAAGTTACCAAAAGATAATGAACATAAGTTATATATTGGCCTCCAAAACAGGAAATATCTAATTTAACGAATTGTGGTCCGCCCAAATTTAACCCCAAATTATCCATTTGCCAACCAAGAATTAAGGGAGGTAACTGTACTATTTGAAAGCGGGGGATAGTTAAGCATCAGATAAAGCACTAAAATTTGAAGGCAATTGTATGTAATTAAATTAATCCCCAAAAATTTATAACTTAATGATTCATAAATTGATGGCTTAAAAATATTAATAAGAAATATATGTTATTAAAGTTGGTGTGGTCGCTGGCCAGCAATTTGAAGCATATATACACCAACCATCCACCTAAGAAAAGGGATTATGCATGAAAGCATCAGGTTTAGGTATCAAATATTTTAATTTGAGGAATATTATTGAACATTAATCAAACAATTATTTGATTAAACGACGAAAAGTCACAGATTATTGAAGTGGTTAAGGAGTTGGTTTGGTTCTAAAGTTCTAGCTTCCAGCTCCATAATTTTTTTTCTAAGATAAATAAGCTTTAAGGTATAATAGGGTTGTATTTTTTTTTTCTTTTTGTGTATTTTTGTTATAAAACGAATACATTTGTGAAAATTTTTTGTACGACTGAGTTCTTTGCAAAAGCTATTGTTTGTAAAATTAAAAAGTCTGCTCTAAAATGTGATGAGGTCAACTGAACCCAGATTTAAAAATATTTTTTTAAAAAAAAAATATGTAGTTGAACATATCTGGTTAAGGATAAAATATGACCTTTTTTTATTAGAAGGGAAACTCATAATTGCTATTTTTTGGGTGGCCAAAGGGTAAAAATCACGCTCCTATGCAATAACTCGTTATGGGTGGGGGTATTCTGTCTAAATAGTAGACACGGGTAATAAATAAGAGAATACTAAAGAAATCACACAGATAACCTGCACGAGTTTGACTCAGAAGACAAACCCCTTGCTTTGACAAGAGATTTCAAACCTGAAACTTCCAACATGAAAAAGTTGTAAGCCCAAACTGTTGAGTCACCCCAAAGGATAGGATAGGACATGACAATTGAAGTTTAAAAAAATTAATACTTGAACGTGCTATTTTTTTCTTAAAACAATATTAAAAATGAATAGTGTCGTATAAATTGAAATGGTGGAAGTATAGGATATCAAAAGTATTTTAGCACCTCGTGTCTTTGACGTGACACTATGTCATAATTTCTTTGTTTTAATTTATTTGTATGATTTTGATTTTCGGTGGAATTTTAAGAAATAAAGAAGACTTTTGAATCTTATCATACTTTTTAATCATCTGAATCTAAACATGTTATATGAAAAATTAAATTAAAAAATCACTAAAAGATATTTAAATAGATTGAAAAAAATATGACAAAACAAATTAAATGAATGGGTAAATGAAAATAGGAACGAAACTATGACAAAACAAATTAAAATATTTTAAAATAGGAAATAATTGGTGATTATTGCTAGTGCCAACTCTAAAATGAAATTTAGTTCGAAAGCCACTTTTTTCAATTTAGTTTATTTCTAAGGGATAATAATACTGCACGTCCAACGCACCAGTCCACTACGAATACGAGTTAAACCTATGAAAAAAGGGAAAATAGTAAATAAAATATTTTTGCACAATAATTTCATGTTTTGTCAATTGCAATTTGCACAGACTAAATTAATTACATGCAAGATGTTGTTGCCCTCAACTGAGCTACTACTCTGTTTAATTTCTTTTCTTTTAATTCAACACAAATCTTTTAATTAACTAAAACCATTAGACAACAATAATAATATAACCAGTAAAATTTCACACGTATGGTCCGGGGGATATAAAATGTGATCAGACCTTGCGAATACCTAATAGAGATAGAAAAATTGTTTCCGAAAGACAACTAAAATCACTAAGAGAAAGGAAAAGAACTTGTTCGATTGCAACTTTTGTAAGATATTCTAATCTTTCAACCATGGGAATGAAAGGAAATAGTAACTTTTTATGGCGTTATTTTACATAATAATAATTTCTACATTATCTTTCAGCTTAAGCAAATTTTTCAAAAAGAGAAACGTAAAAGTTAAAAAAATACTATTTGTATAATACTCCAACTTCCATGCATTTTGGTCCTAAAAAGGCAGCACAATTTTAGAATTTCATTGGAGATTGAGTGCTTCTTTAATGGATCTTCATGATTTTCAGTCATAATTTATAAATTTGTTTTTGCTTGAATACAAATCAATCTTAAATGAATAATGATCCACTTCAAAATTATATTCACTACAAAATTATATTGAAATTGACTTCTAGTTAGCGGGGCAATTCACCATGTGGAAAATAATTGTGAGAAAGTAGGAAGTCATTTTCCTTGCAACCTAATTCACATAACTAATTATTTGCTTCTCTATGTCTTTTTTTCTTTTTTTTTTTAAAGAAAAATCGTTTTCAAAGAAACATGAAATAAAAATAGGGTCTCATGATAGTGAAATCCTTTTTAATTTTTTGTGCTTTTCTGAAAGTAAACGCAACTGATAAATAATGGCTACTATTATACTAGTACTTAAAGCTATTAATACGGGTCGGTCCATTTCATTTGGATTAGCCTAACAAGCTTTGGAATTTGACAGGCCAGACCGGGCTGATCCCTTTTTTATGGGCTATAAAATAGCTAGCCCGATCCATTTATATGTGGACCGCAGGCCTGTCGGCCCTCCACATTTTTATTCTTATATTTTTAATAAAAATTTAAATTAAATTATAATTTAAACATATTAAAATAAATAGCAATAAAACAATATTACATAGTATCAGTGTTACTATTACTCCCTCTGTCTATCTTTCCTTGTCCACTATATTTTTTGAGATGTATCTAACAATACTTGTCCACTTTATGAAATCAAAATATAATTTCAAACTTAATTTTTAGTTTATCCTTATCAATAATTATAGTAGTTATTTTCTTGTTACATTTTGCAAGACATTTTGTAATTGTTAATTCAAAAGATGATGTAGTAAAATTGCCCATGTTATTCATTGTTTCTTAATCCATGTGTCAAATCAATAAGTGACAAATAAAGATGGACATAGGTAATATATATTATAAAAACATAATTTGTATCTAAGTTTTAATATTTAAAAAATTTTAAATTAATTTGAATTTGGACTCTTATTATTTTTAATACTCTTTTTATTTTTATTTTTAATTATTTTTTATTCGGCCCACGGGTTGGCCCAACCCATATTGTAAAAGCCCCACAAATCAGCAGGTTTATTCAACCCAGGCTAAAAAGCCTATTTTTTAAAGGGGCTCCAAAAATCGCAGCCCAGCCCTGCTAAATCACGGGTTATGTCAGGTCGGCCCAACAGGCCTATTCGACGGCTCTACTAGTACTGTAGTATACATCTTTTCCCATTGGCCTTAATTTTACTTTTCATGCAGGGTTGATCAAAATCAAATCGAACTTGATTATTTAAATAAACAAAAAGTTATTGATTTATTGATAATGGAGTATTGATTTAGCAGTTTCGATAATGGTTTTAAAAATTTTTATTATTGTGATATCAGTTTTTAATGGTTTTAGGTTTTTACTTAATGGGTTAACCGATCGACAACCCGATAATAAATTACTAATTATATCTGTACTATTTGAATTATAAAGTCTTTGATAGTTTCATACTTTTATTGTTTAATGTCTTGAACTTTCAGTTACTCTACAATGTGATAATATTTGATTTTAAGCAAAATGCAATTTGTCAACTTGTGTATGGTGTATTTGATTTGTCACTTTGTTTCTAAGTAATCAATAATCAATAAATCAGTAATGGATAAGCTAAAATCTTAACGATTCTATAATGGCTTAGCATTTTACAAATCGATAAACTTTAAAACCAAACTGAACCTACCAATATGCAGCCCAATCTTACATGTTAGTTTTTCCGGCCATTATTTCCACTTGGTATGCTTATATAGGATCAGTGATGGTGAAATTTTCATTAAGAAAATTTAAAATATAAAATAAATAAAGAAAGAAAGAAAGAAAATTTAACATTTATTAAATATATATTAGGGGTGTTTACAATTTGGATAAAAATCGATCCAAATGAAAAATCAAACCAAATCGATTAAACAAATCAATTTTATTTTGGTTTTAGTTTGGTTTAGTTTTAGTTTTTTAAAAACCGATAGCATTTGGTTCGGATTTGGATTTGTTCGAAAAAATCGAAGAAACAACCGAACCGAACCGAACCGATAAAATTATATTCATATATTTTATAATTATACATACCTAATACATTGTTTATAAAAATAATTTTCATTTTTTAATCTACTATAAAAGTATAAATACTCAAAACGAGAACTTTTGTCTTACTAATTTCATGTATATGAATGTCTATAACAACTCTTGGAAGGTCTAGAAAAATCACTAACTTTTTCTTCTAGATCAAAATGGTAAATTTTGAAACTTTTTCATAGTAAATTTAGTGATTGAAAGTTTTATAATATCAATCGTTCTAACTATTTTTCGTTTTGAATAGATTGTTGTCACTTTTTCTCCATTTAAACGTATCATTGCTTTTATTTTTATGTATGGTTAATAACCGAACCAAACCAAACAGATAAATGTATATTATAATTGAGTTGGTTTGGTTTTGAAAATTTAAAAATCGAATTAAGTTGGTTTGATTTTAGTTTTAACCAATAATCGACTCAAACCGACCCATGAACACCCCTAAATTATATATATACACATAAAGAAGAATTTTAAAATTATATATATAACATCTAACTTTTTTCTGAGAGAGTTCAGATGAATCTCTTCCAACCACTTGGCTTCGCCCCAAGATAGCTATGGAGTTGGATTACGGGGTGAATTTAATCCCTATCATTGTTATTCTTGTCAGAAGTCTCAAGTTTGAACCATCTGAATAAAAATAAATCTAGTAAAGATGTTTCTTTCTTTAGAAATCCAAATTAGCTAGGGATTCAAAATAAATAACTAAAGTCAACAACAGTACATTCAGTAAAATCTTAGAAATGAAATCTGAAAAAAAAGGGAGAGCCAAATAGATATAAAAATAATAATTATTGGCTTACTTTCTTATTGGCCTGTAACTGGGTAAAGGCCAATACTGGATAGGGCCCACCGCAGTTCCTGCTAAGCAGCCAAAGAGCTTCTGGTGTTCTGACTTTCAATAATTAAAATAATGACAGTTTGAATATAATGAGATATCATTAGAATTCTTATATTAAAATAAAAGCAAACAAAAAATAAAAATGCTTCATACTAGTTGAGTTTTTAGGAAGTAAAATGGATTATGCCTTTTGGGTTTAGTGTAATCAGAATATTACTTCTAGATTAATCCATAATTATGATTAAGTTTGTTAGTAACACAAAAGAGATAGCACAATTATTAAAGTATTTAAACATTGAGGTTATTATTCGTTAATTATATTTACCCAATCTTACGAAACTAACACAAATGTCCCACTCCTTTTTACTTCTTATTTCTTTAATTGCAATACTGCAGGAAAATTGGAAACAATAAGTTTTGTCTAATTTAATCTCAAAAACTAGCTTATGAGAAGGATTTGTTCAAGTTTATATAAAGTGACTGATCACTTATTTCATTAAATCATAAATTTAGAGACTTTTTTTTTCTTCAACAATTACCTCACGTTCAGAGTTGGATATTTGATGTGCGGGCAATTTAATTTGGAGACGCAACATTGGTTGATATGGATCATACTATGATATCATGTAAAGAAGTAAATCGTGAACTTAACTCAATCCAAAAATTCACTTATCAGGGGGTGAATTGTCTGAGTCCATATAATGAGACCGTCATTTCATTAATTATCATTGTGA
>JAPFFP010000001.1:19770784-19796168 GCA_026153255.1 Solanum medicagineum
GAGCAATATGTTGTTTTTTTAATATTTCATGCGTTTTCCAAAAATATGTTATTATTTTTTAAATGAACAAGTAAATAAAGTTGTTCGAAATGAAATATTCTCCAATTTTATCTTATCCATATTTGTTCTGTCTGATTTTACGGGAAAGTGTATTGTTTCAAGAGTCAAATAAAATTTTTTTAGATGTTAGTTTTATTAAAAAATTTAAAATTTTATTGGAAGATATTATACTAAAATTTATATTCAAAATTGAGTATTTTAATTTTTCGTTCCAAATCCTTTATATAAATTGGAATAGATAAAACATATATTTTGGCATACATACATTTGTGAAATTAATATAATATACAACAACAAGTACAGTAGAATTTGGGAATTCTAGATTATATGTGTACTTTATTTCTATAGTGTTAAATTCTCTGCTTAAGAAAAAATAATTAAGATCAATCAAAAAAAAGTAATAGAAATAAAAGCATAATAATATATTAGGAACAATAACTATAATGGAATAACATAACAATCAAAATACAAGAAGCAACAAATAATAACGTAAATTAAGAGACAAAAAAATTGTGAAACAATACTACAACTATCAACATATACAAATACGAAATAACATATTTCTATCTACCAATTTTTTATCTTAATTTGAATTCTCCATAATCTAATATAAAAACATATCCTAATAAGCTGAAATTATATTATGTTATTCAAAATATAAATATCGATAAGCTAAAATGGTATTAGGTCATGTGAAATAGAAAGTGTACCCTCCCCAAAACCCACGCCACAAGGACGACGCGAGAAAACCTTATATTATAATCAAAACTTTTATATTCAGTCAAATTTGGCCACATAGAATAAAAACAATAATAAAGTAAATGTTGGGCGGTGGTGGAGGGATGGAATGAAATTGTTATAAATTGGTGATGATGATTACATTTTTAGAATATATTTAGGTTTCCAAATGTGACCATTAACAGTTGAATTTGGAAATCACAGGCCAAATAAAGAAGAAAAACTCTTAAATCCCAACATTTATCATGCCATTTTAATGGTTGTACGATGGAAATAACTAAAATATAATAAAATCAAATAATTCAGTGGTTGTAATTGTAGGTAGTACAATAGTTATCTAAAAAATAAAGTGAGAGAATTTTTATTAGGAAAAAGTAAAAAAATTTCACCATACTGAAATTTCAAGACTGTAAAAATTTGTCAAAGTTCATGCTTCATCAATTCAGTATTAAGGTACGTTTTAATATAAATAAATAAATAAATAAGAACATTATTTGAGTATTGAAAGGGTCATTAAAAACTTCTCATTGAAAATTTCATTCAATATTCCTACATATTATATAAGATTAAAATTATTTTTATATTCATATAGTAAAATACTGACTTTTTAAAGGAAAAACTCGTATGTTTACCTTATTATTTTGAAGAGTAAATTTTGACTCTGTCATTAGAAAGTAGAGAGATAGTTTAAATAGGTATAATAATAATTACAATATAAAATTCATAAAAAAATAGTTACAATAAATTCTAAAATTTGTTCTATAAACACTTGGAACAGATGTGAAAACTCTTTAAATAACTGGAGAGATATCGTTATCACAGCTTTAGAATTATTCGATTTTCACGAGTAATACTAGTCCAATAGTTTAAGAAATTCAACACGTCAATTAGAAAAAAAAAAAAAAACAAAAAACAAAAACCATCATAATTAATTCTCTCATGGAACTGATATGTTGATATTTTATTCTTATTCTACTTTTGACCAAGAGCAATATCGTCATTTGACATTATTATAATTAATTTCAGAATTGAAAAACCAAGATGTTAGCATAAACACATGACTTCCTCTGTTATAAAATAAAGAAATTTCTGATACTTTTTTTTTATGATCAAATTGAAAAGTTTCAAAGTTTTAAAATATACGAGTATTAATTACTCTATTATTTTTCAAAATTATCATCCTTTTTTAAATGAGGTTTTAACCTATTTATTATTTTAAGCAAGTTTGAAAAGAAGCAAAATGAAAATATCGATTTAATTAATATCTTTAATTAACTTTGTGCTCGATATAGATTTATAGGCTAAACTATGTGTCACTTGAATATGTAGTCTCTCTATCGTTTGTAAAATCAACTATGTTATGTGTATATTTACTAAAATTAATATTCTCTTCGTCCCATTTTATGTAGTATTCTTTGACTTGGTACTATGCTTAACGTAAAAAAAAAAGGATTTTAAGACCTGTGGTCTAATATCATTCTTACATATTTGTGTGACGGAGAATCATTTCATTAAGAATAAAAAGAAAATTTTAAAGATAAATTGTTTGAAATTAGAGCAAAGTGACATTCTTTTTGGGACGGACAAAAAAAAGAGTATCACATAAAAATAAAACATAAGGAATATAATATTATTTATTAACACTCATATTACAACAACGCTAAATCATGCGAATTATACATTTTCTTCTTCTTTAAAAATGCACCTAAGTTATGAAAACCTCAAATTCATGGCGTGACACATTCAAAATTTAATTTATTTGAAAATAAATAATTTCTCCCCTACTCTATGCTTGTAGTATAAATACCTCAGCTCTTCAATTCCTCATAAAGAGAAATTAAGAAAGGAAAAAAAAATGGAAAACCATTAGCCATCTGACACTTTCTCTGACTTCTACCATTTATCATCCAATACCAAACGCGCATTAATTATCGTATTTCGTGTTCCTGCTGATCTTTTCCACCATTTTATTTTTCAGAAGCTTTCTAAGAAAGTCGCTGAGAAATTCTTTTTTTCTAAATAAACCAAGAATTTCAGTATAAAGAAGGGATAAACAAGGAAACAAATTCGTTTTCACTGTTTTTGTGGTTCAAACCGGAGCCATTTTGAAAATGGCCGTGTCAAAGACTAACAAGAAGAAGCAATGTTACATAGCAGTACCATCTCAGATAATAAATTCACTTTCTTCTTCAGGGCTTCAGTCTCTGTTACTCTCTCCAAAGAAAAAAAATCCATCTTTTTCTGTAAAGTTCAAACTTTTGCTCAATAATCCAAGATTCTGGGTTTTATTTCTTTTTGTTTTTGGTATTGGTGGTATGTTGAAGATATGGTTCAATTTTGAAACTTTAGTTCCTTTTGCTCCATACCCATGTGGGATTTTTCAAGAAAAGAGGTCATTGTTAAATGACCATCAAGTTTCTCAGCTCAGTATTGGAGCTTTGAATGAAGAAAAAGAAGAAGATGGGGATAAAAAGAGTGAGTTTTGGAAACAACCTGATGGGTTGGGTTATAGGCCCTGTTTGGATTTCAGTTCAGAGTACAGAAAAACAAGTTTGGATATTGTTAAAGGAAGGACTAGGTACTTAATGGTTGTGGTTTCTGGTGGAATGAATCAACAGAGAAATCAAATTGTTGATGCTGTGGTGATTGCAAGGATTCTTGGTGCTACTCTTGTTGTTCCCATTTTGCAAGTTAATGTCATTTGGGGTGATGAAAGGTAATTTGAACAATCTTTCTTGATTTTCCAGCTCATAAGTTTATCTTTGTTGTTTGATTTGATTTTTCCATTTGGGGGAAAAGGTTTAGGCAACTTTTGTTGAACTTGACTTAGCTTCTAATTTTGGACAGTTAGTTAGTATCTCCTTATGGTAATTTCATCTATTTGGGAACATTAATACACTAATAGAAATATTTCAGTAGTTTGGTGAAAAACTGGTCATTTCCATATTGTATTTGGTATTAGTAAAGATTCTTTTGATTTCTTAACGTATGTTCTTTGTTGCTTTTGGTGTTTGCTTGCAGTGAGTTCTCTGATATATTTGATTTGGATCACTTTAAGGAAGTATTAGCAAATGATGTAAGAATAGTTTCATCACTTCCATCCACGCACGTGATGACTAGACCTGTGGAGGAGAAAAGGACTCCTCTCCATGCATCCCCCGAATGGATTCGTTCACATTATACCAGAAAGGTAAAGAAGAAGAATCATTCAATTACTTTCCTGGTTTTGGTTCAATAACAAGGACCACTGCTTTAATGTTTGGTCCAACAACAACATACCTAGTGGAATCCCATTAGTGGCTAAAATGTACGCATACCTTAGAGAGTCTGTTTGTTCCAACAGCCTAAATTAATTGAAAGTAAGAAACCATAAATGTGAAGTAAAAAGATTAAATGGTTTTAGTTTCTTTGGTAGTTAAGGTTAATTTGTATGATGGATGGTCTTTAGCATGTCCACTTTGTTAGATAAAAACAAAATACTAGTAAACTTGATGGCTTTTAAAATTTCTATAGTGGTAAGAGAAAATCAAGATTGCTTGTTTATTTGGTTAATACCAAAGTTGAGATCTTTGGAAGATATTGGTGTAGTATCTTTCAAGTTGGACAGAGTCTTCAAATTGACTATATGGCAGCTGGAATAGATTTCTATATTCTTGGATAGTTGGATAGATACCTAAATCAAAAAATGCAAATACCAATTCAAACTTTTTAGTATTTACTTTGCATATAAGTGTGTTTCGGAAACATCATCTTTATCCAATGAACGTAGGGCTAAGGTTTTTTTATACCCCACCCTCGCTAGACCCCACTTGTGGGACCACGTTGGCTATGTTGTTATTGTTGGTTTTATCTAAGAGGAGGAGTTGGTGAATTGAAGTTGAAACAAGTTCTGGGAAATTACGGATGATCTTATTTTGATTGTTGAATTGTTCTTCTTGCAGCTTAGGAGGGATGGTGTTCTACTTTTGCGAAGCCTCGACTCAAGGCTTTCCAAGGATCTTCCGTCAGATCTTCAAAAACTTCGTTGCAAGGTAGATTCAATCTTCTTGCTCTGTAACTGAGTTTAATTTATAACTCTTAAAAGATTCTACAATGCATTTTGTGGAATAACGGAGACTCTCTTTTATGGAACGTTTGCTTCCGAGAAAGTGATGCATGAATTGCAATAGGGGAAACAATAATAACTAGATTATCTGATTTGTCATCGGATGTTTGTTTTTTTATCATAGACATGGACAATACCATGTATTGCAATTTAGGACATGTCACTTTCTACAAGTAGGGCAGAGTTTGTTTGCAATAATAACCTGGTCCTATTTAACTAACTTTGCCTAATGCTTTATTGTTATATGTCATTATTCAAACAAAACAGCTCTTTAACAACTACTAATTTGGCATTAGCAGTCAATTTGACAAAATATGATTTGTGAACTTGTAGGTGGCATTTCATGCTTTAAGGTTTTCGCCATCTATCCTAGAACTTGGTAACAAACTTACTGAGAGGATGAGGAGCAAGGGACCATATGTTGCTCTTCATTTGAGAATGGAGAAGGATGTGTGGGTGAGGACAGGATGCCTTCCAGGTTTAAGCCATGAGATTGATGAGATGATAAACGATGAGAGGAAGCGAAGGCCTGAGCTCTTAACGTCACGTTCAAACATGACCTACCATGACAGAAAGCTTGCTGGTCTCTGCCCTTTAAATTCTTTGGAGGTTACAAGGTTAGCATATTAGCCTTCATGAATTTCCTTGGTTTGTTGATGCACTTGAAAAATACTTTCCTAGTCCCTACTTAACAAATTTACGTTCTTTGATTAGGTTGCTCAAAGCTTTGGGAGCACCAAAGAGTGCAAGAATCTATTGGGCTGGAGGAATTCCTTTGGGTGGGAAAGAAGCGTTGCAACCATTAACAAGTGAATTCCCTCAACTCTTTAACAAAGAGGATCTTGCATTGCCCGGGGAACTCGAGCCATTTGCAAAGAAAGCATCCCTTATGGCGGCTCTTGACTACATTGTAGCTGAGAATAGCAATGTTTTCATGCCATCTCATGGCGGAAACATGGGCCACGCTCTCCAGGTATTGCCTCCCCTTCCACTATACATTGCTTGTAGGATTATCTGAACAAGTATGAGTTTTTCTCCAACTATTAACTGTATCCTGTTTTGGCAATAGGGACAAAGGGCCTATGCAGGGCACAAAAAGACTATCACTCCCAACAAAAGACAGATGCTTCAACATTTTCTGAACTCATCACTATCCGAGACAGAGTTCAACAGGATTATACTGGACTTGCATAGAGATTCCTTAGGCCAGCCAGAATTAAGAAAGGCAGGAAGGGATGTGACAAAGTACCCTGTCCCAGAGTGTATGTGCAATAGTACTATCAACCATTCATCGACGTAACTCCTTATCAGTGAATAACATGTGATGAAGCACCCCTGTAGCTATTCTTACAACATCCTGAGAATCTTGGATTAGCCTACTGTGATTCGGACAAGCAGGCGAGGTTGCTTTGAGGTGCAATACTGGTTTTTCGACTATGTTCATAGCCGAATCCTCGCTGGTAAGTAACATGAGACTGATGCAGCAGAACTGGGAAGATGAATCTCTAATACAAAAGCAACATCTTTTACAAGTCCAATTCCTATTTCTTAATATAAAGTCTATATGTTAATAATGTTTAAATGAACCACAGCTTCATTTTATTTATTCATTCATTCATTAGAAAATATCAGTGTAATCTATCATAGTCAATGTATATGTAATATATGTATATAATCATACAATTTTTTTGAAATATATGTATACCATTTTGACTATATTTCTGAGCAAGTTGATATTTCATTATACAAAAAAAGAATAAGAGAGACAGAATAATTCTCTTGTTATTAAATGCTATTTATTTAATGTTGTGTACATATTGGACTTCTCTTTCGGTCTAATATCTTATGGAATTAACTTATTTTATTGACAAATCATTGCAAATAATAATTTAAATCGTAATCATTAGGGTTTAGATTAGACTTCCAGTTGTACATTATCAACAAAATGGTATTTATTTTTTTTTATCTTCTGTGTCTGAAAATAGGTTTGATTTGCTTCACCTGTGAGAATTTCTACCAATTCTTCTTTTATTTATCAAAGCTCATTCTAATCTCCGTCGAGATTACTGCCTTAGCCCTGTCCTATCATCTTATAATGGAGTTCGTCATTTACTGATGGATTTTAACAAGAAGGATAAGATGCACAGAAGGACTCTCGGAATAGAATAGGGTCTTTGGCTGCTTTCGCTCATTTTACCTGGAAATGGAAAGAAATTTGTGCACCTTACCCAATTTCCTACTTAAGATTCAGATGCCTATGTTGGAGAAATTGGCAAGAGAATGATTCGGGGTTCTTGCAGAGTGAAACCATGCACGTTGCTTGACCTACTCTTGAGTTCCTATCTGAAAAAAGTGATGTTCGATCATGCTTGCAAAATCAGTCTTATAATTGGACTTGAATATAATTTGGTCTAATTATATTTGTTTGCTCGAGTAATTACTTGGTCAACATGAAATTGAATACTTATAATTTAGAAACGTAACAACAATCTCCGATTCTCAAAGAGGTTCAAAAGGCAAAAAAAAAAGAACGCTATCAAATAAGAGATTAAATAATATCAGAGCTAATACAAGTATCGTTTTCTTTAATAGTCCTACCAAACTACCCCTATCATTTTCATTAACTTCTACATATCCATGTTTGGACGCAGAGCAGAAACTTGATGAATTGGTACTTTGGGCCTAAATAGATGTTGGGTCTATACTTGGAGTTTGGTCTGGGCTTCATCGTAAAGCCCAAAAATACTTTGTATAGAGGGAACAACTGAAAAACAAGAGGACAAAATAACAACCAATGATGGCACCAAAATGAAACTGACATCGGTAACTTCTAAAACTACACACTAAGAACACCCATCAACACAATTCTAACTAATTTTACAAAAATTATCGATTATTTGATAAATATATCGTTCCCCTTGATGAATGTTTATGGATCAGTATTTGCTTAAAAAATGCGATGCTGTCAAAATCTTAGTGTCACTAGTTTTATCTTCAAATTGTGAGTTGTCTATGAGAGCTTTGTTAACAAAAGGATTACTTATCACTCCACCGTGATACAGTCCCGAGTCATGGTGCAATGAGTTGACAGACACTTTAAGTGGCATTTGCAAATATTATGTATCTACATGTGAATGATTTCAAATCTCATTATTTAGTCAATCAACTGACCAAAAAACTTAGAACTAATAAAGTAGTATCAATATTAAATTTTCTCCTGGTTTTGCTTTGCTCTGCAAACCTCTCCTCAAATTTTCTCTTGCTTGCTTCAAACTTCATTTCCATGTCTCTGATGCTTTGTGTTGATACAACTGCAGAGTTTTGTGTTGTAATTAAACTACAATTGCTTTGTTTCTCCGGCAAACAATCAGAAAGAAGATGTTTTTTTTATGAGAAGCAATTTCTATGATTTATTTTGTTGGATAATTTAATCTTTATTTTTGGTTTTTGATTTGTCGGGGAAGTAATCTGATCTGTTTTCACGTCACCTTGTTTTTCTTCCTTAGGCTTTTCTTTCTCGATCGCTTCATCTTTATGCTCATCAAGAATCAAGTTATCATGATTTTCAGAGTGCATTATTGTCATTTTGATATCTCAAGATTGCACTGGATACTTTTATGTACCAATTTAGAGAGTAACTTTGATCAATGCAAGAAAATCAGCAGATTGTTTCTACATGAAAAAATAGCTCATGAACACACTTTTAATTTTCGTTCTTCTTACAAAACTAAAGCAAGAACAAGAATAGCAAAAAATAATTATTCAAGTTTAGAATCAAGAACAACAGTCTGCGATGAATATTTACTGAGGGCTTTTGCTTTCTAAACTATGTGACTCTTATTTATATTTGTAGGTGTCAAAAGAGTTGTAAGGAGGACAAATTTTTTTGGTTGAGGTGACATGGCCGTATTTGATTGAACAAAACACGTCATTTGTACACGTTGTGCATTTTCATTGGTTCCTTCAATTGACTTGACGTGTCAAGCCATTTGACTCGTCAAACGTAATCTCTAAGAAATTGTTAACTCAATTAAATAGATAATCCAATATAACTAAATCATTAATAAAAGCGAAATCTACCTAATAAGACAAATATTACTATCATATCTTCTAAATCCCTGCCAATATATCCATCAACAGATACATTGATTAGTGGTATCAAGGCATATTTTAATACTAGATACATGTATCTTTGATATCACACCTATGTATCTATCCACAAAAACACTAGATATTTGATATGATATACACTGATGAAATTAAGTAGATACACTAGATAAAATTGATTTGGCTGAAATTTGGACGGGACAGCTAGTTTACTTATTTTAGGTGATAGAATACTTGTTAGCGTTTTTCCATCATTGATATTATTGTTTTCTCGTGGATTCTGGATTACTGATAGCATGTGGAGATGTTAAAAATAGTTGTGGTTGGTAGATTGTTTTTTTGAGCTTTAGGATTAGAAATATGTTTAGGTTCTTTTGGATACTTGGGGTAATTGTAAGCATGTGATCCATTTCATTTCTTTGTAGCCCTATCATTATAACTGTTGATTCTCTATTGTTGGTATTGTGAGTATGTTGACCTTAATTTAGGATATCAAAACTTATTTTAAATGTCCCAACGTCGTTCGATGGGTCTAGATCCATAAAATATGGCATAGCAGACTAGTATCTGGTCGGTGGACCTTAGCTAGGAAGCAACTTGCTCGAGCATCACTCTATCATCCATATTTTCTCCCACATCTGATGACTTTGGGTACTTTTGTAGAGTTAGGTTTCGTATTACGTCGTTTTTGGCTTCCCATTGATAATAGGGTGGTCGCATCAATTTCAAATCATCATGGAAAGTAATATTTGGTAACTCTTAGTGTATGGATGGAAGAAGGATAAGTTTGGCACCTCTGGTTAAGTTTGACGAGTATCCGGATAGTAAAAGTCCGACCTCAGCCCCCTATATTTATTAGACGAGCATCTAGGTAGTAAACATCCCGGTCTCAGCCCCTTTTATATATTATGGTGAGCATTCGGATAGTAGTAGCCGTTTAGGCCTCCTGTATGAATCAGACGAGTATCTGGGTAGTAAAAGTCGCGGCCTCGACCTCCCTTATTTATCGAGTAAGCATCCAGATAATAATAGTCCCGACCTTAGTACCTAGTATTTACAAATCTTCTGCCCTCAGATGACCATGGTTAAGGTTGGTTTGGTTTCATGGAGTTCTAATGGTAATTCCGCTCTTATTAGATCCTTGTATTCTAGTTCTATGATGTCCCGATTGGGCTAACATAGGCCAGATCGGGTGTAGTTAGCATAGTTATTCACTTATCCTTCTCTTAATTGTATGATAGATAGTTTCTTTTATTCTTGTCAACTTATTTTGACTCTGTTTTAAGTGTATTCCTCTTTTTAGTACTGCTTTTATTTTTAATACTCAGTCAACCTATGATGCCTACTAAGTACCTATTCCTTGGTACTTATACTACACTCTGTATCTACTTTCGTGATGCAGGTTTGAGCACTAGCCACCAGCGTTGAATGATCTAGCTTGCTGCTCACATCGGAGATCAAGGTGAGCATTTGACCTTTTTGGATCATTTGGTTTCCTTCAGCTTAGTGGCCCGTCTTTTGTATATATTTTGAGACTAGCCAGATCTATTCTGTATTTTGGTCCACTTTTAGAACTTGTACTTTGTATTTTTGTGTATAGCAGCTCTGTACTAGTTATTTCCAGTTTCTGTGAGGATTTTTTGTATATTTATATTTATATTATTAGTTAGTTACTTTTTTGTCCTTCTATATTAATGCTATTAAGTTAGACTCTGTCAGTTTTCCCCCTAACACCCATTACTTACATTTCTGGGTTACTGGCTGGTTTGCCTATCTATGGGTTATGGTAGACGTCATCACGGCTTGAGAAATCGGATTGTGACATTTCAGTGATGGGAAGGGAATACTACTTAGCTTTGGTAATGGAATTAATTACACCCTTTTTTTTTAATAATTTTAAATTGGAGTAGCATAATTAAATTCAATCTCCCCAAAATACCCTCCTATCCAGTCTAAGTTTGGTGGATTAATAATATTTATTAGCTCAATCCATTTTAACCTATTAAAAAATTGGGTTGATATATAACTCAAATTGACTTGAGGAAAATCTTGTCAAATTGTTTTTTTAAATTTTTTTGGTTAATTTGATATATTATATATAGTCATAATAAAGAAAAATATATTTTTATTAGATACTACAATATTGTAAAAGAACAAGCAAAATAAGTAAAAATTATTGAATTTGAATTGGATTGGATCTTAACCCGTTCTATAACCTGTTTTGATCCAGTCCATATAAAGACAAATAAATTCGAGTTTGAGTTGAATCTTGACCCATTATGATCCGTCCAAATTTGACCCTACCCGCCTAATTGTCACCCCCTGCTTTTAAGTTGTTCACCATATATATATTGCTTCCCATTGGTTAAATATACATTAATTTAATATATTTGGTTGTATTTTCCTGATATATTTTAGCATTAGGGGTACGCTGATGTTTTGTTGCTAGAAAATTAACCCTTTTTCTGGACCTCTTGTCACATATTTTCAAGATTTTACTAACCTTTTACTTCTCTTTCTTGCATGCCAACGCAAAATTTAGTTCACGTTAAAGAAGACTACTATAATACAATTTTAAACGTATGCAAAATATAATAATTAAAATAAATTATATTCGTATAAGTATTTAAATTAATTAGAACAGCAACAAGTTATTTTAAGACTGCATAGGAATTTTAAAATTATTTTTTTCTAAAGTTGTTCAAATACAAAAAAGTTCAATAGTTTCAAATTAATACACATTAATATTATTTTCAGAAAGAAATTATTAAATTTACTACTCAAATACTTTAGTGAGTTCAAGAGGAAGAACTCAAGTTATTTCTAATCAATTTTGTCAAAATAAAAATTCCCAAATCCCCTGAAAATAGAGCCAGAGTTGCCAAGCTATTGGAAGGAGGGTAAAAAACCATCGTGTTGAGTTGATGCTGGCCAGAGATTCTCCTCCAAATATCGCGATACCACCACAAAATGAGATCACTTCTGTTGTACTAGACTTCACTGCGCAATCTGAAAGAGTATTGATATAGTCACGCATCATTTAGCATGCAGCGGTGTCCAGTTTGGCTGCAAGGAAGAGATGAGGTTTTGGCATCACAAATGATTATCCTGCCGTTCAGTGAGGCTGGCCTATTGCAATGTGTTGATTGAAGATTTAGTCTCGACCAAGATAGGAGTCTCTTCAGCAGAATGTGGCCATAATGGTGAAAGAGCTACAACCTTCCCAATGATGATCAAGGTTGGTGACTCTAGCTGGTGAGATACGATGTCATCAGCAAGATTCTTCAGTTCTGCAAACACCTGAATGAAAACTGTAATCAGCGTTGCAATCCCACATCCTCATCACGTTGAATGCTTAAATAGGCAAAAAAGAAACATGTCTAAACTAGCAAAGAATAACAAACTTCCTCCAGTTGTTTCAATATGAATGTCTAATCCTTACCCTTGTGCTATTGCTTACCCATGCAATATGCAACAAATAGCATCTCCAAGTTAGAGATCTGAAACAACCTCCCAACATATTTCTAAACATCAAATAAGTGCTGCTTTCACGATCATGTTGACCACACTAACCAATGAAGTTGAACATGATGTGAGAACAGAGGTGGCAGCTTTCAGACAAAGGCTATTAATCTAATATTCCTAAAAAACTAGAGCTCTAAAACCAATGGAGTGCCATGTTACAAAGAAGACCATCACAAGCACTTGTCCAAAAAACAATAACATTTTTCGGGTTTATACTAGCTAAAGGCCAAGCTTCACTTCATTTTTAAAGAGGCTATTGAATTGGCTCTAATGATGTAAATAGACCTCAAAATTAGGGACCATGGTTACTTGCACTATTATGTCGCAATATTGTACAACTTAAAGTGCTTTGTCTCATTTGGACAGTAAATGTCAGAAAAATCTCAAAACCTTGGGGGAAAAGTGGAGGACCTTTTGTTGTAACATTCACTTAATCCTAGTAAGTTTTTGTAATAGATCAAACTGAAGTAGCATATCTAATTTATCAGGAAGAAGGGTTAAAATATTTCATAAAGCAAGAATATTCATTTACACATCCTCTCCCTAGATGCATGCCTGTGAATTATTGTTCCAATTTCTCGCTTGCAGAAAGCAAATAACAATTGATTTATTCTCAAAGGGAGCTGACAAAAGCAGCAGCCCAGGCAAAGAATGGAGGAAAAACTGAAAAAGAAGCAACTGGGTTTGCTTACCACGCGTTGTTGAGGTGTCGTCCCTCGCTCAATGGCAACAGCTGGTGTATCAGTTGGCAACCCATGATGTATGAGCTTTGCGGCCAGGGAAGGAAGAGTTGACAAGCCCATGTAAATAACTAATGTAGAGTCGGGGTCAGCTGCATTCTCTGCAACAAAAAGTGGGTCTGTTCCTCCTTTTCTTGAGTGACCAGTGAGAAATCTCACACTATTTGCGACACCACGATGGGTTAATGGAATTCCCAACTCTGCCGATATCCCAGATGCTGCAGTAATACCTGAAATGAAATGACGCCTACCTCAAGTTGTGCATCGCAGAATCAGATTTCACTTTGACCAGTATTTCACACTTCTACCATCATGTTTTATTAACTTATACACGACACATGACTAGTCCACTCTCACCTTTTAAAATGATTGCATTTAAACATGCAGTTGGAGTCTCTTAGAAAACTAGCAGCGACCATAATATTGGTAAACACATAACTGCACAAGTGATTTTGAGTGTTGGCAGATGTTTCAATTGCTGTCTTAAGGAGAAAACATATTTTAGTTTACAAAATGGCTCATGACAAGTTAAGATAAAGGATTCTCATTCTCAAGAGAGAATCCGTAAATTTCTTTCAGGATAACTGAAGAGGCCAAACAATAAATTTATGGCATCCAAACTGAAAGGAAAATCTTGAGAAGACATGATTTCCTTGAAGTTACAGGGCTATGCTTATTACAGAGAGACGTGTTTTTGGTTCCGTAAACTAATACTGAAGAAAATATACTTTCTTTGACCAGTATGTACATACTAAAACTCTAAACTGAAACATCTATTCATAATCAAAGAATATTAGCACTGAGGTGAAGTTTGCAAGCCAGCTCACTGTATGATACTTTGGAAGATTTACATTCTGCAGTTTAATAGCTCAATCAAGTTCTTTGTGGGATTCACAAACTCATCATACCTGGAATAACTTTGACTTGAATACCCTTTTGTTGAAGAAAATCCATCTCTTCTCCACCCCGCCCAAATACCTGATAATCCAAAAAATGCTCCAAACTTTCAACTCTGGAATTGTATAAGTCAACTGTATATAAATGTATAAATAAGCATACACCAACATCTAAGAGGGAGACATACCAATGGATCGCCGCCTTTTAGTCTCACAACATTTGCTCCAGCTTCTGCAAAACTCAGAAGCAGCTCATGAATTTCTTCCTGCAAAATGCAAAATACACCATAGATACCATAAGCAAATTGCAAGCCAACTTGTCATCATGATGTCATGCAGAAAACAAATTTCGACTAAAATCTTGTAGCATTTAGATTTTCAACCATCCATGCCACCATTAATGCACTGACTAAATTATACCATTTGAGCCATGAGAATTCATACCTAGGCTAATTAAAGTATCATTTAAATGACAGAACAGCAGAAAGGCTATAGCTTCTCCACCATCACAATAGAAGCCAATCTACCAGAATCCACCACTGCATTTCAGAACTATATATATTCTTATTCAGAAACCCCAACACTGAAAACCGATGGTTGGAAAGCCCAATTTCTCACATAAAGTTCTTTACAGTTCTCATCCAAAAATGAGTTCAGTTTCTAACCATCCCCAGCATTTTACAAACAATTATACACACACCGAAATTTGAAAGCTAAATGTCACAAGTTTGACAACAAAAGCATCATTCCACTTGAAGGAAAGCCATGTATCAATGCAAGAATTAAATTGTATATCCAAGGATCAACATCACTAAATATGATGCATTTGCAGCAGCAAATCTAGAATTCGGTCCACTTTAAGGAATCTAAAATCCCCAAATTGAACAGACATAAGCAGGAACGTTGAAAAACAACAGAGAAATTGTACAAACCTGAGTTCTGCTATGGTAACCAGCAGTTTTACCAACATAGAGAAGTCTAGCACCAGGACCAACCAAATCCAAGACTTCATTAGAAACCAATCTATCATACAACAAAAGATCAGCATTCTGAATAACTCTCAAAGCCTTAACAGTCAACAACTCATGGTCTCCTGGTCCAGTACCCACCAAGAACACATTCCCAGGCCCTTTTCTATCACACCCTCCTTCTCCTTCTCTCTTCTCCTTCAAAACCTGAAGCATTTTCTTCAGCTCAGGAAGCTGCAAAGCTATGTCATAGTCCCTAACATAGCTGGGATCAGGCAGAATTGGGCAAGAACCAGATTGTTGCTCCAATTCATTCTTGTAAATCCAACCTTCCCTTTGGTATCTCTCAATTGAATGCTTCTCAGTAAAAGGGGAAGAAGAATGTGATGCATAGTTAATACTACAAACAGGATTATTACCAAAAGATTTGATTTTTCTCAACTGGGTTGCTGCAGAAGAAGAAGAAATTGAAGGAATCCTACTCACAAGAGCCATACCCTTTCTTTCAAGAAGATGGAGGACGCCCTAGTGGCGGTTAAAGGTCTAAACTTTTTCCTCTAAAATGTAGATTTCAAAGGGAATATATATGACAGCCCAGTGCATAAAGGAAGTATTTGGGTTTGAATTGAGGACCTTTAATTTATGAGCTTTATAAGTTATGAGAAGGCAATTTCAGTAGCTTTTGATAGTTTGAAAGGGACAAGCATCCTTTTTGGGGCTTATTTGATTAAAAAACAAATCAAGAAATGAGGCAACTTGGGGCCATAATAGGTGAAAAGCCCCAAGTAGGACAGCCGCCTTCAGAAGAAAAGGGAGAAATGAAAAGCGATTATATGGGAGAGGGGCAAATGTGTACTTGGTCTGTATTAAGGCCTCAATTTCGACCGCAGAGTGATAGGTATAAGGTGTTAGCGAGTCGATTTGAATGATTATCAGATAAATTCAAATGAAATGATGTTTGCATATTATTTTGTATAGTTGTTATATCAGAATTTTAATTATTTTTAGCTTGTAACTTATATTTTTAGCTAATTCATTACACCAAACAACATAAACTTACTGAATAATACATAAGCTATCGATATTATTGCACAAATAAAAGACGCATTATACTTTACTTTTTTCCATGGGGGTGTTGTATTTTCGAGTAAAAGTTATTCATACAAAATAATATATTTGTGTGTTTTCGTGTGTGTCATTATAATAAGCTATATATATAATGTATCAGTTCAATTTGGTTATTTCTTTCAATTTTCTTGAACAAAATCAAAATCAAACCAAATAGATTTTTAACAATATAAAATCCAATTAAATAAAAAAACAATTTATTTAATTAGATTTTTCTATTTGAATTAGTTATTTGGATATTTTTGAGCAAAAATAACCCTAAGTTTTTACAATATCCAAAATTTAAGGATACTTTTAACATTAGTAATGGGTAGGAAAAAAATATAATACATAAATATATTTTTTATTTGACTTCATCTGATATTTATATTCTGCAATTTTAGGTATCCCTAAGTAGATACTTAAGTTTGTATGAGGAGAACTTACATTGATATACTATGTTAAAAAAAAAATATTTATCATTTATAGCAATAATATTTTTTTCTCTGAATACTTATAATATACTTTAATACATATTACTGAAAAATGTTTATAAACATATATAATACAGTTTTATTAATGAATAATACAATTATTACACACTTTAATACATATTATGTCAACTTCTTATCTGACAAGCACTATATTTTTAAACACTTATAATATATTTTTATTACATGCATAATTCATCTTTGACGCAAGTGCAGAGTTATCATAATATTATTATATATTGCTACAAATGATTATAACTAAATAGTACGCTAAAATTACTAATTATTTTTTATAAAGTACTCATCCAAGTAATTTGTATGAAGCTAGTCAGATTAGACAAATAAGTCTTACATGTCATATACGTCTCAGTTTGAGTGCATTTCACATGAATATTCAAGTATAATGGGTGTGTATTCATTTAATTTTACATAAATTTAAATATTTAATTATGAACACTTAAAATTGAAGAATATAAAATATTTGTAGACTAGTAAAACTAGAACAAAAATATTGAAAGAAGATCACTGTTATCTATAGATATGTATAATCAAGTTATATTCAATTTTTAATGTATTATGATGTATATTTAATTTATAACTCACGTATCAGTAATCTACATTGTATGATCAATATACATTTTCTATGACTTTTGGTGAGTTATATTATATAGTCATGTATATTTTCTATAAATTTGAATATTTTTTATATAAATAAAATATAATTATATTTATTATAAATTAATTAATTTATTGTATATATTTACGTATAATTCCTAATAAAGTGTGATAAAAATTCGAGAAACTATCTTATAAGGCATACATTCATATGCCATATATTAATGTTATTTGTACTTTCAAATAATTATGTGTTTTTTATCACTAATTAAGAATTTTCTATCATATATTATGAAATATATACTTAGATACATATATTTTGCTATCAGATACACTAAAAATAGGAAGAGAAGAGCGAGATAAGGTGAGAGGCGAGCAAGATAGTCGTGTATTCAGAATATGTGTGATTCACATCAAATATATACTATATACATGTATTGATATGTATTTGATGTGATTTGCATATATCTGAAATACTATATACATAGGAGAGGGACGAGGGAGATTTCTCTATGTATCCTAGATATATGAAATCCACTTGGATACAGCATATCGAGAAAAATTTACATTTGATTTTGACCTCATATACTTTGATATACATGTATCAGAACCATTCTAAATGCACTGAAATCTGATAAGATTTGTAATATTTAATGACCAATAAACTTTTTTTTTTAATTTCCGATAAACTTTTACATAATTGTGCAAACTCTAAAGGTATATTATTGACTAAAAAGAACAGGACTTCATACTGAAATCATAGCCCAAGTCATCACCCCCCCCCCCAATCCCCCTTTTCCTACTTGATTAATTTCGTTACTTTTTTCGTTTATATTACTTAGATGTATATTGCAAGTACTTAAGTGTGTATTTTTACTAAATAAATCTTATTAATAATACTTTTAGAACTTTCAATATGGTTATTAATATTTCTCTATATAGTTATGTAATACATAACTACATAAAATATTGACTTATTTTAGAATATTTAGTCATATATCAAACACACCCATATGAGTATTTCGTGTGTTAAAATACATCAAATGACTCTGTAGCTCCTTAAAAATTAAATCAATCACTCAAATTTGTCAAATCAAATAATACAAGAATATATGTAAATTAAACTCCCCTTCCGTACACAACTTAGCATTATATAGACCCAATTTGTTTTCCCTCTCTTAGAAATCCAATTCAATAAAACCTCAACTAGTTCCAACTCTCCTTTTGATGAAATTCAATATGGTAACACGGAGTTGAAAATCTATATTTTCTTCATAAAATTGAACCTCGTAGATATCATTTGAATGACCTGAAAGTATTTGAAACTCTATAACTATTAATAAATATTACAGGCGCGAGATTTGTGAGTTGATAGGGAAGTAAGACATAGGAATTGGAGCACTTGATGATGATTTCTTTTTGGTTTTTGCATCTGATGATTTTGACTTGTTATTATCGTTGGCATCATCACAAACTCTTGAAGGAACACTGCTACTGAAACAGCTCAAAAAAGCTGAAAATAAAGCCATATTATGAATGTTTTTGTTTACTTGTGAGAGATTATGCTAAGTACCTATATTTATAGAGGGAAAGGTGGATTAGCTTGTTCGATAAGCTTGGAGACCAAGTAAATTAAAGAATAAATATATATGTTATGTGGTCCATGTTTTTTACCCTCTGCACCTTCCTATGTGCTGTCTGCCTTCCATCAATTTTGAATTTAAATTCGTTATGTTGTTGGTTAATTAACACAATTGACTCGGGAACTGGAAAATTCCTTGAAACTCTTTTATTCTGTTATTTCAAAAATAAATTTTTATTTTTATTTATTATTTTTAATATATTAAGAAAAAACACTGTTTTTCATATTTTACATCAATACCAGTACCTTCTCAAATTATATTTTTAAAGACCTCATATTGAAAATTAATATTTATATTTAATGTAAATGTAACAGTCAGTGAAATGACGAAAATATCCCTAGAAAAAATGATCTTTCGATCAGTGCAAACAATCGAGTCGAAAAATGGTCACGACTCGACAAAAGCTCGAAAAAACGCAAATTATTTTTCTTCAAGAAAGCTCCAAACAGTGGGGTTTCCCCGCTCCTTCCGCGACGCGGAGTAGACGCGGAACCACACTTTGTTGTTTTTCTAAATTTCGACGAAAAGTGAGAATTTACGAAAAAGTGAGAAATAACACTAGTGCGCGTTGCGCACTAGTGTATTTCAGGAGCAGATTTGTTCTTTTAATGGAGAGGGGCAATTCCGACCTTTCCCACACCCCATATCCTAAATTAATTCGTTTTTAAGTCGTACTCAGTTCTAAAAACGTATTTCTACTCTATTTTCTTTCAAAAACAAGAAACTCTTCCCAAAACTTCAAGCGTAGAGATTAAAGAACAATTAGGGTGTTCAAGATAATTCTTCCAATTCCTGAAGAACTCATTTCAAGGTATGTAAGGCCGCTCTAAAATCATTACTTTAAAATATTTCAGAAAAGTATAACCTAGTTTTCATCCTAGAAGTTTCAAGTTTGGATTGAAATTATGTTCTTGAACAACTATGTGAAAATTTAGTACAGTTTCTTTATGTATGCGTAAACTATAGAAGAATATTACAATTCTTCGTCCCTATATGATCTCATTTAAAGAATTGCTATCAAAGTGATATTTATTTATCATTAAGATTTATATTTGATGAGTTTTCTTGAAAACCTTAGTATTATCTCAAGAAAAGAAAAGCTTAGTTTGAACCAAGTTAAAGAATGATTTTTCTTGAAGATTTTCTTGGTACCTTAGTTGAGTAATCTAGCATGATTTAAAGTAAATGAATGATATTAGCTTCAGTAAGAATAAAGATTTCAGTTGAGAAAATTTAGTAGAAAAGTTGGACTAAGTTCCCGGAAGCCAGATTTCAAGAAGTTATATTTCTTTAAGTATGAGCTAAGTAAAGACATTTTGGGAGTATTATTGAGCACCGATATGGGTAAGAGTAGAATAAATTATTCACACTCATAAACTATGTAGCCAGCATAGGATAGGATTGTACTATAGTATCTTCCTCTTTAGCTACTAAGATAGCCCAGATTTGGGACGCATCCACTACCCTAGCACTTCGTCCCCTACTTCGGCAAAGTATGGGACGGCTCTGGCAGCATGGGCAAGACATTGTATCAACCCAAATCTCATAGTGGTGGTTATCGGTTAGAGAAACTCCCCAAGCTAAGAAAATTATGTTTTACTTACTATTTTCAATATATTATTTTTAGCATGTTATTTTCAGCATATCAGCCTGGACGATTATCGTAATTAACTATGATTCATGATTATGTTTTGAGAAACATTTATGATATACTGTTTAAATGTTTTGGCCATCTTACATACCGTAGATTCTATGTACTGACGTCCTTAGAACCTGCATCATTTTATGATACAGACGCAGGTGACCGAGTTCTTCAGCAGCCACTCCGTTGAGAACTTGAGAGCTTTCAAACTAGTGGTGAGGCCTCTTCTCAGTTAGAGGCTTATGGTTTATGTTATTTCCTTTCAGTCTTTACTTTTATTTCTGGCTACTTGGGGTCTGTCTCAGTAACCTTTTGCAGACAGCTTAGTAGAGGTACATAGGCCACATGATTAGTATTTTAAATTTCAGTTGTTCAGATATTACTTAAAAGCCTTTTTATTCAACTATGCAGACATTTCTGAACTACCTTATTATTTCTTTAGTATTCCACTATTATTAAGTCTTTCGCTGAGTAAGTAACCAGGCCAAGTGATTCGCTTGGGATCAGAAATGATTTTCGAGTGCCGGCCACATCCAGGGTGTAGGCTCGAGGTGTGACAAACTTGATAACAGAGCATAGAGTTCAAGAGTCCTAGGGAGTCTATGGAACCGTGTCTAATAGAGTCTGTATTATTGGTGTGAAGCGCGCCACATCTATAATAGGGAGGCTACAAGACATTAGGAAGTATCATCATTACTCGTCATCCTTTGTCTCATGCTTCAGAGTATATCTCTGTAAAATCTCTTTCTAACTCGTGCGTTCAAGCCGTGTTTTTTAGATTATGCCTCCCCACAGAGCTAACGGACCAGTCAAGGGTTGAGGACGCCCAGCCAAAAGGAATGCAAATCAGCCTGGCACAATTCCTGAGGAACCCAGAGGCCCAGCTGTGCCTGTGGAGCAGCCACAACAGGCCGATATTTGTAATGCTGAGCTCTGCCAGGCCATCCAGACTTTGGCTCAGGTGGTCACTACTCAGGAAGTCGCTAGAGAAATGGTAGGAATGAGGGGGCGGATACCGCCAGAGTTAGAGAGTTTCTGAGAATGAACGTACCAGAGTTCATGGAGTCTGATGTGAAGGAGCATCCTGAGAACTTCATCTAGGAGCTTTAGAAGGTATTTCAAGTGATGCGGATAACTGATACTGAGCGGGTTGAGTTGGATGTCTACCAGCTCAAGGGGGTAGCTAGACTCTAGTTTGACCAGTGGAAAGGGAGTAAGACAGAAAGGGCACCAGCAATTACTTGGGCGGTGTTTGAGGAGGCCTTTCTGGGACAGTACTTTCCCAGGGAGATGAGATAGGCTAAGGTAAGAGAGTTTCTAAACTTGAAGCAGGAGAATATAAGTGTACGGGAGTACAGCCTCAAGTTTACTCAGCTGTCCCATTACGCTCCAGCTATGGTGGATAATATGAGGACTAGGGTGATCTCTTCGTGTTCGGGCTCTCTCGAATAACTAAGAGAGAGGATAGGAATGCGATGTTGATTGGAGATATGGATATGGCTCGGTTGATAACGTATGTGCAGTAGGTGGAGGAGGAGGAGATGCAGGATAGAGAGGATTTCAGAGGTAAGAGGGTCAAGACATCAGGTCAGGAGTCAGGTAAGAGAGGGACTGGAAGTGGAGGTCAATCATCTTTTCAGCCTAAGACAGTCGGACCAGCACCTTCATCCACCAGTGCACCTGCATCGAAGGTCAGGGATGAGTTGGGATTGCAGCACCATAGGTTTCCAGCCAGTCAGTCACAGGGTAGTGTAGCTCAAGGACCAAACCACTATCCTACTTGTGGTAAGTGTGGTAAATCTCATCCCGGAGAGTGCCTTCTTGGCACAAATAGTTGTTCCAAATATGGTCAGTGGGGTATTTCTTGAAAGATTATCCCATGGGGAAGCAGAATATGAGAGACACCAGGTCACGGACAGTCTTGTCGGCACCACAGGGTAAGCTACCTCACAGAGGTACTACAGCAGGGACAAGTGGGGGAACAAACCACTTATATGCCATGGGCACCAAACAGGAGCAGGAGAACTCTCCAGATGTGGTTACGGGTATGCTCAAAATCTTTACTCATGATGTTTATACATTATTAGACCCATGAGCCACATTGTCTTTTGTAACCCTATATGTAGTTGTGTGGGTTAATCCAGAATGTCTTCTGGAGCCTTTCAGTGTTTCTACTTCTACTGAAGAGTCTATTTTAGCCTAAAGAATTTATAGGGGGTGTCCAGTCTCTGTTTATCATAAGACTATTGTAACTGATTTGGTGAAGTTAGATATGGAAGAGTTTGATGTCATCCTAGGTTTGGATTGGCTTCATGTTGGGTATGCCTCTGTAGATTGCAAAACCAAAGTAGTCAAGTTTCAGTTTCCTAACGAATCAGTCTTAGAATGGAGGGGTAGCTCAGTCTTCCCTAAGGGCCAATTTGTTTCAAAGCTTAAAGCTAGAAAGTTGATTTCTAAAGGGTGTATATATCACCTAGTCAGAGTTCAGAATTCTCATGCCGAAGCACCATCTCTTCAGTGTGTTCTCGTTGTGGGTGAATTCCCAGAAGTCTTTCCTGAGGATCTTTCCGGAGTCCCTCCTGATAGGGAAATAGATTTTGGGATAGACACTCTTCCAGATACTCCAGCCTATATCTATTCCTCCATACCGAATGGCTCTTTCAGAGCTAAAAAAGTTAAAGTTACAGCTGAAAGATCTTTTAGATAAGGGTTTCATTAGACCAAGCATCTCACCTTGGGGTGCTCCAGTTCTTTTTGTGCGCAAGAAGGATGGTTCTCTTCAAATGTGCATAGATTACCATCAATTGAACAAGATCACCATTAAGAATAAGTATCCTCTTCCCAGAATTGATGACCTATTCGACCAACTTCAGGGTGCTACCTGTTTTTCCAAGATAGGCCTTAGATCTGGGAACTCAAAGTTAGAGAGAAAAATATCCCCAAGACATATTTCAGAACTCGATATATTCACTATGAGTTTTTATTCATGTCTTTCGGGATAACAAATGTACTGGCAGCTTTCATGGACCTTATGAGAAAGGTGTTGAGGCCATACCTAGATATGTTCGTGATTGTATTCATAGATGATATCCTGATCTATTCCCGTGGTAAGGAGGAGCATGCAGACCATCTTAGAGTTATCCTTCAGACGCTTAAGGATCAACAACTATATGCTAAGTTTTTTAAGTGTGAATTCTGGTTGGAGTCTATGGCATTTCTGGGGCACATTGTGTCAAGTGAGGGTATTCAAATTGATTTCCAAAAGATTGAGGCAGTAAAGAATTGGCCAAGGCTTACAAACTCTCACAGAGATACTCCCACAGAGATAAGGAGTTTCTTGGGCTTGGCGAGATACTGCAGTTAGTTTGTAAAGGGGTTTTCTTCTATTTCGGCTCTCTTAACCAAGCTGACTCAGAAGAAGACTAAGTTCGAATGGTCAGAAGCTTGTGAGAAGAGTTTCCAAGAGTTGAAGAATAGGTTGACCACAACCCCAGTCTTATCCCTCCCAGATGGTGTTGATGATTTCGTAGTTTATTGTGATGCGTCCAGAGTGGGCTTAGGCTGTGCATTAATGCAGAGAGGCAAGGTGATAGCATATGCCTCCAAACAGCTTAAGATTCATGAAAAGAATTACCCAACTCATGATCTTGAGCTTGCTGCGGTGGTGTTTGCTTTGAAGATCTGGATACACTATCTATATGGTGGGCACGTGGATGTATTCACGGACCATAAGAGTTTGCAGTATGTGTTTGTCCAGAAGGAGCTGAACTTGAGACAGAGGAGATGGTTGGAGCTGCTGAAAGACTACGATATGAGTATCCTTTATTATCTAGGTAAAGCTAATGTGATTGTTGATACTCTTAGCAGGGTGACCATGGGGAGCACATGCCATGTTAAGGATGAAAAGAAAGAGTTCGCTAAGGACGTTCACAGACTAGCCTGTTTGGGGATGCAGAAAAATTGAAGATTCTGACGAAGGTGGAGCTATTGTCAGAAATGGGTCAGAGTCATCTCTGGTGGTAGAAGTGAAAGAAAAGCAAGATAGGGATCTCATCCTCCTCAATAGTGTTCTCAAAAGGGGCAGATGGTGTCCTGAGATATCAAGGCAGGTTGTGTGTGCCAAATATTGACGGTCTTAGAGATAGAATCTTAGTTGAGGCACATAATGCCAGATACTCTATCCACCCTAGCGCAACAAAGATGTATAGAGATTTGTGGAAGTCTATTAGTGGGGCGGTATGAAGAAGGACATTGCAGAGTTCGTGTCTAGATGCCCAAAACTGTCGGCAAGTTAAGGTCGAGCACCAAAGGCCTTATGGTGTAGCCCAGAACATAGAGAATCCGGAATGGAAATGGGAGATGATTAATACGGACCTTGTAATAGGCTTACCTCGATCTCATATACAGCATGATTCAATATGGGTCATAGTAGACAGAATGACCAAGTCAGCTCACTTCCATCAAGACGACTGATACAGCTGAGGACTATATCAGACTCTATCTTTAGGAGATTGTTAGGCTGCACGGGGTCCCTATATCCATTATTTCAAACAGAGTAGCTTAGTTTATGGCATAGTTTTTGGAAGTCCTTTCAGAAAAGGCTTGGTACAAAGATGAATCTTAGCACAACTTTCCATCCACAGACAGACGGTCAAGCAGAACGAACTATACAGATCTTGGAAGATATATTGAGAGCTTGCATGATAGACTTTAAAGGTAATTGGGATGATCATTTACCTTTGATTGA
>JAPFFP010000001.1:19800183-19832783 GCA_026153255.1 Solanum medicagineum
TTGAGTTCTCGAGTGAAAGGGTCCAAGTCATAGGAAAATATCCAGTTTCTCTCGCAACATATCTAGTTTATCCTGAAACAACATTTCTCGAAGTAGCATTCCCATAAGTAGAGGATAAAACTAAATCACTCAAATTATGATTAACATAATTTTGAATAATTCCATGAGAAAATAGCCAAAAAATATTCCAACTTACACTCGTATTTTTAACTAGACACTTAAACTTCACGGGGTACTATTACTCCCTGAAGTATTTTAAACTAGAATATTGACACCCCCAAAGCGTCACCATCAAATCTTTGTGGCTCAGTGTAATGCATGTGCCTGGCCCATTTTTCAGAATTAAAAAAAAATAAAAATTTTAAAAGTTCATCAAAATCCATCAATTTTGAAGCATTTTATTTTTTTTTTCTCCACCATTTTACTCATCTTCCTAAATCATCCCATTTTTCCTCCATTGTTTTAAGATGTCTCATCTTCTCCAATCTAATTGAATCTTTCTATTATGGTATCTTAGCTGCGCTTCTTGATGGATGTGAAGATGTTGTTTTTCCTTGTCAAATACTTTCAATCTTTAGTCAAGAAATCCAAGTAGAATCAATCAAATCTCCCCAAGTAGGATCCGAACCTACGACCAATCGGTTAACATTCTATAATCAAAAAAAAAAAATCCAATTAAAGCTTCAATTTCGTTTTTCAATACTGGATCGAAAATATTTTTCGTTGAGGCAATGACAAGAAAATTTATCGAAATCACATTTGCTATAGTTGTTAATATTGATTTTGATTTTTAATTTAACAATGTTGATATAAGAAGTTCGATTGGTGTTAATAACCGTTATAGTAAGTGGGTTTTCTCCATTAATGGGTCTTTTTACCTAATGATTTCGAAAATAAAATTTTTTCTCCATTAATGGATTTGTTATTCAACAAATTCTTCTCCATTTTGATATTAAAATTTCATCTTCTTGATTTTCAATTTTAATTTTAAGTTACCAACAAATTTTCAAATTAGTGAAAAGTGAAACTACAGTTAAAAGTGTGATTTGAGGATGATACTTGGCTTAGTGATGGTGGAGGTGGACTGTTATAGGTGTTTCCCTCTTGAAGATGAAAAGAAAGAAGGAGGAGGAGGAGGTAAAATAAATAAATAAATAAGAATAAAAAGAAACATAAAAATCTAAAAAAAAATGGAAAAGTTATATGAAATAAAAGAAATTATATATATAATTAACATTTTAATTGTTTTTGTTGCCTCTCACTCTTTTTGAGAGAGTGAGCTACACCTTCTTTGTCACCTCAGCATTTAGGGAGTAAATATTTCACTTTAAAATAGTTTAGAAGGGTACTAGGACTCCCATAAAGTATTGGCCTGTAGTTGAAAATTCGACTATAGATCGAGGGCTTATTTGACTATTGGGATACTTTTGATATACAATGTAAACATCGTGTGATGTGGAGACGGATATATTCCCAACACGATTGTTTGTTAGTAGTTACTAATAATAGACAATCAAATGATATATAGTACGCATTTTTAGTCTGATAAAAATTCTTAAAAAAATATATATGACATTAATTCTAAGTGAATTCAGATCAATATGGGAGAAAAAATCATATTAAAATTTACATTGTGCACACATTTTTTAATTCGACAATAATTCAAAAAATAACTTTCTTGTGTCAAAATGAATAATACATGATGCAATTTGACATGTGTGATATTTTAAGTGCTTAATTTCGACTTTAAAGACGGCAAGAAAAATCAATGTAGTCACTCAGCTTTTTCTCTCGTGGGGCCATGTCACATGATGATTAGTCTTGTCTCAAAATACTTTTTTAGCAGCCACATTATACTAGATCACAATCTAGAATAATGGATCAATTTTTTTATTTATATTATACATATTAATCTCTCCGTGTTTAAAAAAGGTTAAATTTATGAGACAAATATGGGAGAGGTGAAAGTCCATGGTATTTTTGCAGGGCCATTCAATAAAAGAGTTGAATTAGCCTTGAAATTGAAGGGGGTGAAATATGAATATATTGAAGAAGAAAGGTCCAATAAAAGTGCTGAACTTGTGAAGTATAATCCTATTTATAAACAAGTTCCAGTACTTGTGCATAATGGAAAGCCAATATGTGAGTCACTAATAATTCTTCAATATATTGATGATACTTGGGAAACCAGTAATGTTCCCCTCTTGCCTAAACATCCATATGACAGATCCATGGCTCGTTTCTTGGCTAACTTAATTGATGAAAAGGTACGCACACAGTTTTTTCTTTTGTTTGTTTAATCAACTAATTTGAATTACGTCTAATATTTTTCAATTGATTATAATGTCATAAACATTTTTCTCTAGAAAAATAATCAATAAAAAAAAATCAACTTGACCACTTGATCTGTTAGGTTCTGCCCCCGTTGTGATAATTTCCTCTCCATGATCTTCTCAAATCCAAAAAGAAAAATAGAAAAGAAGAATCACTTACTTTTCTTGGTACCAAATACACTCCTAATCCATACTTTGAACTTATTTTATTGTCTACTAACAAAAACGTACCATCAGTTAATGGGGGCAATGTACAAAGTTTGTTATGGCAAAGGAGAAGAAAAGGAGAAAGGGTGTGATGAAACATTTGAAGTCCTAAAATATCTTGACAATGAATTACAAGACAAGAAATTCTTTGGAGGAGATAGCATTGGATTCGTCGACATCGTTGCCAGTTACATAGCTCTCTGGTTTGGAGCAATTCAAGAAGCAATAGGGCTGGAACTATTAACCAGACAAAAATTTCCTAAGTTAAGCAAATGGATAGATGAGTTCTTGAGTTGTAGAATTGTGATGGAAAATCTCCCTACTAGAGAAGCATTAGTGCCTTTATACAAAGCTCAATTTGAAGCAGCAGCGCAAAAGGCATCCAGCTGAAAGAAACATATGATACATAGAAAGTTAAGTATTATTTTCCTCGTAATTTATGTCATGAACTGAACATTTTGTAATTTAACTATATAAGCAGAGTTTGAACAATAAAGGATGTTGAACATTTTATCAAGTATTATATTCCCACGGACATAACTTCCACCTTGTTCCACATAACTTAACCACTTATAGTACATAATTTAGACAAAATGTCTGCCAGAGTTATACATCTTCATGAGCGCTGCATCTCTGTACAATGTTTCAACTGCAATCACATTTAGACTTGTTAGCGAAACAACCATAGAAATATTTGACACCAAATAGGAAAGCCCATTCAAAATACAATCTAAAAAAGTTTTAACTTCTGCTAAGTTACACAGTAATTTTAGTTTGCATTTTATACCAGGAAAATCACTCCCTGATGTGTCAGCAAAGCAACATTCTAAATACATGAGTGTTTGGGGGTAGGGTGCTGAAAACATTTTAGAGGCATAACAAGGCTGGTTGGAGTCTTGATCGTTGGACATCATTGAGAAAAAATAAATAGGAACAACTGTTATCTAGCAATTTTCCGCAGCTCTTTCCACTATGGAATGAGTAAAGAAACAAACTATAAGTCTCAATCTAAACAAAACACACTTTTTTCTTTCTTTAGGTATGGTTGTTAATATATTTATCTGAAACTTTGCAATAAATCCACCTCTTCAAACTTTTCTGCATTAACAGGTCAAAAACTAAGCTAATAAGAAGACTGTCTTTAATTTGTTTGAGCAGTAGAGAGGGCGCAGTCAAAACTAGGACAAATTACACCTCTATATGTAGATCTACACAACGTTCTCAGCTTGAAAATTTCTCCTTCAGTTTGGAAGTCACTGTCAGAGTTATATCACCATAAGGTTCATGCTGATTTGCACGTACAAGTCCACAATTCTCCAACACCTGTAATCAATTTCCAGAAGACAGTAAGGATCTTATGAAATAACTCCTAAATCAATACACATTATACCAAATATGATTGGTTAAGTAATAAAGCATACTGCATATAACTAAACAGAGAAACTTATATATGCACCTTTGCTTGACTCAGTTCAACCACCCATAAAGAGTTCAACATGAATAAATGATGTTATTACTACACACTATACTGATATTAGACGACCCCTAGGCTCCCAATATTTGAAAATTGACTTGCATCCCAAAGTAAGAGAAATTAATCATGGAAATAAGGTAGAGGACTTACCAGAATCTCATAAAACATTCGGGCACATACTCTTCTCTTTTTGCCTTCTAAAATTGCATTTACGCTGATATCTCCAGTCTCTTCTGAGATGGGGGTTACTGGTGACTGTCCCTTCAAATATTGAGCCACAGCTCTGCAATCATAGAGTTAAAACACCATCCTGTAAAGTAAATCGATATTATGTATGAGAAGAATGTTCATGAAGTCCTACCTTGTTCTAGCAGATAATGTGTCAAACTCTGGCGTTCCTCCTTGCTTACTTGATAAGGGAGTTCCTCGAATTCCTGCTTAAGCATATGGATATACAAGCTTCAGGCATATATCACATCATTAAAAAATACACAAATACGATGCAGCAGACTAGCACATAAAATTGACCAACATTATCCAAAATAATGCAAACTCTTAAAACTAATAGAAAAAAAAAAAGAGGTTAGCTTACCAATAGGAGTGTCATCATCTTGTTCTAGAAAACTTAGATCCTGCATTGGCATTTAGAAATTTATCAGATGCAAACAAAGAAGAACTAAGTTAAATAGTCATATGGGGTGACAATTTGATCATAGCAGTGCACTACGTACCACAAGAACATTCAAATATTTTCCCTGTACAAATCCCAGTCTAAAATCACATAAAGATGTGCTAAGGGGTTAATGAGGCTACTATGGATGATACAAATCTGCTGAAAATGTTATCCAGATAATTATCAAAGTAGAATCACTATTTAATAGGAAAGTGACCATGATGAACATACCCCAGCAGAATTATCAAACTCAGGAATATCAGATAGAATAGTATCCTCCACACCTAGTCCTTCTCCAATCCATGTTGAAGGGGTCTCCATATCAGAACCAACATGCCCAGTAGATGCTGCTGGGTCGGGCGTGGGCCGCACCCCACTGTCCATAGTTCTTCCTACCTGAACTGATTCTGTTCCAAAAGTTGTAGTAGCAGGACTGAAGTCGTCTCTTCTGCTTGGGGAAGGCATGGACATCTGTGGAGAGGAAATAGGCCTACTTGGTGAAGGCAAAATCTCAGACAACAACTTTGTGCTTGCAAGGTCTTGATTATCACGTAATCTTTCAATTTCCACTGGAAGTTCGTTCCCAGATGGAGGGGATTGGTTATTGCTGGGTTCTGCATGATCCTCCTGTGAGGAAACCTTCTTGACTTTTCCTGAAATGAAGTCTTCCTTGTAGATATTGCGAATATCATCGCATAATCCTATAGATCAACAGAACTGAATTTTAGGTGAAGAACATTCAACTCATAAGATTGTGACTGAGAGACACCCACCGGTTATTAAAGGCTCAAAGAAAATTCCTTCTTTTCTTGGTCTTTGGTTTTGTTTCCAGACTTCAAAAGAAGAACAAGGAACCTTCTTCTTTTCACGTGATTTTATACCAGCACCCTGTAATCTCCTTTTCATCTCACTGTAGAGTTGAACATGATACATAGTCAAAATACCAACGGTTGAAGAAAATATATAGTTAATGATGATAAAACATTAACATACTGATTTGGGATTACTATCTCTTCATCGAAGATAAGTTGCTTTCTCTTTCTTCTTCTTTTTGGCACCTCGAGAGGGGGTGTTGAAAGAAGTGCTAAATCAGGTGACCGATGACCTGAATATCCATGAAAAGAAGTTCCATGTTAGAATATAAACATGACGAATATGTAATTTCAGTTTAAGAATAGGACTCCTGCATGCCAGCACCCACCAAACGATATCTGTGGATCAGCAAATTCCTGAGCCTCTACTGAGGTAGTTGATGGTGGCTCTTGTCGTTGTTGAGATGGGATTGGATGTCCTCCAGAGGCCAACATCTCTTCCACAACTGGGCTTGCAGTTTCCTTGTCTCTCATGATTTGTTCCTCCAGAACTCTATCCGGTTCCATCACATCATGCCCTCGATCCGTCCACAACGGTACATTCTCAAAACTATGATCATGGACAGCATCACGCATGAGTTCAATTTCTTGAATATCTTGAGGAATATCATCAGTAACAGTTCCTTTGTTTAGTGCTTCCTGATTAGGGGAAGAATGTTGGGGTTGAGCAGCAGTTTCATCTGGATTTGAGGGACCAGAACTGCATCATCAAAGAAACGCTTATTACAAAACATGGCAAGAAACAGAAACAATCTACATCTATAGTCAATAAGATGCATACTCTGTCTCCATAGGCATGGCACCTAATCCAGAAACTTCACCTGATTTTGACAAGCTCTTCACCGTGGACTGTAGAAACAAACTCTTTGTCAAACTAGTGTTGCAACTTAAGTGAATAAATCTAGACTTCCCTGCTAATTATGAAGCAAAGTATTTACCCACCTCATCAATGAAAATAGCAACATATTGATCTTCATGCGATAGAATTTGATCTATACAAAAGAAAATTTCAGAAATGAAAGGTTCAGTTGAAAATGAAAGAGAAAGATACAAAAGAAGAGTTAAAGTAAACACAATACACATACCTTCCAAAGTTATCTCTTCATAACTTTTAACATGAGTATCCTTAACCCTGAAATTCCAAATGCACGTGTAACCCTAAGGTTAGTAAGCACCCCCGCTGTCAACCCTAAGGTTGGGAGTTCGAGTCGTTAAGGGAGCAAAAAGATAAAGCTCCTAAGAAAAAGTAAACTTAAAAAAAAAAAATGCACGTGTAACTAACTACAGATTCTAGATGACAACTAAAAATTCACTACAGAAAATTACCTATTCAGGTCAAGATCTTCATCAAACACTAAGGCATCAAGTTCAAACGTTTCTGGTAAAGTGATAGAGTGGTATGGTGCATGAGTGGCATCTTCAGGTAGATTGACATTTGTGGACGAAAAGGCTTTTATAACTCCATTTAGTAATGTTTTGCAGTCCTCGGAAAAGTACTCAACTTGCTTTGAGTATATCCGGACAACCCCAAGTAGAAGGTGGCCAGATGTTCGCAGCGCAAGGGGTACTTCAGGAGTCATGATGCGCTCTGAAAATAGATTTCAAAAAATAAGCAACAGTATCATGAGCAAAGCCTTAAAAAATATCATATGCATATCAAAGCTACTGCTATATATTTGTCTAGAGCAACTTATACATCCTTTCTGGCTTTTATGAAATCATGCTTAAGTCAAAACCAGCAACATCAGCAGGGGGAAGGTTTGTACTTGATTCAAAAACGACTTTAGCAAGACGTCTTTATGACTGTGTTGTCTAGTCTAAGTTATACGCACCTTGATTGTTCCACGGAGAACCCAAGAAAGCATCAAAGACTAATTAATCAAAACAAAGGACATTTAGCATATACCAGAAAAATTAACAACATTTGTTCCATTAAAATTTAAGGATACGTGTGCGCAAGATTTAATATCTCACATAAGATAAATCTACAACATTCCTAAATAATATGATTAGATAAAAACGGAACAAATCTAATTTTGCCCATAAAATATTCAAAATGGGATGTCTTTGCCCTCTACTAGAATTTGGCACAAAAATACCCTTAGAGCCAATCAAATGGCTCAAAATATCCTCCCACGAACTATTGCTCCAGTTCATATAGAAAAGGGCTAATTTTGCCCTAAAAACTGTTTGAAATGGGACAATTTTGTCCTTCTTTCTCTATAGTTCAATCAATATCATCCAAAAAATTGTTGTTATGATTGGAATTGTTATTTGCAATATGTCCAAATAGTTAAGATGCAAATTTGATCCTTTTCCCTAATAAAAATCATGGGTAGAATCATCTAAACTTCAAATCTTTAGTCTCTTTCAAGAGAAAGGTCCAACATTTATTAGATAAAAGATTCCAGTGAACCTTATTTTATTTCTGTAACAAATACATTTGTCCTCTACTACTTAAGTAAGAATTCAAGAGTTGATAAAGTACCTAAGTTAAAGTTCCAATCTTTTATGCTTGAAGTTCCGCTTAAAGTAATCCAGTCTGCTCTAAGAATATCTTTTTCCTAAAAAAAATCACAGCTTAAAAACAGCCCATTCATGTCCTCCTTCCAATTATTTAATCATGAGCACATGTGCGGAGCATGTATATTACTTTTCATAAACAAGTTTACTAAAACATCAAGAACAAAATGAATCTCATTTTTGGCCTTAAAATGGTCAATGAATAACTAACAACACAGGTGACAATACAGACTAGTCAAAGAGATCAACAATCACGACTAAAACAGAAGACAAAGTCTCAATTAAATTAGAAGTCAATTCATCTTTGCAAATGACAGAACCTCCATATCAAACCAAATTCCAATACTTAATCAAAAATGCAGTCTTTAATGTAAAAGAATAGATCTTTATCTCAGAAAGGTCCTATCTGATATCAGCAAAGCGATAATTGAATAATAAACTATTTGAAATTAAGTGAAGAGCAAACCCTGTAGCTAGGCAGATAAAATGAGATGAATTTTCAAGCAAGAAAAATAGCATTGAATACATGAAATTACATTCAATCAACACTCTGCAACAAAAAAAAATACATTTCAATCTAACCCTTCAACTAGAATGACAAAAACATAGAGAGAACCTCGAATTACAAGCATTCATCTGTGAAAATAAAATAATCCAAGCTCAAAAGAGTAAATCTTTCACCTCAGCAAAACAAGAATCGTATATCAACCAAATGAAATTAGGAAAATCAATCTTTTTTCGAAAACCAAAAACAAAAAAAGCAACACATCAAACCCAATAAAAAGAAAAGATCAAACTTGGCAGTGGGGTGAATAAAAATAGGCAACTTTTTTTCAAGAAAAAAATAAAGACATTAGAAAACATACCAACAGTGGATGGAATGTTGGTAGAAGTATAATGAGGCTTCTTCAACTTGTGTTGCAAATGTGCAGCGCACCATACTGTCCCTAATGGACCCTTTCGAGCCAAGAATGTGTGCGAATAAAACATTCTCCGTCAGCAAGAATGGCGATTGGCGGTGAACGGCGGGGATTGGCGCTGAACGACGGCTACCACTTTCAGTTCAGATCTTCTCTGATGACCTAATTCTCTTTGGCTGTTCAGTTCTCTTCGTATGAAAAAGGAATTTAGTATAGTTAATTGGGTTTTATGGTTCGAAATTTTTGAGGTTCTGAGACAGAAACCGCGGGAGAAAATGGCGCCAATAAAGGAAAAAAAAATTAATCGACACTTCGTGTTTCCTTAAAAGGACTGTTTGGTTTGGTTATTTACGCAGCTGCCACTTCTGCTTTAGGGATATTTGGATAAGCTTTTTGTAAAAAGAAAATGAGCTAATTTTCTTGTAAATTTTTTATTTTGTTATAGATTAATGAAATTTGACCCCTTTTTTTTTATAAGGTGGATAAATAAAAAATAAATAATGGGAGCATTTGATAGCTTTCTACTATTTTTTAATGGTAAGATTTACCAAAAAATACGAAAAAGCAAAAGAAATTTTGTTATAGCAATTTTGTGTTCTCTTTGTTGACTCGAAGGGACAAAAATTATTTATGTAGTTATACATATTTTTTCACTTCAAAATTATCCATTTGGCTATAAAAATACAATTCATGTTTTTTAAAATAAAATTATGTTATTTGAAAATCAGTATTTGACCGTCAAAATTAAAAATTATGTTTAAAATTTAAAAAATAGTTGATTATAACTTATTTTTAAATAGTGCATTCAAACATAAATATTATTTCGTATATTATAGAAAATTGTAACGACATGTCCCCATCAATATGCATAAGTCAATGGAGAAAGAATTTTGGCCAGAAAACTTGCGAGTAGTTACTTGAAAATTTAGAGCCTGGCTCAGACTTGGATGAAATCCGAGTCTAGAGATATCTTGGGCAATTCAATAATGGATCGGGGTCTGGAATATTAGTTTAATCTTTGAAAGTGATAGCCAAGATAATAAGAAGTTTGGATGGCTTTACGAAATTAAATTCCGGCGAGTAGAACTCTTGGTGTTGATCTAGACGCAAAAGTTGATTTTAGAATGTCATGATTTGAGAGTGTATTACGAAATAGAGATTTGGGACATAAAACTCAAGTTCTCTAACCCTATATATAAAGGGTCAAAGCTCCAATTCTATAAAGATTTTCAAGACTTGTTGCGAGTGTAATACCCCAATTTTTTTTAGCTAAGATTGAGTCATCCTTCGTATGTATAGGATTTTAATTGATAATTCTTAATTGAGCATAGATGTTAAAGTCAAATTCTTAGTATGTGAATAGAATTGAAGATGATATAAGGTCGTAGTTCTAATGTATGATTTTATAAAAGTTAGATGGACCAACGACTTTTAGACTGTATATACATGCTAGGATCAATTCATAAGTATTTAAAGTATATTAGATGTGATTTAAAGTCATGAGGGATCTTTTACATCAAGCCAAGTGCAAAGAGTTTCTACCGACTAAGTTTTCGTATGAGTTGATAGAAAGGTCAACTTCAAATGACCATATCTCCTGAAGTATAACGAGTTAGGTGACCTATAATATATCAAATCAAAGATATTTGAATTAGTTTTTCAATGCATCTAACTTCGCTTTAATCAGAGTTTGGAGTAGAAAGTTATAACCATTACTGAAAACTTGCAGAGTTGTCTCAAGGTGTGCGACAGCTCCGCGTCGCAGACCTGACACAACCCTTTCTGGATAAGATAAATGACGTCCCTTTAATTTATTTTTTTGGAGGTCTATTTAAGGTCCCCAAAACGCATAAAACGTCAGCTTTCATAATTAAAAAATCTCTCCTTCACCCCTAAACATAAACGCTTAATAATCATTAAGAAAGTCATCAAGTTAGGATTAACTTTCAAGATCCATCCTCAAGGTAAGTTATTCTTCATAAATTTCAATCTACCCAACCTAAATTTCTTTATCTATTCATGAATCTCTAATAGGATCTTAAATCGTGACCTAGAGTTTCAAGAAAACGAATTTAAGAATCTCAAGAAAGGATTTCTTTATTCTTCTTTTTCAAGAATTAGGGTTCTTCATCAAGAACTCAAAACATTCTAGGTCAAGAATTCAATAATCAACAAGAATTCCTTCAACCAATGTTCTTCCAAGTTATTTCACTTTAGAAGAACTACCAAGATCGAGGATTTTCTCCAAAAAAACTAGTAGTCATCAAATTTTGATGGTAATATCAACTTTTCAGGTATGTAAGGCTACTTAAAGCGTTAAGTTACGTTTATCTACGCGCCCCTTTATTTACTTGAGTTAAAAATCATGAGTATAAATCGCATGTTTTGAACCCCATGGTTCTTAACTTTTAAATTCTTGTACAGGATTGAGTTTCTTACATATATTTGAGTTAATTTATGAGTTGAACCATTGTTACTTTGAATTATAAATGTATTTCACATGTTTGATACTTTAACCCTAAACTTAGTATTTTCCTTGCTTACTGATTAAACTGAAACTATGAACCTCGCCTTCTAAACTAAGTAATGTGAACCTAAGAAGTATGTTTTCTTGCTTCTTATATGCATGTAATGAGTATCTATCATGTCTTATATGTTGACCATGAATAATATGATGTCACTTGATCGTAATTCGTGAGAGTCTTATATGATGTAGATTAGAATCTTGAATTGCATTGTTCTGAGTTCACATTATGAGCCATAGAGATAATCGAGGAAGTTGACATTGAGTTGATTGAGATGAGTTAAAAAGTTAAGCCTGAGTTAATTTCATGAACACGTTTTAGTCTTAGAGGGAGTATTGAGCACCGAGTTGGGTGACTGAGAACCACCCCAGAACTACGTAGGCAGCGTAGGATGATCGCATAGGATAATTCTGGTAGCCCAAGTCCCCATAGATGAAAACTCTCTTAGGATCTGAGAGAGAGAGAGGTAAAGGTTGACACCCTATTCTTTGGCAAGTTTAGGGCGGACGTGGCAGCGACGTCTTTTCCTTGTACATCAAAAAAAACTCATGGGAGCTGAAGAGTTATGTAGATTAGAGAAACTTCTAAACAACACCTGAGTTGAGCATATTTGTAATTTTTAGATTGAGTTGCATTAAACATTGTCTATTTCTAAAGCATGATTTCAAACTTAAACTTGCACGATTTACTTAAGTTGAGTTGTGAGATGAGAAGTGAGTCACAACTTGAGTCGTCTGATTAAGTTTGAGCCTTATTTGTTACCTTAAGCTATTTTACATATCGTACATTTCCATACTGATGCCACTCGGCGCTACATCATTTTATAATGCGAATACAGGAGATAGAGGACTTTAACAGGCGCACTGTTAAGGTTCAGAGTTCCTGAGTTCCAGAGTTGGTAAGCCTCCTTGCTATTCGAGGGAGCCTTTATTTTATTTCATTAGTTAATATTCTCTTTGAGTTTGGTAGCCATGACTTGTCATGGTACCATCTAAACATTTAAAGTAGAGGCTTCATAGACTTTGAGTAAAGCATTGTTGAATATTTCATTTTCTAAAACTCGATCTATTTTCTTGAGACTATTTTATGATATCTTTATCTTTCCCTTAATGTTTTTACATGAGTATTCTTCTACTATTGAGTAAGATGTGACGATGAGATCAAGTGGTTCGCTCGGGGACTAGCAATAGTCTTTGAGAGCCGGTCATGTCCAGGGTACTCTCCCTGGGCATGACATCGAGGTAGGCGATGTTTTGAATTTCTAATATATATGTGCTTGTTAACTACAATATTAATGTTGCTGCATCTATGCGAATTGAGAAAGACGAATGAACTTAAGGAAATGGCTAATTACGAATAATTGCATATAATGAACCTATGACTTGATTGTGCAAAATTGTATACATTCATTGTGGTTGTGATTGTTAATTGGGTGTCACGTTCCAACATATTATTGAATTGGATGTTACGTTCTAACACATCATTGGATCGAGTGTCACGTTCCATTATGCTGACAATTTGAGTGTGGGTTCCATGTGAGGACCATTATTGACTATTGTACTTGAAATTGACATTGTGAGCTGTAGATTAGAATGAACTGATAACTTGCTAATGCTTTTTGTATGTGTGTGGTTGTACTATGTAGTAATTACCTCTATTCACATTTTATTTTCTGGAATAGTCACGTGATCTTACTAATACGCTATTGTTATGCGTATTGATACTACACTGCTCTTTCTTTGATAAGTCCATGACATCTTCAAGCGCTTGTTGACAGGCCTTAGAAGTGCAATGATTACCGAAAATAATAATTATTGGGCGCGTGCTTAAATGTGTCAAGCTTGAACAATTAAGTACATAAGAAGACAATTTATAAATACTATTATATGACATGCGAAGGCATAGCTCTTTGACACCATTTCTAGTGACATAAAGCATCCATCTATCAATATGTGCATATGAAGGACACGTAATCCTGAAATATCGAGATGAAACTTCACAATGACTCCACAATGTTTTGAGAGAATGAAAATAGCTAGAGATTTGGCATATGCATTCAACCCCGGATTTGAAAGATTAGCCAAAATACATTTCCATTTTTTGGATAAAATACTGGTTCTTGCAGCGTCTTTGATAGGAAGAAACTCTAGAATATGATCCTTAACATTTATTGGCAGTTCACTGATTCTATATTCCCTTTTCTGTCCAACAACAACTCTCTTATCACCTGGTAGAAGAAAGTCTTGCATAATTCTTGAAATTCTAATAGAATGTGCAAATGTTGACACAATAAAAAAATGTAGAATTATTGATTCAGTAATTTTTACATCATTCGGTTACTTTTTCTAAAGAAATCACGAATCGTTAGGGTTTAAATACATAATCCAAAAGGGAAGATGAAACGAAAAGAAAAGAGAATGATATACCTGGAATCATGCTAACTCTTGATGGATGAAACATGAAGAACATTAACAAATGCAGAAGTTGTTTTCGCTTTTCTTCCAAAGTAGAATGCGCACAACGATACTTATTAGAAAGAACGAAAGTAGGCAGCTCTCCATCAACGTGCCTGTTTGAATTGCCTGCTTCATCTCCTTTTTTTCGAGTATTTTGACGTGTCTATTTTATTCCCTTCTTTATTATATGCGATCCAATCAAAATATTTTGGGTATTTTGGCGTGTTTGCTTCAACTACTTAATTATATTCGTTCGGCTGCTCTAACTTGATTTTACGACAGTACCCCTAACAAATTATTTGTTCAGCTGCATCAACTGTGATTTTACTATACTGCCCTAATTAATTATTTTAAGTCTAAATAATAAACAACTTAAAATTTTAAAAATATATAAAATATTCTATCAACGTCATATAAATCGAAATAAAAAAATAATAAGTTTAAAAAAAAACCCATAAATTCTTTAACATTATATAGTAATCATTATTTTTAATATTTATATAGTAATACTATTGTTAACATTATATAGTAATGTTATTGTCAATTCCAAATGCTAAGATGTCAACCATTTATTTGCAGTATTATATGTTGAGTTATGTTATATAAAATTTTATTTATTATTATAAAGATGTGGGTAGTTTAAATAATAATTCAAAAATATTATATCTAATATGAAAATTAGATATTTTTCAATTTTTTTATTATCTAAATTTTATATCATTTGAATAAGATTAAAATCATAAAACTCACTATTAATTGATTTTTTCATTATGATATGTTGATTCAAATTTTAAAAGACAACTATCAATTACCAAAATTTGTCATCCTTTCCTATTAATTCAAAATTTAAAAATTAATTATCAGTTACCAAAATCTGTTATCCTTCTCTGTTAATTCAAATTCTAAAAGCCAATTATCAATTATCAAATTATGTTACCTTTCACTATTAATTCAAACTTTAAAACCCAATTATAAGTTACCAAAATCTTAGGAGCATCCTATTGCATTTTAAATTATAAGTTACCAAAATCTTAGGAGGGTATCCCTATTTGTATGAAATTCTGAAAAACTTTTCAAATAAACTTGGTGTTACTTTCTTCAAAATAAACTCATAATCTCAACTTGTGTTCTTGGTACAATGAATAACCAAAATTCACACCAAAACCAAAAGAGAAATCAAAATCAAAATTCAAATAAAGACCAAAATCCAAGTAAAAACCAAAACCAAAATGCAAATCAAAACCAATATCCAAATCAAAACCAAAATTCATATCCACTAGAAAAGGAAGATTTCAATCTAAAGGAGACAAAACCAACTCTTGGCGGTGGAAGAGTTACTGCAAATGACAGACTTGGCACAGCATTTGATCTCGTAGAGCAAATGCATTACTTCTATGTAAGGGTAGTCAAGGCAAAAGAGCTCCCCTTGAAAAAAGATGTCAATGTCAATAATCATCACCCTTTTGTTGAAGTGCAACTGGGGAACTTAAAGGGTCTAACTTTGCACTTTGAAGATAAATCTAGTCCTGAGTGGAACCAAGTGTTTGTCGTGCTGAAGAATAGGATTCAATCAAGAATTCTTGAAGTTTGCTTGAAGGATAAATCAAGAATTGGTGATAGTGATGATGGTTTGATTGGAAAAGTAATTTTCGAGATCGATGAGGTTCCGAAAAGGGTACCCCCAGATAGCCCTTTGGCTCCTCAATGGTACTGGCTGGAGAATAAGAAAGGAGAAAAGGTGAAAGGAGAGTTGATGTTGGCTGTTTGGATAGGGACACAAGCTGATGAAGCATTTCAAGAAGCTTTACATCTAGATGCCACAACATTGAATGGTCATGATGTTGCAAATATAAAGTCCAAGGTTTATTTATCACCTAGGCTTTGGTATCTGAGAGTCAATGTAATAGAAGCTCAAGAATTGCAGCTATGCAACAAGAACAGGCAGCAGCCGGAGATTTACGTGAGGATCACACTAGGAAATGTGGTTTTAAGGACTAAGAATTCTCTGATTAAGAATGTTTGTCCATCATGGAATGAAGATTTGATGTTTGTAGTAGCAGAACCTTTTGAGGATCAGTTGGTTTTGAGTGTGGAAGATAAGGTGGCATCAAACAAGGATGAATTGCTGGGAAAGTGTGTCATCTCTTTACAAGATGTCGAAAAAAGGGTTGATTTTACTACTCCAATTAGTAAGTGGTATAGTCTTGAGAAAGATGTTGTGGCTGAGGGTGGCAAAAACAAAGTTTCCAAACTAAGCAGCAAGGTACACTTGAGGCTATCTTTTGATGGTGGATATCATGTTCTTGATGAATTAACACATTATAGTAGTGATCTCAAGGCAACATCCAAGGAGTTGTGGAAACCAAGCATTGGGGTTTTAGAACTCGGAATCTTGAATGCTCAAGGTTTATGTCCAATGAAGAACAAAGATGGTCGCGGAATAACAGATCCTTATTGTGTGGCGAAATATGGTCAGAAATGGATTAGGACAAGAACAATTATCAACAGTTTTACTCCCAAGTGGAATGAACAATACACTTGGGAGGTGTTTGATCCTTGCACCGTGATCACAATAGGAGTGTTTGATAATTGTCATTTGCAAAGTGAAGATAAAAATGACAAAGCCAAGGATTCAAAAATTGGGAAGGTAAGGATTAGACTTTCTACACTTGAGACTAATAGAGTTTACACTCATTCGTATCCCCTCGTAGTGTTGACACCAGCAGGAGTGAAGAAGATGGGTGAGATTCAACTGGCTGTGAGATTTTCTTGTTCATCTTTATTCAACATGTTGTCTATGTACTCTCAACCCCTATTACCAACTCTTCATTACCTTCACCCGCTGACTTATTACCAGATCGATAATCTAAGGCACCAGGCTACTCAAATTATTGCCATGAGGCTAAGTCGCGCAGAGCCACCACTGAGAAGAGAGGTGGTAGAGTACATGCTTGATGTGGGCTCAAACATGTGGAGTATAAGAAGATGCAAAGCCAACTATGCTAGAATAGCTGGAATCCTAACAGGCTTAATTGCAATTTGCAAATGGTTCAATGGGATTTGCATTTGGAAGAACCCTTTCGCAACAGTGCTAGTGCACATCATATTCTTCCTATGTGTATGCTTTCCGAGGCTGATATTGAGCAGCATGTTCATAGTTGTTTTCTTGATCGGTACATGGAACTACAGAAGGAGGCCAAGAAAGCCACCACACATGGACATCAAGTTGTCACAAGCTGAAAGAGTACCTTGGGATGAATTGGATGAGGAGTTTGACACTTTCCCAACGTCTCGAAACAATGATGCTGTGAGAATGAGGTATGACAGATTAAGAAGCATTGGATCAAGAATGCAAGCTGTTGCAGGGGATTTAGCTAATCAAGGGGAAAGGTTTTATAACTTGTTAAGTTGGAGAGATCCAAGAGCTACTGCTCTTTTTCTTATCTTCTGTTTGGTTGCATCAGTAGTGCTATATGTCACTCCTTTTTTGGTTTTGGTGAGTCTTATTGGATCCTATACAATGAGGCACCCAAGATTCAGAGAGAAACTTCCTTCTGTGCCCTTAAGTTTCTTCAGGAGATTACCTGCAAAAACAGACAGCTTGTTGTGAGGATTTTGAATATGTAGTCATGCTGAATTTGGAGTTGAATAAGGGTGCCTACAATAAAGCCTTGTGGTTTGGCCTTTCCCACACCGGCCTGAATTTGGTGTTGGACTTTGAAAGCTACTTTCCTTTTATCAATTAATTTATTTTTGCTGTTTATGTTGAACTATGAGAGCATTTACATTTCGTTCATTAGTTTGTGAATAAGCATTTATTCATTCACATTTGAGAATGGCATGTTTGAATTAATCTCTCTCAAAGTTTAACTAATATTGTTCTTCTTTCCTGCATTTTGTCTAATATGGTGGGGTATTTGACGTTCCTAGTTCGGAAACATGCTTTTCTTAGTTATTTCCCAATGATATCTGAAGATCAAGACCCAATGGCCTTGTTATGCCTCTAAAGCAGCAGGTGACATAGACATGTAGGATAGATCATGTTGCTTTTTTGACACATCAGGGTGTGATTTTCCTTCTGTAAAATGCTGTGCAGCATTGCAGAAGTTGAACTTTTTTGGATTGTATTTTCAATTGGCTCTTCTATTTGGATTGTACTATTAAGTTATAAAGAACTAGGTATTTTGTAGGAATATAATAATGGCAAAATGCTCATCAGGTCCTAATCATTGTGCATTTGAGCTGCTCAAACTCTGCTTATATACTAAAATATGACAAAATGTTCAGCATTCTTTATTGTTAATGACAAATTACATGGAATATAACTAGTAGGGCTGTACATCAAACGAGTTGGTTTGGATTTTATAAATAATAAATAAAGTCATTTGTATTGGATTTTTAAATCTATAAATCAAATCAAGCTAATAAAATTTGGATTTTCCGACCTTGGGTTTTTCAAGTTTTTTCGGATTTCTCAGATTTTTGATTTTTTCCGGTAAAGTTTTCATACAAAACATATAATTAGTTTGTGTTTCAAATATTTTTTTAAGTCCTACCCAAATACAGTTATCCAAGGTGTTTCTTAAGAAAATAAAATAAATACGATACTAGTGATATTGACACTAAAATATTCAACAAAAATAATAAAATAGATAAGTCAAAATGAAAATGATTATAATTTTAAAGTACCAAATCATGACACAATAAGTAGTAATTATATGATTAAACATTAAAGAAAACTAAAATTAGGTAACGTATTTCAATTATCTAAACTAGTGTATAACTAAAGAAAAATATTTAACATTAATTATTGTCATTCTTAGTATTCAGTATGTTTTTTCTTAAAAAAAGATTAGCAATAATATTGATTTGAGCTTTGTTAGAGTTACTAATTGTGGAATATAACTTTTATTGAACTATTCAAAATTCTAAATCAAACTTAAAATAATATTATTAAAAGATAAAACTATGGGAAAAAATGAGAAATATTCATAAATTATATCAAATGAATGTTTTTATGTATAAAATAAAATTTTAAAATTTCATATATATGTGTGTGTGATATTGGGTTGGGTTGATTTGATCTCGAATTAATTTTTTTAAAGTTAAAAGCAAATCAGCCCTATAGTCAAGTTTTTTTTTTCTTCAATACTAAATTGGTAGTTGAATGAATTTTCAATTCGACTTTGTTCCTCCTGATTCTTAAATTAACTAGCAGTAGTAGATTTTAAACTTCCTCTATATCACGTGTTTCTTTCAGCTGGAGCCAAGTAACTGGCAATTCCAATTTCTTGGAGAGAAGTTTTTAAAAAGACTCTTGAACTTGTTGTGGATTATTAGTTTTGTCCTTAACTTATTGATTGACTTAAAAATATTACTCAAATTGGCGAACTAAGCTTAAATATACCCTCGAACTTGGCACAAATTATTAATTTCGTTCCTAAATTATTGATAGGCTTAAAAACATCCCTCAACTTGGAGAAGGGGGCTTAGGTACCCCCCTCCCCTGACACATAACATAACAAGAAAATACAATTTATTTAAAGCGGGTGAAAGGTTAATTATAAAAAAAAAAAAGACCACATCAATTTTAATTTTTCTTTTTTATTTAAAAAAAAACGTGCAACTTTTAATTACCAAACTACTAGAATACCTTTCATCTTCTCATCTAATGTTTCCTTCATTAATGACGACCTCAAAGCAGAATTTTTTTTTTCATTCTCATTTTTGATTGTTTGATTCTCTTTCTTTTACTATTTTTTTGGTTATGATTAATTTTTGTCAATGTAGACTTTCGGCAACGTTAAAATTGTTAGGTAGTGGAGCCTGATGATATATTTCCCAAATTTAGGTGCTACTGTTTATTCTCCGTGTATACTTGTATTCTGTGTAATTGTAAATATCCTAAATTTGGAGAGAAGACTAGCCAAACTTTTCAAAATTTGTCAAGATTCTTTTCCTAGTTTAGTTTTACCTTGTTTCCTTAATTATATATAGGTTATTAATGTTTTACTTGTTCTATTTGTATATGACACCCTGTAACTTTTATGTTCTTGTATATCAATGTTTCAAGCCTTATTTAGTTAGGTTGGGGGCGTATTAGGTTCATGGGAGACTCCTAGTACCTAAAGAAGTTCAAGACTTCCCTAAAAGTTGAGTTTTGGGTGTTGTTTCATACAAGGGTCAAGTTTAAACTAGCATAAATTTTTAGCACATTTAGAACTGGGTGGCTCACAACATGTTAAATAAAATCCCTTTGAGTTATCTTTGCAACACACTTGATTTCACCTCATTCCGAGGTTGGATGAGGGAGTTATGATCATTTTCGTAAGACCCTCCCGTGCAGTGATGTCACACGGGCATCTATACGGGTAGTGGTGGGTTGTATGGGTCGTATGAGGCATGTAAGCTGGGAAAAACCATTTTGAGCCTAAGGCATAGACCACGACCAGTGGCACAGGTCGTGAGACTTGCTACTGGTCGTGAGGAGGGGCGTGAAGGTGAGTAAGTGAGGCTTGGCATGTGTGGAGGTGAGTTTGAGGCTAAGGCATGGACCATAGCCACCCACACGGGTCGTGGAAGGTGGCATGGGTCATGGCCCTTGGCATGGGGCCTGGGCAAAATTTTCCATCACCAATTATGGTTCCACGGGCCTCCACACAGGCTATGAGGCTCCACACGACCCTTGGAGGCCTTCGTGGTCATGACGAGACGGCTTTTTTCCAATCTACTCCAACTTCAATTTTTGGACTAAGTACCTTTTCACGGGTACTCCACATGACCCGTGGAGTTCCACACGACCCATGGGGCCTTCAGTGGGCAACACTTTGCCCATTTTTTCATCCGTTCACTAATGACATTTTTGTAAATGCTAATTATCCTAATGACCCTTTTTGGCTTTTTAGGCTATCTTAACCTTCCTAGAAGACCTAAACCCTAATCCTATGGACCCAATTCACTACTCTCATCTCAATCACACTCCCAAATCCTCTCAGGAGCCTCCGTCAAGCCCCAATTCAATTTCAAGGAAACGCAAGAACAAGATTGGATTCCAAGACCATTTCCAAGCCTCCATTCTTCCCAATCTCAATCCCAAGAAACTCTAGACCTAAGGTATGTGGGTTTCTTTCAGGGGTTCCTTTAACCCATGATACCCAAGCTTCCTTTTCCTAAATTGCATGATTTAAATTTGAGTTTACAAATGTGTTTACTAGTATGAACATGTCTATGAACTATGTTAAAGCTATGTAAAGTTGTGACTATTTTGCTATGTTTTGAGCTATATATCTTGGATCTATTGTAAGTTTTGATGAGGGGTTTTCATGTGAATGTCTTGGGGGTATTACAAGGTGTTAATTGATAGTTTTACAATAGATTTTCTTGCATGATTTCATCTCTAAATTGCATGCTCTTATACCCCCATTGTACACCCGTCAACTATTTGATAAAATGTCCGGTTATGTTTTCTTGAGGAATTGAAGGTCCAAAGCATGAGATATGATATGAATGATGTTATAATGATGAAATGAGCTTATTTACATGATAAATTCAATATAAAGTGTTGCATCAGACCATACTCAACCGATGTGTGGGTTTGTATTCATCAACCATGTGAGGTGTTAGTACTTCACCACCTAGGATGATTGGGGTGTTTCCATCATCAACCGAGTTGGGGGTTTGTACTCATCAACCATGTAAGGGGTTTATACTTCACCACCTTGGATGATTGGGGTATGACCAATATCAACCATATGAGGGATTTATACCTCACCACCTAGGATGATTGGGGTGTGACCATCATCAACCAACCAAGTTTGGAAAGCTAGCTTGGCCTCTTTTCACATATGATATCTTATATGAGCATGATTTACTTAAACATGTTTTACTTAGCATTGATAATACATGCCATATTACTATATTATGCCTATTGTCTATTGTTACGCATTTCGATTATGATGCCTATTCTTTGTTGAATTTCATCCCACATACTTAGTACATTCATATGTACTAACACATACTCTTGCCTGCATGATATCACCATGTAGGAAACGGTGCCCGAGTTGATCCTCCTCTATGTGGCTAGACGGTGCTATTCCAAGCTTGTTGGTGAGTCCTCCATTCTGGGGACCTTGGTTATGTTTCCTCTTATTTTTGTATTGAGACACTTTCATACATTCTATTTGACTTTGAGGGTGAGTCCGGTTACTTTGTCTTGGCCTCAGCTCTATCTATGTATTTAGAGGTGTTTGTTGAACAAGTTGTGTATTTATGATATGAGTTATGACTCCTTGTCTTATAATGTAGTTGTCTTGGAAAGCTTTCCCTTAGCCCCATTGCCTTGTTTTAATATATATATGTCTTTTGTACTTCCGCGACCAAGGATGTGTTATAACAAAAAAGAGGCTTGATTGGGGTTCCTTCGTGTTCCCCATTCGTTGTGTCACGTCTAGGCCCTAGGCTTGGGCCGTGACATTGTGGCTTTCCTAGTATAATTTAATATTTTTCTAAAACTACTAAATTTATTCCTAAATAGGTTGCTTTATTTCCTTTCTAGAGTAGGATTTACCATGTAATTTTTTTTTCTAATTTTTGGTTACCCTTGGATGTCCCCCTCCCCCCCCCCCCCCAAATTCTATATACAGGAGTCCTTTTTTCATTCATTAAAGATAATTATATTGATATTAATAATATTGGAGAGAATTTGTTTAGACCTTTATAACTTGTTCTTTGAGGTATAACATTATTTCTTCCTGTGATATCTTAGATTCCTTTTTGGTATTCTTTAGAAGGTGATTAGTTTCATATACTAATTCTTGTCTGAAGTTACTCATAAAGCGGTCAAGATCTGTATCTACCATTTTGATTCATTTTCTCAAGTAAAGGCATTGGATTTCATCAATATATCTATATGTTGTTACTTGGATCTTGTCAAGGCTTTAGAAAAATTCTTTAAAATTCCTAGATCATTCCTTTGAATTTCTCATATATTTAATTGGATTTCTTATTCTTTTAATTTTGCTTTCATAATTTGAATATTTCAACTCTAAATTTGAGATCTTCTTAACCCCGATCCTATCAGCAGCTCTACCAAGGGATATTCCCGACGATCAAGCCCCTCCCATGCAACAAGAGGAGGGAGTGCAGAGTTCTGACCCCTCTTTACAATGTTGGACCAAGTCTTGGGAAACCAAGCCAATCGAGAGGTTCCACTTCCTTCCTAAGCACCTTCACTAGTAATAAGGGTTGAAGATTTCATGAGAATTAACCCACTAAAATACCATGGTTTTAAGGTTGATGAAGATTCGGTGGAATTCATTGATAAGGCCTATAGAATTGTCACTGTTATGGGAGGTTTCATTGGAGGAGAAGACCGAGCTAATAGCCTACTAACTTAAAGGTGTGACAAAAGTTTGGTATGCCTAATGGGTTGATGAAAGTGGTAAAGCAGCGGGCTATGTTGAGTGGGAAAAAGTTCAAATGTGCGTTCTTGGATAGGTTCTTCCCTTTGGTTCTAAGGGAAGCAAAGGTGCAAGAGTTCATCAACTTGAAGCTAGGTCACATGAGTGTGAGGGAATACTCCCTTGAATTTTGCAAAGCTCTTTAAATATGCACCATTCATTATGGCGGACCCACGGGCTATAATGAGTAAATTTATCTCCAAAGTGTAAGAATTAGTATCCAAAGAGTGCAAGACCACAATGCTTATGAAAAAGATGCAAATTACCTGTCTAATAACATATGCGGAGCAAATTGGAGAGGATAAATTAAAGGAACGTGGTAGGGAGTCCACGAGGGAGTCGAACGGATGGATGGTGAGTTTTCTCACCAAAGGAGAGTTGGCCATGACAATATTTAAGGTGGACAAATAAAAATGAGCCAAGGGTCAACTAACATAACTCCTCTCCATTTTGACAAATCCTAAGCCACAAGGAGGGTCGGGTGCACAAGGTACCCTGGATTATCTTAAGTGGAAAAGACCCACAAAGGGGAGTGCTTAGCTGACTCCAATGCATGCTTCAAATGTGGCATTCCCAACCATCATGCTAAGGATTGCAGAAGTGATGGTGTTAGGCTCCAAGGCCAAGATGGACAAGCTCAAGGTTCTCCGAGGGCCAATAGATTCTATGCTTTGCATGACTGCCAAGATGTGGAAAAGACTCTAGACATGGTTATTGACATGTTGAAATTTATGATTTTGATGCATATGCATTATTAGACCCAAAAATGAATTTGTCCTTTGTGACCCCATTCCTTGAAAATAGATTCCATGTATGTCCCGAAGTCCTAGATGTACCTTTTGAAGTTTGTACTCTCACATAAGAGTACATTGTTGCACAAAAAGTCTATAGAAATTGTTCCTTTGTCCATCTTGCATAAGATTGTTCCTTGTGACTTGGTAGAGATTTCTATGATTGATTTGGACATTATACTTGGGATGGATTAGTTTCATGCTTCCTATGCTTCTATAGACTGTCAAACTTATAGGGTCAAGTTCCAATTCCCAAATGAGTCTATTCTTGAGTTGAAGGGTAGTAGTTCTTCATGTGAGGTCAGTTTGTCTCTTACATCAAAGCCCAAAAAATAATCTCTAAGGGGTGCATATATATCATCTAATGAGGGTTAGAGATGTCACCTCCAGAGTTCCCTCTCTTGAGTTGATCTCTATTGTAAATGAGTTTCTTGATTTCTTTTTTGAAAAAGTTACCCAGTGTTCCTCCTAAAAGAGAAATTAATTTCAGCATAGGTCTTTTGCCCGATACTCAACATATCTCTACTCCTCCATATAGTATGGCCTCAATGGAGTTAAAGGAACTAAAGGATCAGTTGAACGATCTATTGGAGAAGGACTTCATTAAACCAAGTAGGTCTCCATAGGATGCTCTAGTGTCATTTGTGAAGAAGAAAGATGGGCCTCTCTGAATCTGCATAGATTATTAGCAACTCAACAAGGTTACCATCAAGAACAAGTATCCACTCCAAATGATAGGTGACTTGAATTGTTTGATCAATTACAAGGATTCAAACACTTTTCGAAGTTTGAGTTGCAGTCCGATTATCACCAACTAAGACAGAGGGAGTGTGGCATTCTTAAAATGACTTTCTAGACAAGGTATGGGTATTTCAAATTTGTGGTAATGTCTTTTTGACTAATAATAATGCACCGGTAATCTTTATGAATCTCATGAATAGAGTATTCAAACCCTACCTTGATATGCTTGTTGTGGCGTTCATTGACGATATTTGTTTTATTCCTAAAATGAAGAAGAGCATATGGAGAATTTGAAGTGGTATTACAAACCTTGAGGGAAGAGAGGTTGTTTGCTAAGTTTGATAAAAATAAGTTTTGGTTGAAGGAAGTTGCTTTCCTTGGACATGTAATGTCGGGTGATGGAATCGAAGTTGATCCTAAGAAGACAGAAGTGGTAAGAAATTGACCTAAGGTATTGACTCTTTTAGACGTTCGGAGTTCTTGAGCCTAGTGGGGGTAGTATAGAAGGTTTGTTGAAGGGTTCTCCTCCATTTCATCACCACCAACTATGTTGACTCAAAAGGAAGAAAAGTTCGTGTGGACAGATGAGTGTGAGAATATTTTTCAAGCCTTGAAAGATCGGTCGACTTTGGCTCCAATTTTGACCTTGCTGGAAGGTACCAATGTGTTTGTTTTTTATTGTATACCTTAAGGATTGGGTTGGGTTGGGTTGTATGTTGATGCACCATTGTAAGGTTATTGCCTATGCTTCAAGGCAATTGAAAGTGCAGGAAAAGAACTACCCAACTCATGACCTTGAACTAGCGGTTGTGGTGTTTGTGTTGAAAATATGGCGTCATTACCTATATGCGGTTTCATGTTGATTTATTCACCAATCACAATAGTCTCAAACATGTGTTTACTCAGAGAGACCTCAACCTAAGGCAAAGGAGATGACTAGAACCTCTCAATGATTATGACATGATTGTGAAATATCACCCATGTAAGGCTGATATTCTAGTAAAATTATAAATAAAAAATAATTAAGAAGTTAGGTCTCTCAAGTGTATCTGAAAAGTAGTGTAGTTATCTCCAAAATAATGAATTCATTGAGAAGTAAAATATAAAAATTTATGTAACTTAAATTTAAATTCAATATTTTATATATTGAAATAAAAGATAAGAAAACTCAACTATTCATTACGTGTACACACACCAAAAAAAAAAAAGAAGACAAATTCAAAATCATGCTAATTAAAAATAATTAAAGTATAGTAGAAAAATGTATATAGAAGAAGGGGAGAGATAATATTTTGAAAATATAATGAAGTAATTAGATATTACACATATTAATGCACGTACATAGATTTTAAATTGAAAAGATGTGAGTAGTATAATAAAAGTTCTAAAATTTTGAAAATTCACGTGTAAACTAGATTTGGTTTATATTAATAAGTAGATCACTTGATAATTATAGTAAGCCAAGTAATAAGATAACGAAAAATCGATATTAACAATTTAAAACATGATTCGTTATCTCTATTCATATACATTTATTATGGGGATAGGGGGTGGAGTTGTCACGACCCAAACTTAGGGTTTAGACGTGACACGATAAATGGGCAACCCGAAGGAACCCCAAATAAGTTTCTTAACTTGTCATTTCATATCATTGGTTGCAGAAGCATATAAAACATCAAAGAACAAGAACTGGGCAAGGTGATAAGGGAAAAACTTGCACAATATCATAATCAAGAGACAATAGTCAAGCTTATATCATAAATACATAACATGTCCAACAACCACCTCTACTACATCAATAAGAGCAGGGGCCAAGACAAAGCAACCGGGCTCACCTTCATAGTCAAATAGAACATAAAGAGAAGTGTCTCAATACATAACAAGAGAGAGTATAGACTGAGGTCCCCAAAGTGGAGGACTCACCAACTAGCTTGAATAGCACCGACTAGCCATGAGAAGGAGGATGATCGACTTGGGCTCCAGTTCCTACATGGTGATATCATGTAGGCAAGAATATGCGTTGGTACGTTTGAATGTACTAAGTATGTAGAATGCAATGCAATAATAGATAGGCATCATAATCAAAATGCATAGTATTAAGCAATAGGCATAATATAACAATATGGCATGTTTGATCAATCCTTATGTAAAACATGCTTAAGTACCTCATGCTTATATAGGATATCATATGTGTAGAAGAGACCAAGCTAGCTATTCAAGGTACAAACTTCTTGTGTGGTATAAACCCCTCACATGGTTGATGATAATCACACCTTATCAACACGGTGACGAAGTATAAACCCCTCGCGTGGTTGATGAGTACAAACCCTCAACATGGTTACCCGGGTTCTTATCCCCTCGGATCAGGTATCGTCTAATGCAACACTTTACATGGAGAATATCATATACATAAGCTAATTTCATCATCATATAGTCATTCATATCAAATCATATACATAAGCTCATTTCATCATCATATAGTCATTCATATCATATCTCATGTTTTAGACCTTTAACTCTTCAAGAAACCATATCCGGACATTTTATCAACCACTTAAAGGGTATGTAATGCTAGTATAAAACCATGAATTATAGAGATGAAATCATGCAAGAAAATTCATTGTAAAACCATCAATCAACACCTTGCAACACCCTCAAGCAACATACATCAAAACCCCTTCTCCAATCTTACAATAGATCAAAGATTTATAGCTCAAAACATGGCAAAACAGTCACAACTTTACATAGCTTTAACAAGTGTGCAGTGAATTCATAGTAATCAAGACCCATTTGTAAATCAACTTTAAATCATGTAATTTGAGTAAAAGGAGGCTTGAGTATCATGGGTGAAAGAAACCCATGAAAGAAACCCACATATCTAGGCTTAGAGATGAACTTGGCGAAGACCGGAGATGGAGACTTAAAGCTTGAAGAAGAACATTGAAGGAGAACCTTAGCTTGGGATGAGGGTTTGGGACTTGAATTTTGGGGTGAAAATATGGTTGAGTGTTTTGGGGTGTATTGGGAAATGTTTAAGATGATATAAGGGTGAAATTTGGCTAAGTATAGATAAAAACACATTTGGGAACACTTGATCCCAACACTTAGAATATTTTAGTCGAACTAAAAAAACAGGCACCATTATAACACAAAGGCGCGTCCGGAAGCGACGCGGATTCCTCTCTGAAAATTGCGTTCTTGAATTTTTGTAATTGCTAAATCTTTGCTCTTAAATCGGGGTTAGACCCTTTTCTCCTAATTTGGACCACCTGAACAAGAATATGAAGTCGAATTTTTGAAATAACAAACGAATTTTGAGATATATGAAAATTAAAATTTCGGGCATTCACGTTTTTGGGCACTTTTGGGGTCGTTACACGAGTGAGGTGGGATATGGGAAAGGGGAAATATATTTCATTAAGGAACAATCTGATAATTTAATTTTTTTTAACCGTAATATCATTTTACCAATCCGAACAAGGTATCACAATTTAAAAATTTAAAACAATATTTTAGTGTTATTTGTGTTTCTCACGAGTACGTATACTAGTTAACTTTTTATGGAACAAACTTCTCCATTTAAAAATAAAAAGTAAACAATAAAAAATTTCTCTTCTTTTGGAATAATTTGGTTTGATATATACACAGTATACCAATAATAAAAGGAGGAGAAGTAATCATTTCAACAAAGCAAAATAAAATCCTAATTTGTCATATAAAGTGACAAAAAGGATTAGGTGCTAACTACAATAATTTAGTAATATTTCATAATAGGACAGCTTGTTTCCAGTAATAAGCCTCTTATAGTAGTTATTAATAATAACTATTATAAGTGGTTGCAATTCGTAATTTTACAAAAGTAAAAAGTTGTGCTAGCCAGTGTGCTTATAACTTAACTTAGAAATAGAGAGAAGAAACTAAAAAAGGATGCTATGTGGAAGTGAACCTCCAACTTAATTCCCTTATCCTACCCCACACACCAACCGCAGACTGTCAAAAGCTTATTATTAAATTACTTCAATTTAAAAATAATTACCAATATATAGTCCTAAAAAATTATATTAATAATCACAAATATACTGTAACAAATTTAATACATGATATTGGCTTCTTCCGACTTCCAGTATGCAGCAGGAGGAAAATTTGAGTTTTGAACTTTTTAACAGGCAAAGTTTTATTTTATTCGAAATGACAAGTCACAGTTACGTAGCGAGCAATTGCTCCGATGATAAATATTTTACATCTTTAATTTTAAAATTGTAAATTTAAGCCACTAAAAAAATAAAATAAAATGAGAGCTAAAGATGGACGATGAAGAATAAATGTAACTACCCAAGTTGCTAACCAAAAAATAAAAAGGATAAGCATAAAGCCTGAAATAGAGTGTCGACTAACAACTCAGGTTTTGCTGACAAAAGTGGACGTGTGCATAGTCATTGGTAGAAAACAAGGCACAATAAAGAGAAAATCATCAAATCCAAAAAGATAAGAAGGTGCAACTTAAAAGTGTCGCTTTTGGAGCTGTCCCTTTTGAATAGGGGACATCAAAATCAAATAGGTCGGATGTTCTAGTCCAATTTCATTTTCAAAGTGGAAAGAAAATTGATAAGCAATTCCTCATAAATTAAGTTAAATTAATCTTTGAATTCCATCCACTTGATTCACGGATATTATTTTCTTCTCCAGTGCTTATCACAAAAAGATAGTAATAAGTAGAGTCAAATATCGTTATGTCAGTGATTATCATTTGGCATCCACTATATATTTTTATCAGCATACCAATTTGTATGATTTTTTTTTACTTTATTTTAAGAATTATGATGGCACACGTACCTATAGTTAATGCGAGTCTTCAAATATTAGCGTAAGCTTTGACCTAATTGATAAAGACGAAAAGGTTAGGAAGCCAATAAGCCTTTTCTATTATGATGGGCTTTTATTGTCCATTCCTTTTTTCTCTAGTTTACCTTATGAGTTTATCATCTAATTTATTTATTTTTTAATTTTGGTGTGCGATATATATATTGAAATTTAATTATATGCATCGTGTAAGTCTCCATTTGAATTAAGCATTTTTTACTAAAGATTTTTTCATAGTCAAAGCTCTCTCTATTAAAAAAATTTTCATATTCAAAATTCGAACTTAGAATTTTTAATTAAAAAAAGAAATAGCTCTATTCACTACACAACATCCTTTAGTGCTTATCATCTAATTTTAATTAAGCATTTATCGCTAGATTTCACCCATTTCACATGGCAATGATTTTAGAAATCTTAGCACTTCTCTTCTTTAACAGTTAACAGCGTGGAGAGTGTGGGGAGGATCAAATTGTCGGCAAATACCGATCCTTTCTTCTAAGTGATAGAAACAGAAAATAAAACTAAATTTATACAAAACTAATTCTAAGTTATGCACAGGTTTATTAAAATGCCAACAAATAAAAGCAGAGCATTTTAACAAATTATGATAGAGTAGTTAATTTTATGATCATCGAAAGTAGAGAAATTCAGCTTGTGATTATAGATAATCACAAGACGTAAATCTTGAGTCTAACAACATATGATATAGGAACGGAATACATAAAGAAAAAGAACTAGTGCAATAGACAATGCAAATGAAAATAAAAGACAACAAGGACTGCATTTAGCACTCTAAGGTAAACATTTTGTAAAAGAAAAATTGGGAGAAGGGAATGAGAAAACAGGGGAGGGGATTATAAGATGAAAAATCGAATTCTTATCAAGATAAAAGTTTAAATAACCAACTAATTAAATTATTAAGATTTTCCCTTTAAAATAAAACTGACATTTCGTTCCTAACTTTTCATGTTGTCCTTAAGTATTTCATGGGGTATTTTATTTTGGTCATCTCATTTAACTAATACAAATTGTATGTGTAATACTTCCAACTTTCGAGCTAAGTTCCCGGTGAAGTAGAGTGTACCTACATAAAATTATTTATACTATATTAAAAGTGTAAATACCTTTAGAAATATTATTTGAACTTTTTGCCCTTCATTAAAAGATTCTGCTTTAGATAAATCATTTTTTCACCATTTTCTTTAAATTATTGTTTAATTATATTTATAATATTCACTTTTAAAGTATATAGAAAGAAGTGATAAAATAAAGACTTATAGCCGTAGAAAGACACCTAAATCTTCCTTATTTGATAGACTTCTACTTTTTCCTTATTTGAATAAAAAAAAACCTGCAGTCACTAAAACAAATTCTAATTTATCATGAGTTCTAATTCGTGATAGAATCTCTATGCATAGGACCTTTATAAATGAGTAATTTATCAAAATTACTTTTGTAGTGAATCATTTTTTTTTTACAAGTTCATAATTAAATTAACTTTTCTTGCTTTGATCACGTGCAAAACGCGTACAACAAGACTAGTAAATATAAATAGAGTGCTGATTAAAAACTCAAGTTGTGCAAACAAAAGTAGACGTGTGCATAAATCATTGGCCAGAAAAAATGGCACATTTAGGGTGTGTTTGGTGCAAAGGAAAATATTTTCATAGAAAATATTTTTTGCAGAAAACAAATTGATTTTAACTTATTTTTCTCATATTTGGTTGATGAGTAAAAAATATTAAGGGTGTGTTTGGTGCGAAGTAAAATATTTTCATAGAAGATACTCTTTTAGAAAACAAATTGTTTTTAACTTAGTTTCTCATATTTGCTTGATGAGTAGAAAATATTTTTCGAAAATATTTCTATTCTCTGATTAGTTAATGAAAATATTTTTTAGAAAATATCTTTTATTTTCTTCCAAAGAATGGAAAATTTTTTTTAGAAAAATAGTTTATGACATGAAAGTTAATCCCAGTATTAGTAATCAATCTAGGATTCGTCCCAAATACGTGACCCAACTCGACTTCTGACCTAAGATTTGACTTTAAAATTTAGACTCGACTTTCGAATTGAAATACGACCACATCCAACTCTATACCTAACTTTCAAATAATTTATTTTTTAAAAAAATTAATTTTTTTTTGAGGTGGCGAAAAAAATAAAAATTTCAATAGTTGAAATATTTTTTAAAAATAAGTTTTTAATTTTATTTTTTTGTGTGTTTGGGGTGGAGAGAGAGGGTAAAGAAATGAAATTTTTATTTTTTAATTTTTTATGTGTGCGGAGAGGGGGGGATTGGTGTTGAGGGGCTGATGGGGTAAAAAATAAAATTTTTAAAAAATAAATTTTAATTTTTTTTAGGGCGGGGGAGGGGGGGGGGTTAGAGTTGGTTGGGTGTAGGAGGCCGGTAATGGGGTCGAGTTAGTGTCACGATCCGATTTCTCCAACTATGATAGTACCTACCCTAACCCATCAATAGGTAACGCCTACTAAAAAGGCAATACCATAAGGTAAGGATATCTTCTAACACCTACCGAAAAGGTCATGGCGTAAGGTAAGCATTTCTTCTAACACCTAATGAAAAGGTCATGCCGTAAGGTAAGGATATCTTCTAACACCTACCAAAAAAGTGATGCCGTAAGGCAAGGATATCTTGTAATGCCAAGCTAAAAGGCGATGTCGTAAGGTGTCACGCCCCAACCTAGGGTCGTGACCAGCACCCGATAGGGGCACCTAAACACATGCTAACCTGAATTTCCCAATT
>JAPFFP010000001.1:19847862-19859433 GCA_026153255.1 Solanum medicagineum
TTCCTATACTTATGCCCCATAATTAGCTTAAGATAAAATACACAATATTTGCAAAATTTTCCAAGTGACAATTTACCACAATTAAAATATTTACGAGGTCTAACATTAGCTGAGAAGTCCAAGAGTACATATAACTTTTATGGCTCTTATTTTTTGAGATTCAGGTAGACCGGCAATTGCAACCCGACCAGTTTAGTCAGATATGCTTGCTTTCCTAGGTGGTTACTCTGAGACTCCACAGTAGAACTTAACTAATTCAGTCAACCTTTCCTTAACTGCAGTTGTTATAATTGTTAGGAGCAATGGCATATGAGGAGGAACTGTCCTCACCCTCGCATTGTTGATCCTGTAATGCAGCAAACCAGAGCAATAGTACTAGAAATAATAATGGCAGGGAACATTCACAAGATGAGCAAGGAGAAAATTACAGAGGTCGTGAAGCTAAAAGAAATGGTAATGCAAGTAGAAGAGCAGTGTAACAAGGCAGAGAGGTTGTCCAACAAGATGATAAGACTAAGTTTATGCTTTATCAATCAAGACAGAGGTTAAGACATTTGATGCAGTGATCATACTGATTTGTCAGGTATGCCTCCAATTGGGGATACATACTTTTGTATTAACCTGGATCTAAGAACTGATCCTATCTTTATTCCCCCTTATTGCACGACTCCAATAGAGTTGAGGAAGAATAAGGTTCAAATGAGCTTCTTAATAAGTGTTTCATCCATCCTAATGCTTCTTTATGGGCTCCCTAGTCTTGTTTGCTAAAGAGAGGGATGACAATATGAGGATGTGCATAGCCTATTGACAGTTGAGTAGGGTCACATCCAGAATAAGTAATCATTACCTCGTATAAATGGTCTCTTTGATCAGTTGTAGAGGTTGTAGATCTTCTCCCTTGTTCTTTATAGAGGAATCACAAAGAGATGGCAGTAGCACAACTACGTTAGTATTCTTTAAAATCAATCTAAGTTAAAGTTATACTCAATTGGAGATTAGGCCTGATGATCTACCTAAAATAGTGTTCAAAATTAGGTATGAGAACTATGAAATTTTGGTAATATTATTTGTGTTGACCAATGTACCTGTAGTCTCACGAGCTGGAATTGGGTGTAATAACACTCGTCATAACCGACCAAGGCAAGTCAACCTAAGTAAGGATATAATAAATAAAGTAAAGAATAAGTCAAAAATAGAAATCTATAAGAGGATAACTCAACAATAGCCAAAAATCACAACTCTAAAACTATCCCCAAGTCTCGTGTTACGTGTGCAAACCTTTATTATAAACAAGAATTAAAATGAATTTGCTAGTCTCAATATCTTATTCCTCGAATAGAACAAAACATAACATAAAGAAAGCTTCGAGAGTTCACTAGATGAATAAGTTGCTACCTCTCGAATAACCTAGAAGCTCAATTTAAAGTATGAAAGAGACATCAGCTAGAACCAAGCACATAACCTGCATAGAGTGTATAATCAAGAGTGAGTACCAAAATATACGATATATAGCAAGTAAGCCTAAATGCAGAGCAGAAATAAGAAATACAAGTACTCTAACTACCCTAAACACTGAGTAGAGAATAAGGAACGCAAATGCTCAAACCACACCACTTGAACCTTCAAAACTACAACCTGCACCCAAGAAAGTCATCATACACAATAAAAATATATAATTCAAATAGCACATCATTTTCAAATGCATCATAATCAACATATCACAATTACAGATTTTAACCACCAATTCATATTTTTAAGGATTTCACACAATCATGATATGTATATGAGGTGCAATGTGATGCAATGCAATGTTAGATAATCGTGATGCATATCTGTCCTATGACACACATCTGCTAATAAACTCAAATAGTAACCCATGGAAGTCTCACATAGACCATGTATTCACTGGAACCATATTTTATTGGCATAATTATATCTAGTCGAAATTATCTTTCTTCAGCATTTTACCAAATCTTGCAGAAAGCATTTTTCTTTGGCATTTTCATCAAATAGTGAAACTCAATCAAATAAGTATTTTCAAGTAGTGCATGAGGGAATGAAATGAGTCCACATAATACATATAAACGTCATTCAAGCCAATCAAGCAAATCATTAGTTTGATAGTGGGATCATCATCATCAATCTATTCCTTCAAGGATAATCCTAATATCATTATTCATTTGCTTTCAGTAATCAATTGTCATCATAATCCATGATACTCAACATTGAGTTAGCGTTTCATTTCACAATTGAATCAATATCTTTCACAAGATTTCTCAATAATTTTATCAACATGATCATCAAGATCTTTCAAATGGTGATAGCAATTTAAATTAAATTTTTTAACACTTGAATTGACATCATCAATAGTTTCTCAATAATTGAATCAATATCAACAATCATGCTTCTCAAAAAATCACATCAGCATTAAATATCACATTTCTCAAAATAACTCAAGTTGTCACATGCAACCACATAGCCATTTTATTACTCCGTTGTAATTTACTAAATTTATTTCACTGAATATTCAAGTCACATCCTTATTTTAATTATTTCTCAACAAACAAGAAAGAAAATACAAATTTCAATAGTCTCAACAAAGTTTAAGAAATTTATTTGCGTCAAACACAATCAAATAATCACCTGATACTTGAGTTTTTCCTCTTCTTTAGATTTTCGATTCAACACAATCTATTCAAGTACGAATTTTTCATAAGAATACAAGAACAACTACACTAATTGTATCCAATTTGGAGATCAAAATCAAAGTGAATAAAAAATCTCTTCCTAGAAAATTAGGGGTCCATATCGGCAAAACACAAAAGAGTTGTTATGTATATAAGTAAACAAGCCTTATAACTAGTGATGCCATAAGCCACAACAGACAATATCAATAGTGGGATGTGCCATTACAGAGAGTATTTGAGCCACTCTTGTGTCAGCTTTGTCGATGTGGGCTAAAGTTCAATCGAATTTGGGCAAATTCTGGTGAGGCAAGGTAAACCTTAGTATGGACAATTTCATGCCATGGGACAAACCTTAGTGAGGATGCTGAGTCCATAGAGGGAGTATATATAACAATCAATCTTTATATAAAAGCCTCATATTCGCAAAACACAAGAGATATTGAGTATATAAGTAAACAAACAATTAACACACACAATTATGATACCCAAATCATTTGGAATTCACCAGTGAAAATTACACAAGAAAATGATGTTAAAATTAATTCAAAATTCAAAATTTACCAATGGTTCATATTCATGAAAAATCCTTAAAAATTGAATTTTAAAATTGAGAATTGGAGGATGAAATCACAAATCAATTAATAGGTAATGAAGGTTAAGCCAAAATCTGTTACAAGGTAATTTCCAAACCCCGAACCCCTAATTATTCACTCGTCCTAATTCATTAATTTCTAAATTTCTCTCTCCACTAAGGCTCTCAAATCCCCATTGAAGACATCAAAAAAATTCTCCAAGCTCTCCATCAAAATTCAAGAATTCTTCCAACTTCTTACCCAAGGTATGTGATTCTTCATCCATGGGTTCCTTTAACCCATGGAGCCCAAGAAGTTCTCTATTTTTCCATCTAATTTCAAATTTGTATTTTCTCGATGTTTCTAATTTTTAATCAATTTTATGAATTATAATTTAAATTACAATTATGAACTTATTATCAATATAAATTGATGATTGTTGCATGAATTTGATTTATTTTTTATGAATTCTTAAAATTCTTCCTAGAGTTCATGAAATGGTTATTCTTAGGAATTATGTATGATTTGATACAAATTATTGGGTTATATTAAAGTTTACATATTAATTTCCTCAAATTTAATCTTGTGATCGTGAAGGTGAAAAGTGAATTCTTTTAATTTTGACTTCTATTAAAATGATTTTTCCTAATTAAGTATAAATCTACTCTAATTATATGATTATGCATATTCTTAATCTAGTTTAATTTCTAAGTCAATTGAATGTAAACCCATGTCTTCACCTTGATTTCAAGTATAAGTTATGATTAAAGAAAATGTGCACATTTTGAATTCATTATATTTGTATATTTGTCAAAATTTGGCTTACCCTCTAGCATTAAAAATTAAAAGAAAACATGCACTTTTTGAATTCATCATATTTGTATACTTGTCAAAATCGGTGTGATAGAAATATGTATGCTATCTTTGTAATTTTGGACATTTTACCGCTTATTTTATGACAAGATGGATTTCAACCATCAATAATTACTGATCCATATGATGTTTAAATCAAAGAAAAAAATAACAATAAAAAATTTAAGTAATATATATTTTCCTAATTAATATGAAGTAGTATCTCATCTTCTAATCAAACTCAACCCCTTTTAATATTTTCTCTCCAAAATTATGACTCAGTACTCTCTAATTCATCACCGAGACTCTAATTATACACTTTCAAAGTCACTTCCACCTTCGATCACCATCATAGCCAATGTTTGTTGATGATCACTGCTTCGTGCTGACTACTATAATTACTTCACAACCCCAGACTTGTATGATTGACTATTTCTTGGCTTAAGCTTCTCTTGGTGATCCTCTTCTCTGGCATTATTCTTTTTTTCTTAAATTTTGGCTCATGGACCCATTTTATTAATAAAAGCAATGTAACTTACATCTGGCCCAAAAAAGGAAATAACTGTGAGCCCAAAATCGGAAATAAAAGAAGCTAGAAGGTCTGCAGACATAAGAAACCCTACAAAAATCGGGGGTTTCTTATCCTATACTCTCCGCCTCTTCGCTTCAACAGTCGCCTCCTCTTCCAATGTTTCTCCTGATCAATAATAAACAATTTCTTCTCTTTTGTCTGTGGGCGGTCAATTTCTTACACATCAAGCTCAATGAAGATAGTATCAGCTATGAAAGATGAGATTCTTTCTCTTATTCCCCGTTTATATGCAATTCTGACTATCTATTTCTTTTGTGCAGGTGTCGTCTATGGTAATGGTGGTGTTGATTGAAGAGGTTAGACCCCTTGATTTCTTTTGCATTATTCTTTGTCTTCATCCTTTCTTTTTATTTTTTGCAACAGCATTCTATCCAGATCATTTGTATAGATCCAGATCGGATATACTGATGTTCAATGATCACCAAAAATTCTAGCAACTTTACTTTTTCAAATTAACTTTAGAGATCAAGGATCATTTTATTTCTAATAAGTATAATAAATTAAAGTTAATATGATAGGACTAGATCTAGGTAGCCCAACTAAAAACAAGAAAATAAAACCCGACGTAGTATTATCTCGTAAATATCTGCCCATTATTCCTTCTAGACCCCTCATTTTCACCTTCTATGTATTTTCCCAAAAAGTCACTTATGGTGTCTTCCTTCTGTTAGATGTTTCTCTTTATCTTGCTTCTCTTGAGTGAGTTTTGTTCGCCTTCTGAAATCCAACTTATGTATTGTCAATAGCTTTACAAGCGTGAGTCCTTCTCCTTCCTCTATGTGGTTCGTGTTTTCTATCTTTTTTCTCACCTTTATTCACGATGTTAGATGGTAGATTTGTGGTCATCCACGTCCCAAATTGAGGATATGATGTCTTTTTCCTCATTAGTTTCAGGTACTCTATTTGAATCCTTTTCTCTTTTTAACAATTTTACTGATATCTCTTTTGGTTCTTTTAGAGGGAGTTGCTGGGGCGAAGAATCAGATCTTGTTGACCTCCCTCCTTCTTCACTTGACTGTTGATACTGCTCAGGTATTTTTGTAAGACTGATAGGGCTTTCATTTTTGTAAAGAAAAACTCCTTTTTAATCATGTTTTTCTCATTATCTAGATAACTACATTCCCAGTGATTTGACCCATGCTGTTTCAAATCTTATGTAAATTTGTACTATGAATACTCATCTTGTATTTTGTATATTTTCTTACTAGCATGCCTCACTGAAAATATGGAACTGCTCTTTCAGCAAATATGACACTCTAAATTTCCTAGTTCTGATGCGTCAATAGCCCACTTGCATTTTGTCCATGTTTAGCTACACTTTACATTGCTTTGGTAGTTGATAATAATGCTTATAACTCTTATTGTCACCTTCTGTAAACGCATTGTTTGCTAATGCATCTGCTAATAAATTACCCTCTCTAAATATATGTTGAACACTGATTTGTAACTTCTCTACCATATCCCTTGCTTCGATCATAATATCAACCAACTCCAAGGGGATTTTTCATTCTCTACACAAAATGTGTTTTATACTTAATAAATCTGTCTCCATGATAATTCTAGTAGACAGTGTAATAGCACAATATCTTAAACACTTTAACATTGCTACTGCCTCAGCCTTAGTATTTGTAGTGATTTCTATCTTATGTGTTTCAAGCCAAATCAAATCTCCATTATGATCCCGCAAACAAAAAACATAAAAGCTTTCCCCTAGATTTCCTTTGGAGGCTCCATCCCAATTACATTTAACTTGACTTGTCCTAAGAAATCTCTAGGTTATGTTTTTGACATACAACTTGGCCCTATACTGCTAAAAATAAGACATAATTTCCTCCCAACTAGTAGGACAATAAACCCGGGGGAAGGAAATTCTAATGAATTGATTAGTAGTGTTTTCACACTGTTTAATCAAGTTCATTAAACTTACATCCTTTTCATGTTTTCTAGCATTTCTTATTTTCCAAAGCTTCCACAAGACCACAACTGGAACAATCCTATAAATGTTCCTTATTTTACTAGGACCTTTGACTTGCCACCATTGAATCACCGTCTATTGCAGATGGACTCCTGTCACAGTAAAACCTACTGTTAAGTAAATGTTTTGATGATTAAAAAACTAACTCGAGGATCGGGTAGCCTATGAGATCAATCTGAAGTGTTTGCATATGGGATACATCTATTAAAGCTGTTGTGGTTGGCAAAATGTTACCCTCATTTGTACTAAAGTATCGGTAGTCCATGTAATGCATCTTGTGCAATATAAAAGGATCTTTTCCAAGTAACAAAAATAACTTTTGGAAATATCATAAACTGAATATCCTTATTGCTCGAAAAGCTCTCTCTTGGCTCTTGGTGTGAAAATACAGTTGTTGCATTCAAGGGACCTGATAGAAGATTAGAATAGCTTCCTTGTATGTCAGTAGTTGTGTTGTGTTGCAAATTGTAAGATCATTCCTAGTCTATAAAGGAACACGATCATTATTTTTGTTACATTCTTGTGAGTGTTGAACCTCATTAGCTGGGTGGAGTCATGATATGTAGTGGTTTGTAGTCTAACTTCATCTTGGAGGTGATAGTGTGGACTAGTTATTGTTGGTGTTGTTGCTCATAGCTTGTAACTGGGGTTGCAAGTGGAAATGATGAGGAAGTGAGGCAAATTAAACCGAGTGTGTTCTATTTGTTTACTTTGCTCATTCATTTAGTGGATTTTGCTTTTTTGGAAATTTTATTTGACAGGTCGTGGTTGTTCATCCTTTGAGGAAGGAAATTTTCCACGTTAAATCCTTGTGTTCTATTCCATGTTGTTTATCTTCTTTTAGTTTCTAGTTATATCGTTTCAAGAGACCTGATCCCTTACTGTGATAGGTACGTATTTACTCAACAAGTGGTATCAGAGCAAGGATCTCTATACAGCTTACACCTAGAGATTTTCTGGTAAATATGGCTGCTCCACTAAACCTAGAAGAAGAACAATCATCGACGAGGCCTCCAAGATTCAATGACAAGTTTTATGGATGGTGAAAAAGTCCTATGCACGACTTTTTTATGGCCAAAGACAGTGAACTGCGGGATATTGTTCTTGATGGACCATATGTTCTTACCATCAAAGTCAAGGAAGGGAAGACTACTAGACTAGTTCCCAAAACTAGACAACAATATTCAGAGGCTGATCGAAAGAAGATTGAGAAAAATTACAAGGCTAAGAAACTAATTGTATGTGGATTGGTGCTGAAGAGTATAATAGAATTTCAGCCTGTGAATCAGCTAAAGAGTTAGGGGATTGTCTTAAGAATGCTCATGAAGGTATTGAGCAAGTGATTGAGTCTAAGGTACACATGCTTACTTCTCAATATGAAGATTTTGTGATGCTGGAAAGTGAGTGCATACATGATATGGTGACCAGGTTCTCAGTAATAACCAACTAGTTAAAGTGTTGGGGAGAACCTGTTAGTCAAACCAAACAAGTGAGAAAAATTCTTAGGGTACTTCCCAATCCTTGGAAGAGTAAAGTTGATGCCATAACAAAGCCAAAAAATCTGAAGACTTTGACTATGGATGTGCTCATTGACATTCTTCAGACACAAGAGCTAAACAAATAACATGATACTACCAAAAGAGAAGGAAAGAAGGACAAGACTTTGACATTGAAAATATCTCATAGTCATGATGAAATTGATGGTGCAGATATAACCTATCTCACTAAAAGATTTAAGAAGATAATATTACGAAAAATCCTGGTTTTGCAAGGAAAAGAAACATTGGTAGATCTCAGGGTAATGCTGAACTATGTCATGAATGTGGGAATCCAGGACACTTCTTTAGAGAATATCCTTATGGGAAAGGTGATTACAAAGATGGTTTAAAGTTCTCGAAAGACAAAAGGAAGGACTGGGTTCCTGAGAAATTCAGAAGAAAGTCTGCAGCTGATCGGATTATAATGAAAGATCTGGGGGTGTAGGGTAACTCCTCCAATGACTCTGAAGATGAAGAACAACCTGAGGACTCATCTATGCTAGCTGTGAAAGATGATGACAAATTTTTGACAACTTGTTTGCATTCACGGCTCAATTAGATGATTAAGATGAAGATGGAGGAGGAGGAGGAGGAGGAGGAGGTAACACTACTAGACTTGAAAGGGAACTTAAACCTTTATTCTACCAAAACGTTGAAGAAGCTTGCATGTGTTCTCATTAATTCCATTGGTGAATTAACTAACGAAAAGGATTTATTATACAATAGTGCTATTGTCTCATAAGATGAAAAAAAAATTATTTTAAAAAATCAAGTGTCTAGCTTGGAAGTAAAAGTTGTGGCTCTAGAAGCTGAAAAAGATGAACTTTTGAAGTTGATAGAAACTAAATCCAAATCTAATGCTAAGCTAAAAGGTAAAATCAATGAAAATGAACTTGTTTTAGAAGAGAAACTGAAGGAGGCTGAGTTGAAGTTGATGCTAGCTTTAGAAAGGAATGTTGTGATGGAGAAGGGCCTGCTAAAGGTCTAAGAGAACCTAAACAGGTCCTTGAAATGGACTACCTTTTCAAAGTTGTTGGGGTACATGTCCAACAATTGGAGTCATGAAAAGATAAGTCTAGGATATGCCAACAAAATTGACCCTCCTATGATCCTCATAGTAAATATGCCTCTGTTTTTGACAACTTGTCATGTTTATATTATGGTAGAAATGGTCATCTAAATGAAAGCTGTGAAGTTCTCGAAAGAACTCTGAAATGGTAGCAGTCTGATTACTTGAAAAGAAATGGTGTGAATAAGGGGACCAGGTCCTAAGTCAAAATTGAGTAACAAACCCTTGCCTGGGTGGACCAAGAAAATTTTGATTAGGCCTTTGTCTTATTATTGGGAACTTAGACTGAAGTAGGTTACCAAAACTAAGAAGTAATCTTGTGCAGGAACAGTCAGGAGGAAGCAATCAGTGTTGATTCATGGATAATTGATGCTCCAAGCACATTGTCACAACCCAACCTAGGGTCGTGACCAGTGCCCAATAGGGGCACCCTGACACGTACTACTTGACATTCCCAATTTAGTCGACTTGGAAACCTGCCGGAATTTCGACAGAGTTTCCTCTATTTTATTAACTAAACGCACCTGCAAGAAAAATCCAGCAGCTTCCCAAACAACAAGGCAAATACATATCTCGTTATACAGATGTCTAAATGCGGGCCGACAAGGCCTCCGCTGCGGTCCTGCCGCCTAATAATCACATCACACATAAAGTAATGCGGTCTCGCCGCCTGATCAAGTACCAAACGCAAACAATAAACCATGTACTCACGTGTCTCTCACATATTCCCATTACCCACTAGTATCCACAGACCTCTAGACATAGATACCAAATAATACGTGTATATATACATGACCCGACTACAACATATATAAACATGAGGCTACCAATAGCTGGCTCCTGGAATAAAAGGGCGCTGTAGCTAAGCTGAAGATCATACGCAGGAGGGTCTCGCACCTGTACGTCAGTGCCTGCGGGCATGAACGCAGCCCCTCCTCCCCCTGAAGGAAGGGGTCAGTACAAAAGTCGTACCGCATATGTAAATTGGTAAATGCGAACATGAATGAAAGTAATAACCCCCAAGTAAAGATATAAGAGTCAAATCACATCTGAGGGTCAGAATACTGTTTTAATTAAAATATCAAATAATGCAGGTTTCTGTAATCAATACAAAAACTAAGGTGAAATTGAAGAAAATGGAATAACTTTTATATAGAAATTTCTATGTCATGCTTTTTTCGTTAATCTCTTCTAGGATTTTCTTGAAGTTCTCCACATAATATCTCATAATTTAGGTTTTATCACTCTGTTTTTAGATATTTTGATTATTTTTAGGCGAATCCTCGCACCTGTATCCATACATGGATCCATATCCCCGAATCTTAAAAATTTGATCATGAAGGATTCGGCCACCCGCACCTGTATCGGCCACCCGCACCCGAATCCGAGCAACTTAGCTCGAGTATGACTAAGTGATATTTGTGACAGTGAGTTGATTTTTTATGTGTTATGCATCTATGCTTTTATTTCTTTTCATCCTGTAAAATGCATAGCAAGAAAGAATTCAACTGCAAGATTCTTTGGGACTGTGGGGAAGATGGATTTAGGATAGTTTTATGAGGCTATCAGTCGGTGCATGTTTAACATATTCAACAAAACATTCTTTATGGTGTTGTTTTTTTGCTGCTGTTGGATTACCTGTAGGAATATCTTAGTTTCATATGCTACTGGTTCACTAGTGGTTTTTTCCATTGAATTAATGGAATCAATTTAATTTTTTTCAAATGAGTTACGTTTTTTGACGTCATTTCCTGGTAACAGCTGTAACTTTTAAGACTTAAGAACTTGTGTTTATGATTTTCTTACTTTTGAGATATTATTTTCTTCTCTGTCTGATCTTTTTTTTTTTTGGGGGGGGGGGGGCGCGGGGGCAATGGATCTTTACAGACTCCTCAAACTCCAATTGTACGCACAAAAGCTTATGAGAAGTACTGTTTTGATGACTATCCATTAGGAACAAATGCAATTGTGGCAGTTTTGGCTTATTCAGGGTAACAGTTCTGTACTGCACTTTGTTTCTCTTTTTCCTATCAGCGAAACATAAAATGCATATCTTCATGTTATGCAGATATGATATGGAGGATGCTATGGTCTTAAATAAATCATCTGTAGATCGTGGTTTGTGTCATGGGCATATATACCAGGTATCATTTGACCTTTTAAAACCATTTGTAACTTTTAGTTTGATACAGAAATGGCTTTTTTGTTCAGCCTAACCCCCGCCCCCCCGCCCCGGAAAGAAAACAAAACGCCCGCCAACAAAAAAGAACAACCACACCTAAGAGA
>JAPFFP010000001.1:19859533-19876397 GCA_026153255.1 Solanum medicagineum
TGTTCCCCCCACCCCCCCCCCCCCCCCAAAAAAAAAAAAACCCCTCCCCCAAAAGAAAAGACTAACACGTCTTCTGAACTATGAATCTCCTTTTGACACTACATTGGTGGAGCTTTTGAGCACCAATGTTTTATCTTTGACAAGTTCTCGAAGGATGATAAGGTATTTGGTGGTTGCATAAAATGGGAGGGAAAAACTAATGAAATATCGTACAAGGGTAAAGCATTGAGTTCACAAATCTTCTCATCAATTCAAAACTTTCTTTCCGAGACCACAAACAACACCATAAAGTTAAACAACACCATAAAGTTTTATACTTGATGGTCTTCTGGTTTCCAAAAAATGGAAAAACAGATCTATCTCTGTTCTTTTTCCTATTTAGGGCTTTTGGGTTCTTATGTACTTGATCCCTCCCTTGATAAACTGTTTATCCTACTACTCTTTGTGGAGGCCAGTTTTCTGATCTTTCATGTGGACATCTTTTATTGACCAATGTGTGATCTTCTAATTTGCAGACAGAAACCATTGACTTGACTGAGCAAAGTGCCAAATCTGATCGTGCTCAGAGATTGTTCAGAAGAAGCAATTTGGATAGGTCGTCTCATCAGCTGATTGATTCTGATGGTCTTCCATATGTGGGGCAGGTAACAGGATGTTTTTTTTTTCTATTTTTTGGTGAGTCAAGTTGCACCTGAGTAAACATGATCATTTGATTGCAGAGGATTAATCCAAATGAGCCATATTGTAGCATTTACAATGAAATAACCAGTCAGACAACTAGTATGAAGTTGAAGGGCTCGGAGCCTGTTGTTGTCGATTATGTTGCTGTCGATGTGAAAAATAAAACACATCTGCAGAAGGTGAGCAATTCCCAATATATTTGACTTTGAGAAGATACATCCTGTTGTTACTTTTCTGGGTTTCTAATCCACTTTGCTATTGCTATCCTCTTTGTTAGGATTTATAATTTGGTGTAATTCTTTATCTTTTGCTTTCTATTTCTCTTGAATTCTGATATATAAATTGGTGTAATTCTGTTATCTTTTGGTTTTTGTTTCTCTTGAATTTTGATATGTACATTGGCCTAGAGCTTTTACTATCTGATGCTTTATTATCACAGTCGTCATTGCTCAAAGCTAACCATTTTTAGTAAGCAATGGTATTGCCAGAAGGTGCTCCTATTAGACTAGCAGTACTTGCAAAAGTTAAGGATATTGCAGAAGGTGCTTCTATTATGCTAGAGGTACTTGCAAACTATATAGGGAACCCTTCTATAGAACTCCATTCAGTCATCTGTGAGTAGCAAGACGTGTATACTACCCTAAAAAAAAGTACAGACAGCAAAGTCCTATAGAACTGTAGTTTATTCACAAAATGGATTTTATAGAACTGTAGTTTATTCACAAATGGGTCCTTTGATGCTGCAGTTGAAGTTTTTTTTTTTTTTTTTGGTAATAACAAAAACTTTGTCAGTTCATGATTGACAGTCCTCTCTTAGCTAAAGAATATACTCTGGTGTCTTCAATTCAAAGAGCTTCAACTTATGGTAACATTTTTCATTTCTTCTGGGCAGGCAAATATACGTTTTAGACGCTCCAGAAATCCTGTAATTGGTGATAAGTTTAGCAGCCGACATGGGCAAAAGGGTGTTTGTTCTCAATTGTGGCCTGATATTGATATGCCCTTCTCAGGAGTTACAGGAATGAGGCCGGATCTTATTATCAATCCACATGCTTTCCCTTCTAGGATGACGATTGCTATGCTGTTGGAGTCAATTGCTGCTAAGGTCTGTTTTCTCTTCCGCCGCTTATGGTGTTATTTATTTCAAGCAAAAGTTTCTGGTTACGAGGTTGTTGCTCTCCAGACAATAGTATTTTCAAGTAGGTCTTGTGGTAGTTTTTACTTTTTATTGATTGTTGGCTTCATATACTGAAGATATCTCTCGTTTGTGGGGTATATTGTTCATCGAGCTTGAAATGGATATTTACAAGAATTTTTATATATATGCTTTCTCCGAACAGGGAGGTGCTTTACATGGGAAGTTTGTTGATGCGACACCGTTTTCCAACACAATGAAGAAAGCAGAATCGGAATCCAGTTCACTGGTGGATGAACTTGGTTCCATGTTAACGGCTTGTGGCTTCAATCACCATGGTGTGGAAGTACTGTATAGTGGAGTATATGGGACGGAACTGACTTGTGAAATATTTATTGGACCTGTTTATTATCAGCGGCTGCGACACATGGTTTCTGATAAATTTCAGGTTAGTATCACCCTGACATTAGAAAGAATAACTGTTTATTCTTACTGCCCTTTTTGACCCTTTTATGCTAATTTATGTTTCAATCAAGGGTAGCAAACACCCGACTCTGTTTGATGAATAACTGTTTACATAACCACCTCCTGTGCTCAACTCTTCTATGAACTGTTAAGTTTGAAAATTGGAAGCTAAAACAAGAAAAGAATGCAGTGTTCATGCTCAACATCGACTTCCAATGAAACCAAGATCATTAAGTGCTTCCTCTACCTAGTTTTCCTTTCCTGCTTGAATAATTCATTTATTACATTATTAAATGTATCTTATTCTCTGCGGGGTTGATAGATTTCATGCTAATGGGTCTCTTTTGTCCCATTTAACTAAAGGTTAAGTTGGATAAATTGGACTTTCTAGTATTCTTACTTGATCCTCATTCCTTGTCAGGTTAAATTGGATACTGAAATTGACTTGTTTTGCTGTACAGGTCCGTTCTACTGGACAGGTAGACCAGATCACTCGGCAGCCTCTCAAGGGGAGAAAGCGTGGTGGAGGTGTCCGCTTTGGTGAAATGGAACGAGATTCACTTCTTGCCCATGGAGCAGCATATTTGCTGCATGATAGACTCCATACCAGCTCAGATCATCACATTGCAGACGTGTGCTCTGAATGTGGTAGTGTCCTAACATCATCAATAATTCAGCCGCCAAAACGAGCAGTGCAAGCTATGTTGAATCTGCCACCTGCTAGAGAACCCAAAAAGGTTACTTGTCTTGCTTGCAGTTCAAGTAAAGGAATGGAGACTGTCGCAATGCCTTACGTGTTTAAATATCTAGCGGCTGAACTGGCAGCCATGAACATCAAGATGACTCTCAAACTAAGTAATGGGGCTGGAGCTTGATACACGTTTCTGCCAGTTGAATTATTCTTATGTCTAGAAGCAAGCGGGGAGCTGATTCCCATTTCATCTGTAACTGTACTCTCCCGATGTGCAATATGTCCAAAGAAGGGTTTGCAGCATCAGAAACTCGATTTGGTTTGAGATATCAGAAGTCCAGTTTCCTCGTGGGCTACAGAGAAAGAAAGTGTGCTGCAAATAAGACGGGTCAAAATATAGAGAGATGTCTCATCAGTAAGAATCCCGAGTTGTGCAGTCTTGCGGTCTGGCTCAAGAGGTGCAACGACCTTCCTTGTGTAGAACAAAATATAGAACTGTGTTTTATACTTTATTTGTTACAGCTTGTTGTATATTGTAGGGGTTAATATGGTGTCATTGTTGAGGCTCTATTGAAGCCAATGATTTTGTTTATCCCAGTATACTTCTAATTCACTTTAATGAGATAAAATTATTTTTGCCATACAGTAGCTTGTGTATGTATTTAAATTATGAGCTAGCCTCTCACTGATGTGGTGCCAAAAGCTAAATCAAGAGTAAATCCATATATTGTCTTGGAAGTTTACATAGAACTGCAAATTATAAAAAGGATTAACCATGAAGCTATTACTTTGAAAAATAAAAGTAGAGCTTGATTTTGAGCCTCTTGCATCAGAGCATGCTATCTGTTCTAGCTGGTAATCTCTTGAAGAAGTTGCTGGGAACAGAAGGCATCTTGCTTCTGAACCTGGGATGCCTCAACATATATAATCCAGCAACTAAAGCCACCACTCTGAAGGGAGTCACATAAAGCGTAACTGCAGCAGAAAGACTGAACATGATAAACAAGCTGGTTGCTTTTGGATCTCTCCAGCTGAGCACCCCCTGCAGCCTCTCTCCTTGTGTTGCTATGTCCCCGACCACGGTCTGAATCCTCCCAGCCACACTTCTCAGCCTATCGTACCTCATTCGAGCAATGTCATGGGGCGTAGATGTTGGAAATGTGTCAAATTCTTCATCAAGCTCATCAGGGTGCACTGTTTCTGCCCATGAAAGCTTAGTGTCCATGTGAGGAGGGTGCCTTGGCCGGAACCGATAGTTCCATAGTCCAATGAGGAACATGTAGAGGAACAGAGTTGGAAGAATCAACTCTGGGTACCAGATCAGTATCAAGAAGAGGATGTGAACCAATACTGAGGTGACTGGATTTTTCCAGTGACATATTTCACCAAACCATCGGTTAACAGAGATCATGCCTGAAAGAAGTGACATGATCCTAAAGAAATTAGCCTTGCTTCTTCTCATGCTCCACATGTGGGAATCCACATCTAGCATGTACTCTACAACTTCTTTCCTGAGTGGTGGTTCAGCTCTAGCAAGCCTAACAGCAACTATGCTCATAGCTTGGTATCTCAAGTTGTCTACTTGGTTGACAGTAAAGGGATGAAGGTAGTGCATTTTGGGAAGCAAAGGGTGGCCATAAGTATGTATCATGTTGACTAAAGAGAGGGTTGTGAATCTTACTGCCAATTGAAGTTCCCCCATTTTCTTAACCCCTGATGGGTGCAGAACAAGAAGGGGATAAGAATGAGTGTAAATTCGATGAGATTCTAACGTTGATAATCTTATACGCACCTTCCCTATTCGTGAGTCTCGTGCTGCTCCAGTCCCTTGCTTCTCAACTCCCAAGTGGCAGTTATCAAAGACACCCAATGTGATAACTGTGCAAGGATCATAAACTTCCCAAGTGTATTGCTCATTCCATTTGGGGCTGAAAGTGTCAAGAATGGTTCTTGTCCGTACCCATTTCTGACCATATTTAGCCACACAATAGGCATCTGTGCTTCCTCTACTGTCCTTCATCTTCATTGGAAGAAGCCCTTCTGCACCTAATATGCCAACTTCCAATATTCCCACCGGTGGTTTCCACAGCTGTCGTGCTGTTGGCCTTTGATCACTTATGTACATAGCTGATTCATCCAGCACATGATATCCACCTTCAAGGCATACTCTGAGGTGAACTCTGCTTGCAAACTTGAGCTCTTTCCTCCTGTCCACTTCCAAGGAACCAAAACCAAACTTTTCAAGGTTGAACCAGCGAGATTGGACAGGCCGGTGGTCAAGCCTCTTCTCAAATGTGTTGAGTGGGAAACTTATCCTGCCAAGAATCTCATCTTTCATAGGATGAACACGGTCCTCAATGCTGAGGACTAGCTGCTCCTCAAAAGGCTCAGCAGCTACAAAAACCAAATCCTCGTTCCACATTGGATTTGCTGTTCGAGCAGGGCATATACCGGTCTTGAGCACCTGATTTCCCACCTGGGCTTTCACAAAAACTTCAGGGAGGCGGCTCTGGTCATTCGGTATGATGTCTTGAGCTTCAATAACATTTACTCTCAGGTACCAAAGTTTTGGAGAGACATAAACTTTGGACCTGACGCTCATAACCCCCTCTCCATGAACAAAGGCAGCATCTGCATGCCAGGCATCTGAAAATGCTTCATCTGCTTGTGTTCCCATCCAAACAGCAAGCATGATCTCCCCTCTTACTTTCCCTTCTCCTCGTCGATCCTCCAGTCTGTACCATTGAGGAGCCAGTGGACTATCAGGAGGAACTCTTGTTGGGACCTCATTCAAGTCAAAAACCACCCGTCCAAGATTATCATCTCTTCCCATCATATCTTTATCTTTCACATAAACTTCAAGAACCGAAGACTGAATTCGATCTTTAGAGAAAGCAAATACCTGGTTCCACTCGGGATTCATTTTTTTCTCAAAATGCTTTGTCCTTCCTTTGTAATTCCCCATTTTCACCTCCACATACGGATCACAGCTACCAGTGAGCACACTTGGTTGAAGATCTTTGGACTTAACAACACGAACATAAAGATAAAACATCTGCTCCACAAGGTCGTATGTGCTTGCAAATCTATCACTGTTCATCCATCCTCTTCCTCCGTGGCCTCCACCACGTGGCCATTTCTCACCAAGCTGAGGATTCGTGTCCTTCAGCTCATAATCATCATTAGGTTGGCCATGCATGGTTCGGGGTTGGTTTACTTGATGCTGCATTGGTGGTTGGATACCTGGCTGGCTGTGAATAGCTCGGGGGTGGTCCACTTGATGCTGCATTGGCAGTTGAACACCTGGGTGGCTATGAATAGCTTGGGGGTGGTCTACTTGATGCTGCATTGTCGGTGGGAAACCTGGTCTCTTCCTTATTGATATGACTGGCTGCTGCATAGCTTGATGCTTGAAAATTAATTGAGATCTTTCTTCGATGTGCTGAACTGACTCTGTGGCCTCTTCACTTGGAGTAAGATGACCAGGTTTTTCTACTACAGCAAAGCTTGGAGACTGATCAGCAGAAGAAATTGCAGTGTTTTCAGTTTTTAATACTTCAGAACTGTTACTAGATTTAGGAGTATCAAGACAAGAAACTTCAGGAGCAGTAAGTGAAGTTGGATTATCTAAATCTTCTGGATTTTCGACGGAAGTGGTATTTATAGGACTAGATGATTTTTGGCTTGGCTGGATAGAAGATATTTGAGGATATAAGTGTGGATCAGATTGTGGTGAAGTGTATATTTTGAGACCAATCTCTCCTTTAACAAACGACGAAAACCATTTCTTTTCAAGTTGGAATCTTTGATAAACTTCTTCCCCTTTCTTTACTATATTTGAGCAAGGAATTCTCACCCTTCCAAGAAAGTTTCTCCCTGGAACAGGCCTTCTCTCATGATACACAGAAACTTCAATGTACTTGTATCGATAGTTTTTTATATCATCGAGATGGAAGATGAGTTTATGGTTCCAAGTGGGGTTGAGATTTTTTGGGACTGTTCTGGTTTTGCTAAGTTGGTTTTCAAAGTCTACTTCTACAAATGGACTTGCTGATCCTTCACCATCTTTTGGCATAAGATCATAAGCATCTATTACTTCTACGACGAGCTTCATATCTCCCTCCCTTTTTGTTCTTGTTTTTGCCAGTAAGAAATAACTCTTTTCAAGAAATCTCAAGACTCAATTCTCAAGCAACCAGATTCTAATATTTAACAAAGATAGTAGCAAGTTAAAGGAAGGAAGTAAACAACTTTGTATATGTTGTTTTTAGTTTAGTATCAAGGTGCATTCTACAAGAAAAGAATGATTTGATGAAGAAGCTGCTTAATAGGTCTAGAAAAATGGAGTGAAAGGAATGAATTTTTTGGCAAAGTAGGAAATAAACCAGCAGTACAACAGAGTAAAGAAGAAAAATGTAGATGAAGAATGAATTTGTTAATGTCTTGTTGAACATGGATGAAAAAGCTAAAAGCAGTATGCTTCCATGTAAGTTTAGGTCCAAATAAGAGTTTAACTTACAGTATAATGTACATCGTCATGCTAAAGTGACCTACAACAACATGTAACTGTCTCTATAAGCCTACTATTATATGTGTAAAACCAACCTAGGAAGTCTTGGCTAAAAGTGACTGCTGAATGCTGTCAAACATACACTTTTGAATAAAGAATAAATACTCTGCTTCATTCTCTTTTAGCTGTAAGCCAGACACTCTGAACATTCTAGATGTAGATCCAATGTTATTCTTTTCTTGCTTTTAGGTTTTAAGTTTTCAATAGTAATGCCTTTAGTCCATTGCGTGGAGTGGAGTAAGTTTAACCCAGTTACTCTGATTCTAATCGTCTAAAAGGAAAATTCCTTACTTGGATGTTGTGATCTTTCAAGGCATAGTAGAGCATGAAGACAAAATGTCTTTTAATGCTTTATTCTTTCCTTCCATCTCTTTGGACTAGAAAAGTGTTCAATTTCCTTTAAAGAATTATTTCAATGTTCACATTACTAATTAATTATATAGAGGATTGGATATCAAACAAGGAATATTAGGGACCGGTGGCATAGCCACACGGTGGACAATCAAAAAATATAGTTAAACATGAATTTTGGACACTCTTAATAAAATTCTGACTTTGCTACTAAATTTACAAACAAAAAAAGGGAAATGAAAAAAGACATTTTATGAATATACTCTTCATCGTCCAAGGACAACTCCCTCTTATTTAGAATGATGACGATGTGAGGATATCTTAGATAAATTAGAAGAATTATTATTTTTGTACCATTATCCTAAACTAATCTTATGCGCGGAAAGAAAAAATATTGATGAGGCTAGCAAATATATTTCGTCCATAGCTCTAGATCCAACAAATTAGGTCGCTATAAATTTTAGACCAAAGCTGAAATTTAGCCTTAAACCCCTACACACTTGCTGCTATTCCTTCTGCAAGTTACCATGCACGGTATGAAACTCATATAACATGTGTGTGGAAGGATAAAGTGTACATAAATTTTATCTTTATTTTGTTTTGATGAAGAATACAATGTTGATAAATTTTTGGTTTAAAGAAAAACGTTACATGAAACAAGAAGTTTCAAAAATATCAAATACATAAAAATAAGAAGCAAGTTAGTTATGAGGAACCGCAAGGGTCAGTGTGATAATTCAGCACCTCACCCTTAAGCAAGAGGTTGGGGGTTCGATTCCCACCTCTAGCGAATAGAAAAAACTCTGTAGCCAGTTCCCTAAAACTATTTAAAATAAAATAAAATATTGGTCCATAGAAATAATTGAAGTAAACGAAATAACAATAATAATATTTTATTAAAAAAGATAATTCTAAAATGATAATAGTAATAAAGAATTATATCTTAAATTCTTGACCAGCCAAACAAATTGAAGCTATTTCTATGAATTTTGGTTATTTTTTAAAAAATAAATATAATTATATTTATTGTAAATTAATTATTTAATTTTATTTATCTAAAACTAATTAATTATAGTTATGTTTATATAAAATACTTAATTATAATTATGTATACATAATTATACTAAATTAATTATATAATTATAATTATGTTATTGTAAATTAATTACTTAATAAAAGATGTTTTTGAAGAAAATATTTTCCTTCCCACCAAACACACTCATAAAGATTTAGTATTTTCCAAACACAGAATGTTAAGATTTAAGAGGTTGAAGAGAAGTTAGGCGAGTTATGATAATTTATGCAAGTTATTTTGAGTTAATTTCTTGAATGGTACTAAATTTATAACAGTATCTTATATATTAAGGTCATTCTTGCTCCTCTAAGACAACAAGGTCATTTAACTAATGAGATATCCTACTAAAGTCACTTTAATTTTATTTTTGGGACAAAAAGTCTTCCAACTATTGTAATTTTAACTTAGAAAAAATAAGACAGAATTTAATATATCATATTGAAATCTTATTTTTAAAAAAAGTAATAAAACTTCTTTAACTTATGATTATTTTTAAAAATATATGATAGCACTCATTTTATTTACTCTTAATCGTAAAATAAAAAAAACTATCATGCTTTTAGTTACTAATTAAAAGAGGACTAAAGTTGCTTAAGTCATTTTGTCAATCTAAAATTACTAGCAATCTCATAGTGGAGATAATCACTCTCCACTTCAAGGCAAATAATAGATCAACGTAGTATCATTTGAAATTGTTGATTCATATATTCAATTCAAGGCAAAACATTTATAACTGAAGTGAAAATTTAAATTTGTCTTCATATTCCGCTATGCTAAAAATATTAATTTTACATAGTGATAAATAACAATTCAATAGTAAAAATAAAAATTTGTGAGTTATATATCATAAAATTAAAATTAATTGTTTTGTGTCTTTATCATATAATAGAACCATAATAACTCTGATATGAGTGATCATTCCAGGAATTAACTCTAGTTATGTTTTTCATATCTGAACTTGAATGGTATTGATCAACTTGCCACACATATTGGGTCATATATAAGCCCCAAGGAATGCTTTTTGAAAGGTTACACACTATCTTCGGGAGTTATTTGATACAAAAATGAATAATGCAGAGATTAATTATATAAGGATTAATTATGCAGGGATTAGTAATGTTGAGATTACTTTTTATCCCATGCTTGGTTTATTGTTTTTCATTTAATTTTGTGCTTGGTTTAAAATTCCTAAAAAAGTTTCTTTCCAATTATGCCCTTGAACTATTATGAGGTTTCTATTTCATGTAATTAGATCAAAGTAAATTATTTTTTTGTGACTTTTAACTAGTTAAGAAAATAATAATTTGTCATTATGGTTGCTATTTTCTCACTTAAATTATTTAAGAATAAATAATTGTAATCTTAACGAATAAAATGTCAATCTTTAATTTAATAAAGATAGACCATCCATTACTAAAATAGAAAAGATGGTAAATAATTGTAAAATAGACAATCTATATTTACACATAAAAATTTGAAAGTTGTAATTCTAATATACTAGTGTTTATATCTTACGTGGTGACTCAACCTTGAGAATATATCTAACATCATTGGACTTTATATTCTATCAAATAAAATCATTCAACTAAAATTAGTTATAAAAAAAAAAATTGACATGTCAAAATATTTTTTGTGTATTATGAAAAATATGAAACTACAAATAAATAAAATTTAAAAATTTGACATGGTAAATTTATTTATTTTTATATTATGAAAATATGAACCCACAAAAAAAAAATTTGGAAGCTAATTTATTCAAATAAATTTACTAGTACAAAACTACAAATATAAAATATAAAATCAAGAAAATAAAAAAATGTAAAAGAATTTGAGGGATGTTTTTGTCTTTATGTTTTTAATCCCATGGTATTAATCCTAGTACTAGCTAATACCACCAAATGGGAGGTATTAGCTAATCCCATGTATGTGGTATTAAGTAATACCATAGATTATTTATATATCACCCAAAAATTCAACCAAATATTGTATTAAATAATACCATCTTAATCCATGGATTAAATCTCCTAATCCCTCCTACCAAACATCCCCTTAGAGATTAAAAAAAAAAAAGGAAGAAAACGATATAAACCTGGCTTAGAAATTAGATTTCTTCCATTTTTTTTAACTTATTCATAACGAGATCCTATGCTATGTTCTTAAATAATATTATGAGTAACAACATTTGTTCTCCGATATTTGATAAAACCATTTGTTAAATAAATTCGTATTTATGTTTAATTAAAATCGATTTATTCTTTTTTTTTCCTTCTATTTGTTCAACTATGTATTTTTTGTTTTTAATAGTTGGACCTCGATTGACGTTGTTACTTTAGAAAGACGGGGTGATTGGGTTTATATTGAATGACCTCACTTCCAAGTGGTTAAGATATTGATTAGTACCTAATTAAATATAAAAGCAGATTTAGAAATAAGGAAAAATTTGTCGTAACCCTTATTCTTCTTTAAGAGTCCATTTGGATTGACTTATTTTAGGTGCTTATAAGCTAAAATGACTAATGAACAATTTTGAAGTGTTTGAATAAAGCTAAAAAGTACTTATAAGCACTTATTTTTAAGGCAAAATAATAAAAATAAGTCAACAACTTTTAAGTTCTTTTTAGCTTGTAAAAGTGTTTGACAATTTTCAAAACAGTTTAAAAAAAGTTAAAAGTTGATTAAAATAAGTTAAAAGTAGCAACTTATCCCCCCCCCCCCCCCCCAAATTCCTTCTCATTATTTCAATTCAAACCACAGCCTAGCGCTCTTCGAAACCACCGCCTAGAAATGTTCTTCTCGCCGCTACTTTTCTCGTTTATTTAAATACTTTTATTTATATCAAACCTTCTAATCTTGGAACATGAATGTATGTTTACTTATATATATTGTCCTTCTTTCACTATTTTTTTTAATAAATAATTTTTGATAGTAAGAGAATACGTGAATGATAAATAAAATTTCTTATTCATGAATGTAATAAAAAAGTATCTTAAATTCCTTATGTGAAATAAGAAACGACATGCATGTCATTAGAAAGAATAAACATTATTGGTTTGTTAAATGTTGGAAGTTTCTTGAGAGAGCAAGAGGAAATGGGAATAATTGGTATATTTTAGCAATTGAATATCTCAATCATGTTTGGATTTCGATCATGAAAAAAGAGGCATCTTAAAATTTTCATGTGATCTATCCAAATTATATATTTCAAAAATTAAAATAAATTATGTATATAAAATTTACTTAAATATTAAGTTTATATTGATATTTTATTGTTTTAGGCATAAAAATCTTAAAGTAATCAGTTTTTATAATGTTAACGACTTGAAGGGTATTTCAGACATTTTAATTAAAAAAGTGCTTAACAGTTTAGCTATAACATTTTTATCCAAACACATAACTGCTTATTTTTTAAATAAATTTCACTACTTTAAAAGATGCTTTTGACGTATATTTTAAAAGTTATTTTTTTCCAGCTAAGCCAAACGAACTCTAAGACTAGTTTTGGGCATGATCTATTCAACAACAAGAAATATAAAAAAGACCTAACAAATACACACGAAATGGTATATTCTTGAACTCAAGCTACTGCTTTGTTTAATCTTAAATAACTAGTAGTACCTCATGAGTTCGAGTTTAATCAGAGATTTTCCTTGTCCGGAATGAGCTTCTACATAGGTCCTTCCACAAAGGGGCTTTTCTAAAACAAAAATTCAATCTACTCCTACCAATATCGTAGAAGCTTCACTTATGTTTAAGGAATTTACCAATTTATATACACAATAAAAATGCTTTATATACACACTATGAATTTTGGACGAGTCTGCACAAACCAATGTCACTGGTGCTCTGGTAGTCGAAGTTGATGCAGTGGTTCCGTATATCAGCAGTTTTCATCAGCATATCTCGATATCCTTAATTTGATCAGATGGCATGAACAGCCTCTTCACATCCTGCAATAAATTCGAAGATTTTGGAACTACTAAAGAATCATCCTTCATTGATGATTCATCATCCTCTGGTGCTAGCAAATAAATGCCAACAAACACAGAAATCATTCCTAGAACGAACATCGCGGTTCTTAAAGCATCAAACACCTTGTATTCCTCGAAGTAGACAAATCCAGTACAAATGGAGAAAAATGTCCAAGCAATTTGAAACATTGGAACAATAAGTATTGCATCAAATTGCGAAAGTCCTTCATTTAACCTCGACATCCAAAATCCACCTGTACTTAGAAACATCAAGAGCATTGAATACGTGAATCCGCTGTGCAATGCTAAATAACCACCCCCATCACTACTTGATGCCATTGACAATCTCAACATGTTTGAAAGAGACTTTGCGAACAATACTGAACACGATCCAATTGCACCAGAAACAACTGCATATGAAAATGGAACCAGCATTTTTCCTTTTCCTCTGCTGTAAATCGAATGATTTAAAACAACAACTAAGACTAAACCGAGAGAGTAAAGGAGAAACACAACGTTGGTGTAATTTTCACCTAATTGCTCTGGGGTGTAAACAGGGGATTGATGGTTACCAAAGGCTACAAGGAAAATGTTTCCAACAACAACAAAAGCAGTGGCTAACAGTAATTTGACTGTCACGATTTTGTTCAATATGAAGTACGCGAAACAGATGTTTGAGATGAACTGTATAGATCCTAAAGCTGCTAGAAGTGATTGAGCAGCATAACCAAATGAAATGAAATTGAGACAATTTCCAATTGTAAAAAAGAGCATACCAACTCTCCATGCTTGGAAATATATAATGGGCTTCATCTTAGGCCTTGAATTTCTCTCGTCATGAGCTAATTTGAGGAGATTGGTTCCGAAGTTGATGAAAATGCTTCCTAACAAATTGATTAACGCTCCAATTACCCAATCACCCATGGATGGAAAAAGTCCACCGTGGCGTAGTCAGAAATTCTAATAAGGAGATCGAAAAAACAAATACAAAACCTGCTACCTAAAGCAATTTTTGAGCTAACACTTTTGCTGTAGTGCACAACATAATTTTCATCAAACTTGATTGAATTGCTCTCTTCTGCCTCAAAAAAAATGGAGGATTTTTCTTCAATACATACACAAATAATTTATAAAAAATTGAATTTCTGATTTAAATATGTGCAGACAGAATAAAGAATTTTTACAATGATATTGGAAGCTCAGAAGTGTATGATATGAAGAGGGAAGCAGCCAGAAAAGAGTAGACAAAATTTGACCAATGGGAAGTCAAAGCTGGTGCCTGGTGGCCTTTTTGAGTCTTTCTTCCTCCTTTCCTTTCTTGCGTACAAGTAAAAGTTTGGAGTTGGGAATAATGTCAATGCTTTCTGTTTCTCGAAGTTTTAGACTAGTAACTTAATCGTCCATCACAAATATTATTTAAAAGAAGAATAATTTTTAAATTTATTATGTATAGTAAAATTTAAATATTTATCTGTCAAAAAGAGACTTTTTTTTTAAAAAAAAAAAAATCTGAAATATATCTAAATGTTGACAAAATCTGCTATAATAATCTCAAACTTTGAAGGGACCTATGACACCTCAGAACTAATTTAAAACATAATAGACACCCATTTAATATGTCATACCCATATATATATATGTATATATATTAATGGGTGAGATGCATGTGTTGCTAGGTGTATATTTCATGTTTTTAATTGTTATTTTTTATTTTAATCTTTCTTTTTTTTCTTTTTCTATTCAATGTTTCTTTACTTTTCTTGAATTTTGAAAATAGCAGTCACACCAATTCAGATGAACTCTCTTTCTTTTCTTGGGTTCCTTTACAATATTATTCTATTTATCTATTACTGTAGTTTTATTTAAATTTATGTCAAGATTTTAGTATTTCCCCAAAAAATGGGGTCTTCCTTTTAGCAAATTATGATTTTTTTTCGACAATAAATTTGTATTATTCTAAAAATTTGTGGTCTTTTTTATCGTTTTGACAGTGATAGAGGAAATTTTTTGATGACTAGTGCAAATGATGATTGTTACCGCTGAGAGAGGTATATGGATCAAGATGTTGATTCTACTGCTAAGAGTTCTTGGGATTGAATCGTTGTCGGCATCGGCGCAACTCTTCCGCCATGGCTTAATCTCAACAAAGAAGAAAGCCAAAAATAAAAAATATTAGCATTTAAGTAATAATGAGAATTAAAAATTACGTTGAACTTAAATTATTAAGGAACATTCAATTAAAAATTAAGTTGAACTTATATTATTAAGGAACATTCAATTAAAAATTGACATGTGTATATATGTCTTGTCAAAAAATAATTGAAGTTGATACCTCAAATTAGGTTATTTAATGAAAAAAAAAATGTGGGCTGCCATTTTAGATAATACAGATTGGTTCATTTTTCTTTAATTTATCCTAACACGTTTACTATACATGCGACTCACTTGATCATTTATCCAAACTGATAATATCTTTAATAATACATTTAAGAAAAAAAACCTCTAAAGTTTGAGATTATTTTATAGTAAATTTTATCAAAGTTCAGATATATTTTAGATTTTAAAAAAAAAATTATAAAATGTGACTCTTTTGGATATAAATAAAAATAAAAGAATTACATAAATTAAAATTAAGGGAAAAAATAATAACATACACTGTAATATGCTCACAAATAACAAAATAATAAATAAAGCGACACTCGATTAATTTAGCCTTGCTTATACAAATTTTATATAAAATGTTTCACAGATTAGAGAATCAGTTATTTTAACATTCACATCTAGTAAAAATTACTTTAAGAGAAAAATAAATATTAAAGAATATAAGGCTAACTTAGTTGTCCTTTTTTTATTAATTAATATTTCTTTAAAGAGCATGTACAAGAAAAATCTGATAAATAAAATGGACTAGAAAGAGTATTAGAATAACAAGCATATTTTGACATCAATTTTAACAAGCATGTAGGACACATGTATCTACTTATTCAATTTTATGAGAGTTTGAATGTCTAGTAATGCATAATTAAAGTTGGTTGATAATTGATATGAATAACATTTGAATCCAAATTAAAAGGCACACTTATGTATTGCGATTAGTTTCTTTCATATTTGTGAATATTTTTTTTCTTTAATCCTACAAAATGTATCTAATGTAGCGCTAGCACTCCAACTCTCTTCTCAAATATAGATAAATTATAGCTTAATTATCAAAAATATACACTGATTATATAATGTAGTGTACCTATACAATACACTAACTATACATTATGATACACTTAAAAAACTAAATATAATTTAACTATACATGAGGTATATATATTGACATTCAATCTTAATCAATTTGAAATCCCCGCTAAACAGTCCCAAATTTTAGATATGTAATTATCTCAATTTTTAAGTGTGTTGATATATACTTCACTTAAAACGATTCATATTTATGATATGTCAATATTTACAAAAATAATGAAGAAGAAGAAAACATTACAAGAAAAATCAACAATAACAAGAAAAAGATTCAGCAAGAAGAAGTAATAAAGAAGGAAGAAGAAAAACAATTAAGAAGAAGACGACGTGGGCCAAAATCTGTAAGGAAAAGGACGGAATGATCATTCATAATTCATAATAATAAAAATAAAATAAGAAAAAATTATGCAATAGGTTACTATATTATTTAGGGGTGAATTTAAGTGTCAATTTTGGGTCATGAGAATTCGTGGTCATTCAACTAAATTTGGTATATTACTTGTATAATTCTTAAAGAATATATTAAATATTAGCTAAAGAAACCCAGTCTCAAATTGATAAGTTCGTTCATTGGTCTAAAGGGCTATTTTTGTAACACCCCACATTTTACACTACTAGTACAATTCAAATGAAGCATGACATGGTTTGGACAAATTGACGCTAAATTTTAAAAGTGCTTGAATCT
>JAPFFP010000001.1:19876497-19899075 GCA_026153255.1 Solanum medicagineum
GTCATATGCATTCCCTTTTGGCTTATTATCACTGTTTATCTATTTTAAGGCATGCTAGAGGTACAAATCCCATGTGACAAGCATAGTAAATGTATAGTACAGGTTGGTTCTCCCGGGCCTTATCGGCAATGGGTGCCAGTCCACCCTAACGGGGCTTGGGGTGTGACAATTTTCAGCACAAAGATTGAGGATTCAATCCCAGCCAACAATACCATTTTATCCTTTTAAAAGAAATAAAGTAATGGTGCACCCATGTTCTTAAATTCCTAGATTCTTTTCTCAACATATACTACTTAATTAACTAATATAACTACAGTTTGAATTAATTACATCTCTTGAATTCCTAGATTCGCCTCTCAATATATACTACTTAATTAGCTAATATAACTATAGTTTGAATTAATTACGGTTCTTGAATTCCTAAATTTGCCTCTCAATATATAATACTTAATTAGCTAATATAACTACGGCTCGCCCTAACATCATTCTATAATTATATAGTTTGAATTTATATAGCAAATTGTATAGATATATAAACACTACGAATTATACAACGAGTTATACAAATATTGTACAAATTATATAGCAAAATATACAAACACTGTGAATTATATAAATATTGTGCGCAAATTATATAACACAATATACCAACACTGCGAATTATATAAAGAACTATACAAATACCGTGCGTGAATTATATAGCAAAATATACAAACATTGTGAATTATATAAATGTTATAACGAAATATATAAGAATTGTATAGGGAAATATACAAATACTATAAATTGCATAGTGAATTATACAAACGCTAGACAAACATTGCGAATTGTATAACGAATTATACAAATGCTTGGCAAATTATATAACAAAATATACCAACACTGCTATAACTATAATTATAAAATGTAATTAAAATTTCTCTATTAATAAATGACGTATATTTTAGGATATAATATTACTGTAATCTTTTTTGTAATTTGTCCATAAATTTATCCACTCCTGAATCAAATATATTATGGGTAAAATTTTTTCTTTCTAAATTATTAATGTTTATTATTTCTTGAAGAAAAAGAAAGTTCATTTTTTACGTCCACATTGTTCTCAATATTTGCGTATGCCCTAGATTCACTTTTAGAAGACAAAAGTGTCGATTGATTTGTCAAATAAGCCCCTATATTTCAGCCCAATATCCAATTAGGCCCTGTGAAAGGGCTTCCACAAAAGGAGGAGCTTCCGCCATTAAACTAGAACCTTCCATTGTAAAGCTCGAAAAAAAGCCTGTGGCTTGTGGGTGTCTCTACTCTCTATCATTTATCACCCCATAAATTGAAAAAACCAATCTTTTTTCGCTTGACCAACTAGGGTTTTTCTAGGGTTTATAGTCGAGAACCCTTTAACTTTCTTTCTTGCTTTAACTTTTTCAGTATACTGAAATGGTCAGCTCCAATGGTCTCCGTCTTGCACACCGGCTTGCTCGCTGCACCTTTTCTTCTGTATTGTCCGCGCTCTCTCCTTCTATTTCCAGTTCTTCTTTGTAGTTGTGTATTGATGTGTGCGCAATGTTAATGTCAAATTTTGTAGGCTACTGGATCTTTATTAAAGGGTGGTTGTAGTGGATATAGCACGGTAGTTTACAATCAAACGAGGGGCTTGTTTTATTTCAATTCAAAGAATGGTAAGTGTATGTTGACCTTCTAGTTGTGGCTATCGATGCATTCTTTTATTTGCTTAAAATAAATTTATATTCGAGTTTTGCTATTGTGTACTCATAGGAGGCAGTGAAAGGGATTGGTTAAGACTTGGGCAGTTTAAATCCAATTTTGGTGCCACAAGATCAATTCATGGAACAGGTATCAATTAACCACTACGTTCCAAATGTTGAGCTTCCACTTTCTCACTTCTCTATATGGGCTGTCGTAGACTTATGTCTATTCATCAGTTGCCCCATTTAATGATCCTGATGAATTATCTGTTTTCTGTGAGTCAGTTAGTCTACTACTCTACTTGGGAAATATATTAAATTTGGATGTATAAGTCGTATGTTGAATGTTATGAAATTTGGATGTGTAAGTCGCATGTTGAATGTTAGGTTTTTGGTCTTTATGGACTCTACACTGGAGTTCTTGTGTGCAACAGCTGATTTAATGGGTAAATTATTTCAGTCTATCTTTTTCTCAGTAGGCTAATCATACTAGATAAAATACCTTTCTTTTCCGCATGTTCGTTTTGCCAATTGATAGCATAGATTGTGGCAATCCAGCTATAATTTCTTCTGGAGGTGTTTTGTTAGGATCAAGTGCGTATCATTATGCCAAAAGCTATAGCTGAAAGCAAAGACCCAACTTTATTCTTAACTAAGTCCAACACGCAAGCGTCATATTTGATTATGACTCCAACCTTGGCCCCCTCAACCCCCTCATGGTCCTTGCCATAGGCACGATGTTGGTATTACCCAACATGTTTAATGTTATTTCTAGGGGTCAGTTTAATTCAGCTGAATTCTTGCTGAGTTACTGTCCTTTGACTCTTTTTCCAAGATAACTGAAAAACAATTGGCCTTTAAAACCTGGCAAGTACTACCTAGGGGTGGCCCAGTGGTTTGGGTTTGGGACTTCCATGTTGGAGGTATCAAATTCGAAACCCTTTGCCAGCGAATGCAAGGGGTTTGCCCTTTTGGGTGCCGGTTACCTCTCCTGTGTGGTTTGCGAGCTATTGCATAGGAGCGGGGGCTTACCCTGTGCGCACTCAAAGGATAGCGGTTGCGGGTTCCCCTTGTCATAAGAAAAACTGGCAAGTACTCATTATGCATGTTCGTAGAGACCAGTAAGACAGAGGTAGAAATGCCACACTTCCGCGGCATTTCTCGATGTCATCTGTAGATTGCAAGTCTGCGACTTTTTTTCCAAGAAGAGGGAAAAAAGTGCAACAGAAGGCACACTGTTGTTTATGCCTCCAGAGAATGATGGTAGACAGATAGATAGGTGTGTGTGTTGTGTGTGTAGAGAGAGAGAGAGAATCTTGTGTATAATTGGAATAGGTAAGCTCTTAGCAGACGTAGTCTGACTTTATTTTTCTTATGCCCAGTGCATTCTGAGTTTCTCCCAGATAGTGGAGGTGAGGTGAGGTTCAATCACATCTACTGGTTTCTTCCATTAAATCGGCAGATTCTCTTTTGTAATAGCTCTCTATTTTCCCCTTCAAAAGCTATGCGCACCCAGTGTTGAATCATGAATGAGATCTGTTATTTTGTATACTAGTAGGTGAATTATTCTTCCTAAATTAATAAATTAGTAAGTTGAATTAACAACTTGATAGAAAACTTTCAATCTCACAAGAAAGTAAAAGTTGTGGCCACAGGCTTTGGTCTAGTAGTAAGAGTGCAGCACATGATGTGTGGGTTACCCGTACATCATGAGTTCGAACCCTGCTCTAGACAAAAGTCTGGTATTTAAGTGAGGAAGGGTACAGGGTCCGGCCCATTGTCCTATATAAATGTTATCAGAAAATAAAAATTGTTGAAGTAATAAAATCCTGGTTGAAGATGTTTCATATAGGCCATGCTTTCATTATCTTGGTTTCCAGGATGTGCTTAATGGTTACATCTTACTCTGTTAATACCTTATATGTGACTCATATACCCATGTGAACAGCATATATGCATATTTAAAAACAGATATGATTTGTATAGTAAAAAATTATTATCCACTGTGAAATGCTTTGCATATGATGTTTCATCTAGGAAATTTTGGTGGTAATCTTTCAAAATGGCAATGGAGGTATTTGTTAGAATTAGCTTTGATTCTGGTATGTGTTTTCATATTAGCTTGATTATGAATTTTGACTAACATAACCTCTTACCCGTTCAATGTTTGGTTAGGCATGAGTATGAAAGACTTTTATGAGGTTCTTGGTGTCAATCGAAATGCAACTGCCTCTGAAATCAAAAAGGCTTATTATGGGGTATGTTTGCTATACCCTTCTAGAGTAGTTGATATCGTCCTTTAAGGCTTGCAATTGTAAGATTGGCCAAGCTCTACTTAAGTAGGACTTTGTTATGACTGAACCAGCATCTTGCAATTAAAAGTCTTTGGAGTTGGTATCACCTATCTTTGTTTCTGATTATACATTGTGTTGCGCGTAGCTTGCAAAACGACTGCATCCAGATATGAACAAAGATGATCCAGATGCTGAAAAAAAGTTTCAAGAGGTTTCAAAGGCTTATGAGGTACTAGTCACTTTGGACAAGTTTTTTGCTCTATAAAAAAGTTATTGCTGAAGTCATTACTATATGGTTTGTTGGATGACAAATTGTTTGTTCATCTTTGTGGCAATTGCAGGTTCTGAAGGATGACAAGACACGTGAACAGTATGATCAGGTTTGAGCTGCCTTATGGGTTACTTTGCCCTTGAGCCTTGCAGACATTTACTTCCATGTTTCTTTTCATTTGCATATTACGGATTTATTTACTTGCATATTTATTTTTATTTGCATATTACGGATTTAGACCTATAAACATTCATGACTTTGATTATATTTTCTCTTGAATGAGGCATTCTGATGCATTGTTGAATGTGCAGCTTGGGCATGATGCATTTAATAGTATGAACAATGGTGGAGGTGGAGGTCCTGGATTTGATCCGTTTGGTGGCTTCAAAAGTCCATTTGAAGACCTTTTTAGAAATGCTGATGTAAGGACCAGATTTCGGTTTAGTTCTGATAATTCATTTACATTTGTCTTGGAAAATTACTACGATGCTATTTCTGGATTTTTGAATTTTTTTCTAGCCGTCTGCTAAGCATTGGATTGTACTAATTCACCTCTGTTGTTGGCCTCTTCAAAAATTTGGTTCTTGACCTAGATACAAAGTTGAGTTATTGTGTACTTCATGAGAGAGGTCTTCTGGTGGACAAATATGACCCGCTGTTTTCTCTTCGACAGATATCAAGAGATTATTGGTTGCATTTTTGCTAAACAGTGTCACAGTCGGCATTAGAGAATGTGTGCACATGGTTGCCAAAACAATCTGAATTATTATTCTCCCCTTTCCATGATTTTAGCCTCATTTATAGAAAGCTATTTGAGTCAATGACGTTTGGGCAGGTTTTGTAGAAGGATAGGGTCTACAAAGACAATGCTTGTGAAGAGGTACTTGTTTGGAAGCAAATTAAGTATTACTCCCTCTATATTAATTTATGTAGCATCGTTGACTAGGGATTGAGTTTAAGAAATAATGGAAGACCTTGAAATTGTAGTCTAAACCAAGCCTTAGACATTTGTGTGGCTTTAAATAATCTCATTAAGGGTGGAGTGAGAATTCAAAGTTACGTTGACAACTTTTTGGGGACAATAATAAGATGGGAAGTACGCCACATAAATTGGGACAGAAACTAATTAATACCAATATTGAAACTTAAAGAATAAAAAATAGTTGATGTTATTGTTGCCTGTTGAGATGTTCGGTGAGGTACTATGAAAACAGATGCTTTGATAGCTTTCTTTAATCTCTTATACATCCACTTTTATGGTCTTTTCAGATACATCATGACTCTAAAAGCTTAAAGTTATTTTGTGCTAAATATGGCACATAATTAGGTGAACCTGCTAGAGGTTACTTTGTTATGCCCATTTCTTTTGTACCCTTACTTTCAATCCTTGAGTTCTGACCCTTCTCCAATTTCCTTTGGCATTTGTTGGAGATTAGATTTTTGGCAACATCTTTAACAGAGACATGGGTGGAGAGGATGTCAAGGTTTTCTCCTTTTCTGTGCTCTTCATTTGTTGTTGTGGCTGTTTTTATTATGCACTTCCGCCATTTATTTTTAAACTGTTTTTGTCCCTTGTAATGTAGGTTCCTCTTGAACTATCCTTCATGGAAGCTGTTCAAGGATGCTCTAAGACTGTAACATTCCAAACAGATTTGCCTTGCACTGCGTGTGGTATGTGCACTTCCAGCAATTTGTTTAGTTTTCTTTTTCCAGGGGTGGGGTGGGTGGGGGAAATCTAAATAGGAGATCGACATGTCTCAAGTTCTGTTGGATGATGCATGGGCATTGAAGTGTCTATGAGTTAATCAAAGTCTTGTTATTGAAAAGATTGAGTTTGTTTTTTCCCTGATAAGGAACAAGATATTTTGGTGATATCTTGTTTTCCCTTGTAGTAGTTTGTCTAGCCCCTTTCAACCTATACAATTTAGTCAAAGTAGTCCACACCTGCCAGCTCATGTTAGCAGGGCAGACTCCAGTCTACTCGGTACTTACTGTAGTCCCTTTTTTCTCCTTCCCTTGTTTCTCTTTTAGGTGGAAGTGGTGTGCCCCCTGGCACTAAACCTGAAACCTGTAGGCGCTGCAAAGGTTCTGGCGTGGTGAGTGCCTCTTTGCTTATTTTCATTCTTTACTTCTGGTGACATGCATGTTTCTCTGTGTATAATGTTGTCTCCTTTTATCTTGTATTTCCAATAATCCTTTGCAGTCAATCTCGCAAACTGGTCCTTTCACACTTCAGACGACTTGTCCTTCATGCAAAGGAACAGGGAAAATCGTATCGGTATGACATCCTGCAGAGTTGTTAGTTATGCATATATTTAACTGATGTTGGCCTTTTCCTTCTTTTTTAAATGGAAAACGATTATTTTGGTTGGTTTGCTATATAAATAGGTGTAGTTATTATTCTTGACTTAACATATGTCATGAACATCACAGGAGGAAATCTTTAATTCAGTAACTTCATCCCAGTGGGGAAAGCATATATCCATTTTAAATATTAAGAAGTTTGTTTTCTGCTCTCTCTCTCTCTTCTTCCTGATTATTGACTGCTGGTGAATTGTTCTGTACTCGTATAAGATAAAGTTCCTAAATGTACATCCTTTACGGAGTGTTTCTTCAGTTGGGTGATATTTGGAAGAATATTACTCTAGTTTAAAAGGAAGTGCCTGTTCTCTAGTGTTCTATATTCCGTCAGATGATTGAAGTCTTCCTCTTGATATAATGAACCGTGGAAATTTATTCTTTTTCACTCTTCAGCCGACGTCTTGTCGTATATTTATGTAATGCGTACATTCCTTGGGGGAGGAGTGCAACAATGACCTTTGGACGCTTAATGACTGCCGGTTGCAGTGTTAACTAGCATTTTAACTTTTACTTTGATGGATTGGCTTTGTTTGATGCATAGTTTTGTTAGAGATAGAAGCCTTAATAGAATTATTCTTGGTCTACAGAGTTTCTGCAAGTCTTGCAAGGGAAACCGTGTACTACGAGGACCAAAGACAGTGAAAGTGGATATAATGCCTGGTATGCTGTAACCACAGATTACATCTATGCATGACTGCCACAGCAAGTAATTATGGTGTGAAATATATCTCATTTGTCAACAGAACCTATCTTGATGCATTTTTTTAAAAAAATCTTCTGGTATGAAATCCATTTGTTAAGAGTATTCATCTTTGATTTAGCAACTTTAGTAGATGTAACCATGTTATAGAACTATAGCATAGTTGGGACTTGTGCACCACAATTACCCTTTCAAATATATGCGAAGAAACCAAAATGGGGAAATTAATGTCAGATTTTAGCATCTTATTGTTAAAATATGTGCGTGTTGTTTGGAATATACTTTCACTAAAAACCTTTTTCTTTCACCAATGGATGCTCAGACAGTGCTTTTAGCATAGGAGCTTCTATATAGCACAACTTAGTTGAACAATTTTTGCCTCCACTGTGGTTCGCAATTTCTATTACGTGATGTTTAATGGTTCTCCTCCTCTCCTGTAAAACCAAATAAACAGATGAAACCTTTCATCTACTTGATACAAATACAAACCAGAAACACGCTTGTAAAGTATCTTGTCCATAAAAACACACGTGCAAGTATTCTTGTCTACGTACAGATCAATTCAAGAAGGGGAAAGCCAATATATTCTGTAGCAGGAATAACAATATGTCGTGGCTTGTGCCTGCGCATGTCTCTAGATATTTTGTATTGCTCATTATTTTTTATCAACAGGAGTAGACACCAATGAGACACTCAAGGTATATGGAAGTGGTGGAGCAGATCCTGAAGGCAATCAATGTGGAGATCTTTACGTTGTTTTAAAGGTTCATTTGAAAGTTTCCATGGTCCTTTTGTATGTCAGGTTTCTTCTGTTCTCAAATTTGATTCATGTTATTCATAGATGCCTCTGGTATTTTTTTTTTCAGGTCAGAGATGACCCCGTTTTCCGAAGAGAAGGCTCTGATATTCATGTAGATGCTGTTTTGAGTATTACCCAGGTACTATTTCCATAACCAACTTATGCTCATCTTAACAAATGTGTCTCTGCAGTATATTATGGAATATGGGGTAACTACAGTTAACTATTCCTTCGCACATCTCGAATAGATTTTTCCTTGAGTGTTTTACCGTTATTTCTGGCATCTAGATTAGCATCCTCGTTTTACTATTTCCTAGCAGTTTTTTTGGTCTCAAATCTTACTCTGTGGTGCTAATTATCTTTTAAACCTTTCAAATCCCATTTACCTTTGAACAAAAAGATTATGATGTTACCTAAGTTCTTGAGTAGACTGACATGATCTAAAGAAGCTTACCCTGGTCACTTGAGTTTTAGGTTATTAGTGGCTTTGTGATCCATGGCACAGATAATCAGGTTACACTGATTGAGAACTCTTATGTACTTGGTGGGTACAAGCTCTGAACGCCGAGCTAATTGACAAATTTTTCACATTTAAACATCTGAACGCCAATAAAGAATGCACATGTTCAGAAGATGCATGTCGCAGAGATGAGGATGTTGAGATGGATGTGTGGTCACACCAGGAGTGGTAAGATTAGGAATGAGACTACTCGGGAGAAGCTAGAGGTGGCACCTGTGGCTGATAAGATGAGGGAAGCGAGACTGCGATGGTTTGGACATGTGCAGAGGAGTACCGATGCTCCTGTTAAGAGATGCGAGAGGTTGGTTTTTGGAGGTACACAGAGGGGTAAAGTTAGACCGAAGAAGTATTGTGGGGAGGTGATCAGACAAGATATAGCGAAACTTGATCTCACCGAGGACATGACCTTAGAAAGGAGTGGAGGTCGCGACTTAGAGTAGCAGGCTAATTGGTTGGTTGGGTTAGGTGGATGTCTGGCCTTGGGGTATAGTAGGGTAGCAGGAATAGTCGTGTTGATATCATCTTTGTCACCATCTGTCGTATGTGTTCAGTTTTTATCGTATTTACATATTGCTATGTGCTTTTTGTTTTTAGTCGCCCTTTCTAGTCCCTTTCTTTCCTTGTTGTCATATCTAGTTTATTTTGCTTATGGGTTCTTCTATGAGGTAGTTGTAAGGTTTGCGTACATTCTATCCTCCCTAGACCTCACTTGTGGGATTCCACTGGGTATGTTGTTGAAACATCTGCTGGGAACTCGGGACCAAAAATTATGTTTTGCATCATTTCTGGACATCTGATAGCCATAACAGTTGTCAAGCTGAGGCCACATACTGATGCAATTTTGTTGTTTCTTTTCGCGGTTACTAAAGCTATGATTTTGAATCTTCGCTGGGTAATATGGTTGGATTCTTATGAATACTTAACTGCAGGCAATCTTGGGAGGAACAATCCAAGTCCCAACTCTGACGGGAGATGTTGTTGTTAAGGTACTAAAATACTACTACAATTTTACTAAGCTAATCATGGTTAATCTTTGTCCTCTATTTTCCTTCTTAGAATGTTTAATAGTTTGATGCTTATGCATTTTGAATGTCCCTACAATTTGGTAAAAGTGAGATGCTTCTCTAGCATATTTCAGCATGTCTAATTCTCATTGTAAAGGCAATGTTCAAGTAACACTTGGGGGTATAAATATGTTTTTAAGTGTTACTGGTTTTATGATAGTTGGGCTTAGGGTTGAAAATGCCAGGAAGAGATCAACAATAGGGGGCTGCTCAGGGGCTACTGGGAGTCAACGTTGAAATTGGCTGAGCTTGGATCTCTCTATCTCTTTTTTTTGCACTAATGGGAACTTTATGAATTGGAAAGTGAGAGCAGCATGATATTATCATGAAAATGTCCTTTACTCCTTTAAAGGATATAAACTGATGGGAAACAAACTTTATTGTCTAATAGGCTACTTCATTTTCCCAAAGTTCTAGCGAAGATCCACCTAAACTACTCAATTCTTTTTTTCTAGTTTAGTGGAGAATCTTCTGATAGTAGTGGTTATTTGATCTTGTACTTGTTTGATCTATATCCAGATATTTATTAATTCCTTTTTTATTTGGGTCAAGAATCTTCTACTAGTCCAGAAAGTTTCCAAACAGAAAAGTTTAGGGCATGAAGTACATTCTGTTTTCTGCACTATTGACTAGGTTAATTAAGCAATTATTGTACTTGTTCAATCTGCATTGAGATATTACATTATCAGTTTTTGAGTCTTGAAATCATTCTTACCATGCATTATATGAGTTCTTAGAAGTAGTTGCTGGTTTGTTTCTAGCAGGCAACGGTCATTACTAAAATATTTAGGTTCTTTATACGAGCCCATTTGCTTTTTTGACATGTGAAACAAAGTAGGAATTAATCTTACTGTTTGGTTCTTTGATCATGTGATATCGACGTGCCTAAATTTTGACGTCCTGTTATTTGTAGGTTCGCCCTGGCACTCAACCTGGTCAAAAGGTTGTCCTCAAAAAGAAAGGTAAGAACTTCAAATTAATTTGTTCAATACGGACTTTTTCATCTGGATTAGTTCTTTTTGATGCTCAAATATACTTGAACATCAGTTGATATGGATATTTACCATTATCATCTAGTCAGTGTGTGAGGTGGTAGCTGGAGTTGTATCAATTTACATTCTGATGTGTGTAATAAACAAATAACTACATAGTTCGGAAGGCCTCCAAGCTTCTCAAAGCATTTTTCTTTAATGTGCAGATTTTGTCTACCTTGTTTAACTCTCGAGACATCATAAACTTTCTCGTTCAAACTTCTAATATTTCTGTGTGCTTATGCAGGAATAAAAGGACGGAATTCCTTCTCATTTGGGGATCAGTTTGTCCACTTCAATGTCAGCATTCCCACGTAGGTGCCCATTGTGTAAAATGTGAAAATGACTGTCAACTACTGCACTTTTTTACTACCCTCTACTCTTTTCTAAGCCTAATATTGAGAAATTAGGAAGTTTTAGTTTGGTGGCCTCAAAATCAACTCATGAAACATCTTTAACGGAGAGGGTACACCCCTGACTATCCTGTTTTCTGCGATCTAATGATTAAATTTTCTACTTGGGTGCAGAAACTTGACACCAAGACAGCGTCAATTGATTGAAGAGTTTGCCAAGGAGGAGCAAGGGGAGTACGATAAAGGGGCTGCCGCAGGAGCGTGTAGGTGAGGGCAGAGTCTCACAAGGTAGGTTAGGGGATATAGGTGCAAGTCAAAAGTGTGTACTATCACGTATTCTTTCTCTCATGAGCTGGGTAACTTAGCCAGAGCAATTTTGGGGTTTGGTCATCACCATTTTATCGGTCTCCTTTACATTCGACGATTTAATTGTTGCTTGATGGAGGGGACAGGTTGGTTATAGTATTACTATTGTGACGTTAAGATGATGTAGCATTTGATTTTGCACAACATAATGTTGTATATAAATATGACGAAACAAATAAATGTTCCTGAAGGAAAGTGAAAGACTAGCATGACACTGATCCTCTTGTCTGCACTCATTGAATATAATATGGCTGATACTAGTTAGAATTTCGCCCACTATTATTCTGCAGATGTAACAGATTTTGGGGCCATTAATATAGCAATCTGTTTCATAATAAATAGCACGGGATAATCATCCACACACTAGCCAGCCTTTTTCTAAACCTTACGACTTCTAAAGGACTTTCTAATTTTATAGTTTTAAATTATAGTTATGTTAAATATATTAAAAATATTTTTTAATCATGTGATTATTATATGTTAAAATTAAAGTAATGTCAAAAAAAAAAAAAATCTAGGGCGGACAGGTCGACCTCCCTTCCCATGAGTCTCCCTTTATATCTGAAGCACCTTTGATCACGCCTGTGCAAACATTCCCCGATTTAACCAAATGTCACGAGCCGATTCTGTTTTCTAGACAATATCTTCTGTTGAAAATTATTTTTAGTTATTGCATTAAATTTTAGCATAGTAGATTGTCTAAATTTAAGATGAAGTTGAAATTTAAATTTTTATTAAGTTGTTTTAGTTGTTGGGATGTTTTAACTTTGTATATTTTAAATTATGCAAATTTTATGTGTAAAGGTGGTTATCTAAAAAATTCTTGTGATTAATAAAAGAAAAATCACTTAGTGATACATTGTTTTTACCTTATTTTCTATTATTCTCTATCATTTCAAAAAATTATAAAAATCTTTCTTTTCCTCAATTTCTCACTTTTCTAGAAACATCACCGTAAGCAATCACACTCATGATTTTTTTTTTTTTTTGGCTTTTTCCACTCCTAAAATCACTCCATAGTATCACCAATTACCTCATTCACTCCGGTTTTGAATTTTAAATCTTCTCTCTTTAACTGCTATCAATTTAAGTACAATTCATTACTAGATACATTCATCTAGTATCATTCACAACTTAAGGTTATTCTTGATACATAACCCTAGGTCTGTGAATCATAAAATTTTATGTATTATTTGTATGATTTTGTAGATAAAAAAGCTAAAAAAAAAAAGGAAAAATTAAAACAAAATTGATAACTAGGGATTGGAAAGAAAAAATGAATGAAAAAAATTATTACGATTTGGGATAGATTGAGAAGAAGAAAATTTAAAATTTGAATTGTTTGAAATTCTAAAATTTTGGAAGATATTGATACTAATTTATTTTGCATGATTTATGGAACTAGTACTTAATTATACCTTTAATTTCCTTTTTAAACATAACAACCATATTGTCTAATGTATTAGAACTAATGTATCCGAATGCCTTTTATGTATTTGGCACACATTTAAAGGGATTTTCGTAAAATAAAAAGGGATAGTGATAAGAGATAATTTGCTCCTTATACAATGTGATTTATGTAAGTTATACTATAAAATGTGGGTAAATATGAATCTAGTCAAATTTAATTTAGATAAAATGATTCTAACCCACTATAATTTTTTAAAGTCATTAAATAAAGCTAAATTGTTAATACTTAACCCCTATCACCCTTAACCTACTACTAAATAAATATTTTTTAAAAAAATACTTTTTTAATTTTAAAAAAAATTAAAAATTTTATCTCATTTGTACGCTAACTCCTATCCTACACCCCCCACTCTCTACCACCTCCCAATTTAAACAAAAAGAAAATTATTAAAAAACTTTGCCCCGCCCTATCAAACCCTTTACCGGTCCCTACCCCCACATTATCATTAATTTTTTTACAAATATTAATGTTTCACCACTTAACCCCTACCTCCACCCTACCCCCACAGGACTGCCTATCCCAACCACAAATTTTTTAAAGAAAAATCAAAAAGTTCTGAAAAAAATATTTTTTTTTATCACCCTACCTCCTTTCAACCCACCCTACCCCACCTCAAATTAAAAAAAAATCATAAAAAAATAAGTTTTTTCATTCACTCCCATCCCTCCACTTCCACCCTATCTCCCAACCCCCCTACCCCTATCCACCCTCAAATAAAAAAATATTTTTTCCTAAGAAAAAAGTTAATTTTTGGTTGGGGGGAGGAGTAGGGTGGATGTGGGGTGAGGAGTGTGAAGTTTTTTTAATTTCTTTTAAATGATATTTTCTCTAAAAAAATTAGGGTGGGATTGGGGGTGTAGGTTGAAAGACTGGGCGAGGGATAAGAAAATTTAATTTGTTTTAATTTTTTCATTAAAAAATTTGGGGTTGGGTGAAAATTTTTTTAAACTTTTTTTTAAAATATATTTTATTTTTTTCTTTTAAAAAAATTGTGGTGGGGTTGAAGGGTAGGGTGAAAGTTTTTTTTTAAGAGGGGTTTAGTGTAGATGAATAATTTAATTTAATTTTAATTTTTTTAATGTTTTAAATAAAAATTGGAGATAGTGGGGGAGAGGGTAGAAGTTAGGGGTTGTATATGGTGGAAGTGGGGATGAAATTTTTTTAGTTTTTTAAAAAATAATTTTTATTTTTTTAAAAAGAACATTGGGGTGGGGATTGGGGAAGGTGAGAGGGGAGATTGAAAAAAAAGTTAACTTTTTCTTTTAAAATTTTTATGTTTTCTAAAAAGAAATGTTGGAGTAGAGTGGAGGTAGGTGGAAGTGGGGAAAGAGAGTGATGAAAAAAAAAAAAAAATTGAATTTTTTTTTATTTATCTTTAAAAAAGAATTTGGGTGTGGGGGTAGGGGTTGAAATTACGGAGTGGGAGGTAGGCTTTTACAACTACCCCTCCCCGCCTCCTACCCCACCCTAATCAATCTTTTTAAAAGAAAAAAAATCCTAAAACGGTAAAAAAATTTCATACCCCCATCCCCGGTGTTCCCCACCTCAATTAATTTTAAATAAATATATTTATTTAGTACAATTATATTTTTTTGTTATGAGTGGAGGATCTATGGATTTATATAGATTCTTATTTTTTAAATTCATTTTGTCCATATTTGTAGGAGCTTTTCAAATAGATCAACTTATGTTTATTTATTTTCTAAAATATGAGTGATTTATTAAAATATATATCCATTTCACCTTATATAGGCTGAAACTATCACCACTAGTCCCAAATACAATATGACTAACCCATACAAAAAAAAAAAAAAAAGAAAACCTTCAAGAAGAAATTTTATTTTATACCTCACATCATTAATAATGCTACTTAAAATCTCCATGTTAATCATCAAAATATAAGTGATGCAATAAAATAATTAGACATATTAAAAAAATCATAATTACCTAAAAATTACTTCATTTCCCTTTTCAAATTTAATAGCACGTGATATTTTTTAAACAATATATACATGGCATAATACATAAACATGATCATTAACTTGTGTTCAACTGACAACTATGACATCCAATTTTGTTAGTGCACAACAACTCAAGTAGACATATTAGCTATCCAAAACTTGGACAAATAAATATTTCATGGTGAAATGTGTAAAATACACCCAAGTGATGTGTATCAAAGGTAAAATTTGAGTGTATTTATTTAAGTAATTGAATAGTTAAATTGTTTGTTTGTGTATTAGCAAAGAATTTTCATTCTGCTTGTCGTCTACAAATTAAAAGTCATGTTTATGTATTATGCCTGTACAATATATACACATACAAAATCACATACATAGGGTCTACTTTAAAAGTATGAACTCTCAAAGTTAATTGTAATATTACCAAAATACCCCTAACTAAAAACGACCTCTTTTAGTTAAAATTTCATCATTGTTTTTTTTTTTCCTAACCTTACAATCTTGAGCTACAATCTCCTTTACGTAGAGTCGTCGCATCAAACTCTCAAAACTTTGACCAGACGTGAACATAGCTCTAATTGATGCAACTTATCATTTGATACTCGTTAAAATCATCCAACATTCAATTTCTATTGTATGCACAAGTCAAACACAAATATGTTATGAGAAGCATGAGCGAGTATGGTATATGTTAGAACGAGTGTTGCCAATTTAACTAGTAACTAGATCCCTTGTTATAGTAATGAACTGGACAGAAGTAACAATACACAAGATTTTTACGTGGGAAACCTCTTGCTCAAGGGAGTAAAAAACCACGACCTGCCTGCAGGATATCAATGAAATTTCATCATCATCTAAGAGCGAAAATTATTACAGCCTCTTGAAATTCTGAGGATTAATCTCCTAATCCCTTCGCCTTTACAATGATACCTGAAATTTCCACCTAAGCAACAACCTTTGCTACTCATTAAACTAATTTCCCAAACTAGTTTAGAATTTTCCTCTTAGCTAACTCTAACTAAGGATCTAAAATAAAAGAAAGAATTGTTTTAGCCAAAACACCAAGTTCCTTTATTGAACAAGACTTGGTTTATAGATGAAAAAATGAAAAATCACACTTTCAGAGTTATCCTCAAAACAACAACGATAAGAGTAAAACTGAATAGTGTACAAGTTGTTCTTGAGGATGATTTCTTTCTTCTCACTAAGACTCTTTTCTCTCAATTTCTGCATGCTTTTTCATGTCTTCAAAAATGCTTCAATCTATAGCCATGTTTGAAGCTCCTCTGTCATGTGTACCATGCTGTCAACCATACTTTACAACCTTCATTCCATTTGCTTTATTCATACTTTAGTGAGAAAATAATGTTGCATATATGTTCTAAATGGAAGATGTTGTAGTACATCATTATAAGTCACTTTGAACTTAGACAAAGAATTCTTTTCCAAAGTGAAAAGAGAGAGAATAAATAAAGAATTCTTTTTCTAGAGAAAAGTTTACACGCTTACTTATTCTCATAAAGTATATTCCTTTCTTTTTCCAAAATATATAAAATAATGTTCATCCACTATTTTAATTACATCTAGACCACACATGCCTTTTGATAGTTGTGAACAATAATTTCAACTAAATGTAACAGCCAAGCAGTGTTAATTTGATAAGGCTTCAGTTTTCAGTTTTTGATATAGGTACTGGTACTATATTACATTTATCTTGAGAAATTTGTCAATTCATCAAAACTTCAACTTAATTTGGCAGCACTCATTCTAACAATTTATATCAGAGCCCTTGTTATTGTAATGAACTGGATAGAAGTAACAGTACACAAGATTTTTACGTGGAAAATCCCTTGCTCAAAGGAGTAAAAAATCACGACCTGCCTACAGGATTCCAATGAAATTTCATTATCATCTATGAGCAAAAATTATTACAAACTCTTGTAATTCTAAGGATTAATCTCCTAATCCCTTTCCCCTTACAATGATACTTGAAATTTCCACCTAAGCAATAACCTTTGTTGCCCACTAAACTAATTTCCCATACTAGTTTAGACTTTTCTTCTTAGTTAACTCTAGCTAAGGATCCAAGATACAAGAAAGAATTGTTTTAACCAATTAAACACCAAGTTCCTTGATAGAATAGGACTTGGTTTACAGATGGAAGAATAAAAAATCACAGTTTAATAACTATCCTCAAAACAACAATGATAAGAGGAAAACTGAGTAACGTATTAACATCGTTCATGGATCTCAACCCAAAATCCTTATCGAAGTCACTAATAACTCAAACTAATTGAGTAAGATCAATATCAAAATATGAACAAAAATTGATATGTATTAAAAAGTTAAAATGAAGAATAAAGCTTTGAAGGAAAAAATTCTAATTTCTCCTAAATGTCAGATTTTTCACGAAATTTATTCGCACAATCGATATACTCAATGTCAAAAGGGAGGATGAAAAACTTCTCATACTTTTCATATAATTTGAAATTAATGGGAAAATCAAAGAGAAGGCAGTTGTAAATCAATTTTCATAAATGGATTTAGATATGATTTTAGCACAATTAGAAAAGAAGTGGAAAGATGAATCTGACAATTCGAAAGAGAAAGAAGAAATATGTATTTTTGAAAAAATTTCAAACAGTAGAAATTCTTAAATAATATAGAAAAATATATTGTATATTTAAATAATTTATTTTTTAAAATAAAAAATATAATACACACATCATCATCTGTTACTTGAGGGCATCCAATCGCGAAACAAACATTTTTTGGACAAAACATATCAAAAAGGACCTCTAAAAACAATTATCCAAACAGACACTTACCAATGCTAATGTCCATCTACTTCAGCTTTAAAATAAAATGAAAACATGTTAAGTTCACCAATTTATGGGCAACCTATAATTTATTTTATTTTATTAGCTTTTCACGTGAAAGAATCTAAATTCAAAATTCGTGTATCGTCACATCTAGTTTGATACATAGTATCACGAACTTCTTTAATATTTAAATATTAATTTTATTAGAAGTGTCAAAAGAATATGAAAAATCGATCAAATCTAATCATACCAAATCGATTTTTATTTTCAATAAAATCATGAACTCTTATTTAAATATATAATTGTCCCAAACAATTGAGCTGTTGTTTTTACTTTATTTTTTTTTAAAAAAATAAAAATTCTCGAACCGAATAGCTTTATATTTATGCAACTATATTTCATGTATTAACATCTTAAAATAATATATAAACATATTTTTTTTAAAAAAAATTAAATATAACTTAGTCCTTATCCTCTAATGATTAGACGATTTTGAATATTTGCTCCTTAAATTAGTCTTTAATTAAGTAGATTTCAAATTGAAAGATACTATTAATAAATACTACATCAAACAATATGATAAAATCAATGCAAACATTCCTATATAAAATTATAAATCAAATAGTATAGCAAAATTCCTCACTTCTTGACGAATTAAGGTATTTCCTTAAAAACACATTTCCTTAAAAATAGTAATAATAGTATATTTTGAAGTGATATTAAAAGAACATTAAAAATAAAACTTAAAACCAATCGTACCATACCAATACCAAAAGAAATAGTATATTTTGACGTGATATTAAAAATTTTCAAAAAAAAAATATTAAAATTAACGGACCGTACCAATACCAAAAAAAATTGATATGATTAGGATTATTTTGAAATAAATTAAATCTCAATTATTATATATTATAAAACACCCAAAAAGTTGAAATGATATAATTTTCGAAGAATAACCAACTAACCTGTCCCACTACCGCCCCTAAATTTTACCCCAACTACGCACACGTATGAACGATCTCAAATTTGTGAACAATTCTTTCCTAATATTCGAATATTAAAATTTAAAAAGGTTTTTTTTTTTTGAAAAGATCTTTATTTATCAAACACATAAAAAACAGTACACTATGAATGGATTGAGAAGTACCAAAACATGAAATCAATGGCACTTCCTTGGTACAAAGCTTGAAATTGTGACATTTTCATCCAACAAAAATACTATCTTAACCAGAAACAATAAAAAAAAAAATTGTCCAAGAAAGTGCACCTTCCAACAGAAACGAGTGGACAGCTTCACTCACTAGATCATTACATACCCAAACACAAGGGAAAGGGAAGGAATAAGGTAGGTCAAAAATTTTAGGATGACATCAACACCCGAACAGATTATTCAAGACGCCAAAACAAGGGATACTAAACCTATCTTCTCAAACTAGGCCTACAAGTTAATGTCATCTCAGCAATAATCAATATGAGAGAAACTACAGCTCGAATACTAAGAATCTCCCGGAGAGACTTATTGTAAGAATGGAATACAAGTATAAGCGTTCACCCGTACGGTGAGTACCTGAAGCATGAGGTGGCTGCAAGCTAAAATCCATGATATGCTCCTGGCCATTGCCATGTTTGTTGGTACATTAAGCAATGTATGCTTCAGGATGCAGCTTTCACTTTTGATTTTTGTTTCTTGGCATCCAATGCTCCCAAACCTGTCCCTAAACCAACAGGAGTTTGATCTTGTTCCCCTGCTTTGGCTTGGTCTGCTTGGGCATCTCCAGGTACATTAGAAGAATTACTGTTTACTTCTTTCTTTTCTTCTTTAGTTCCATTATGATTTGCAGCATCCGGAGTTGTGCCAGAATTTATAACATTGAGTAGCTGGGAAAGAGGAGGTAAAGTTGATGCAGGAACACCACTAGGACGTACAAGAAGACCCCTCGCTGCAGCTTTTTTCCGTACTTCAGCAGCAGCTCGTGCAGCTCTTTCATCAACTCCTCTTCCCCGAGGAAGCCCATCACCTAGTACGGCAGAACTTAATGATTGGTTCATTCCACCAATACCAGTACCTCCAGCAGCAGCTTGAAATGCGTGTAACAAGCTAGGATGAGCCTGCAACATGCAACTCAATACTGTGAACATTCAATTTCTCATTGACATCCTTGAACAAATCTAAGGGCACCAAAATCATAACCCTAGAATGAAAAATCCACTCCAAATTGACCGTCAAAACCAAGGCCCAAGAATTGTTGATCCAAGGGTTATCAAGAGGATTAAACATGCACTAGTGACTTAGCGAGGAAGATGTAACGAAAATTAGGAAAAGCAAGTCCTAACCCCCCAGACCAAGCCTCCCATTTGTGCCTCAAGGTGAAGGTCTCTTTTTTTTTTTTAATAAACGAGTCTGTGGCCTGCCCTTTGGACCAACCACAGCCTTCTTAACTCGATGGATAATGGGCCCGCCCCTACACCCTTCTCCACTTAAATACCAGACTTCGCTTCGCATGGACCATGGAGTGGGGGGCTTGAACCTATGACCACAACCACAAATCCTTCACCCTTTGCCACTTGAGCTAGGCCCTGGGGGCACCTCAAGGTGACGGTTTAGGGTAAGCAAATATGTCAAGAGAGCATATAAATATCCCCTCAAAGGCATAAAGGGTACAAAACTGTTGGGAAAAAAGTACCTTCAAAATATCATAAGCCTTCTGTGCAGAAGCCACATTCAGAGATTGACCTTTCTGCTTTTGTGCATTCATCTGTTAGGATTTCCATATTACAAAGCACATAAGGGAATGATAAGCTTGTTACAAGGAATTAGAGGTCATCAGGCTTGAGTAACTTATACCTGCAGCTCACGCATCTTAAATGTTTTCATCCAGTTTTGAGAATCACGTGTCCTTGAATCCTCCTCTCCAAGCTGTTTGGCTAGTATATCATAAGTTTTCTTTTCATGCTGTTGATAAAAATTAATTAAAAAATGGTTAAAAAAGTAACTACCATTTTCTTAGCACAGTAAACTATTCGGTTCAAGTACATGCCTGGTGAGAGAGCTTGAAAGCACCCATACAGTTGAACGCAATCGCCAGAGCATGATAACAAACAGCAGTCTGAATATGCTCCTCCCCAAGCAACCGTTCATTCTTTTTCAATGCTTCTTGGAGATAACGAAGTGCTGTATCCATCTTTCCGATATCTTGGTACATCATCGCAACATTTATAAATGTTGCAGCAACATCTGGATGATCAGGACCTGATGACAAGCCAAGCAGAAGCAAGGCCCGTGACATGTGCCTCAATGCAAGTTCTGTTTGGTTAAGACCATGATAGAAAAGAGCCATGTTTCCATAGCTGCAGCAAGATTACCAAAGTCACATTCCTAGGCATATAACGATCCCGAAATACAGATTTTCGGCTTCAAAATCAACACCAGTAAGATAGACAACATATAGCAAAAGAAGAGTTTGAAGACGAAAGAAAATTGCCTGTGTGCAGTGTCAGGATGGTCCAGTCCAAGGCATCTTTCATTTATGATAAGTTCCTTGTGCTGTTGCATTATAGCACCAGCCATATCTCCAGCATGATATAGAACCATAGCAAGGTAGCTGAAAGAGAATACAATTATTGAATAGAACAAAGAGAACAAATAAGACAAAAAGTCAATGAAAAAAGAAGATGGAAAATAAAATAATCAAAGACTGCAATGCACAAGCATTCTCTCACAGAAAGAGCACAAGACTACTTACCGACAACAATTGGCAACTTCCCGGTGCATTGGACCCGTCACCTGCATTTTTAAAATCATTGCAATCAGAACCTAAATAATACAAGACATCATAGCATCACAGAGCAAAAATAATCAGTAAATATACCTGCTGAAGTATTGTGAATGCTTCAGAAAATAAAGTATAGGCCTCACTAAGCAAACCCTGAAATGTATGAGGATGTTATTCCACCTACGTAAGCTCAAAACTAGAAGTACAACACAAGGCAAAAAAGTTGACAGCTAGCCTCTCAAAATATCAATTACTAACGAGACAATCTCCATTTCTTTCACCAATTTAAACAGTTAATACCTCAGCTAATTGAGCCTTCCCTGTTTCAACGAGGTCCTTAGCTTCTGAACTAACTGGGATAGAGTGCTTCACCACTGGTTGGAGATTCATAATATCTGATGCTTGAAAAGGTGCAGCAGAGTCAAGGTCATATTTACGAGCAGCAACGGTTACACCTACCTGTGAAAAGAAAAATTTTGGGAGTTACTTGAACATGTTAAGGTAGAATTCCATGTCTAACATGGGGCTATAGATTAGCATGCTGCAAGAAAAACACAACCAAAGTATTTCAAAGGGAAGTCTATTACCAAATTGAGCTCATATTACTTGAGCTATCTAAAAAAAAAACAGATGAAAAGATGCTTTATGAATCGTTGGGTCAAAGACTAACAGGGCAAATTTATCTGAAAAAAAGTTCATGAACCACAATATCCCAGCCAGGACAAGCTAATAACCTTTAACATCTCTAACGCCATGGCTTATATTCAAATAAAACTTCTAATTCAATTTAAACATAAAGATAACACTGTAATAGCTGTGTCAAATAACAGCACAATATTTTCACTGTGCCTCACCACCCATATCAAGATTTGCAAATTTGCAAGGAAATCTTACTGTTTGAATTTGGTGGTCATGAGAAGTTAAACGCTCAAAAGAACAGGGACAATTTTTTCCCACCTTCACTTGCACCAAGAAAATTAATGCCACAAAAAGCCGGCCCCCCCCCACCCCCCCCCCCCCCCCCCCCCCCCCCCCCCACCCCCCACCCCCCACCACCAACCAAACAAAGAACGCAGACGACGACCCCAA
>JAPFFP010000001.1:19933023-19954244 GCA_026153255.1 Solanum medicagineum
ACTAGTAACTATAAAAGAATGTTGGAAAATGAAAATACTAAATACAGCGCTACAAGCATCGGGTTATTATCGGCTATACGGGTCACCCATTCGTAAAATCCGAACCGATAACCAATAACCCGTTACAACTTTAAAATAAACTGTTAACTGACTCAATAAGCCAATTATCCGACCCAATAGTCCAATAAATCGAAAAATTGATTCAGATTAACGAATTAACCCGAATTTTGCATAAGCCTACTTCCATAGCACAATATGGTTGAATTTATTTTCGACACATATATTGAATTTTAGCAGCAACAATGTAAAAATCAGAAGTACTATGATTCCGCTCTTTCCTAGATGTTAGTCACAGTGAAAGCTTAGTGCATCGAGCTATTTTTTAAAAAATAAATGTATCTAAAATACTAATAAAGCATCAGACGATGAAGTGGTTATGATTTATAAAGATTTTCTGTTTCAGTTTAGCCTCTGGCAAAAAGAATTAACATGCTGCAATTAACTAGTGTTGCCAAATAACAAAGATGACAATTAAGAACCAACTAAAAAGACGACTCGTTTTAGCATTTTAGTTTCTTTTTTGAAGACGACGTATGCTTTCAACAATGTTAATGTTGTTTCTCAAGAATGAAATGATAGACATAGAGCTCTAATCCCCTTTCAATTTCTGTGTAAATAAGCTTCTTTTGATCCTTCATTAGATTTAAAAGCGCTTTACTTTTCTTGTTATAATACGTTGTGAATAAAAATATAGCGATGTTTTCTGCATTTCAACTCTCAAAGTCACTCATAGTATGATGATGGATCAGCTAATATGTGGGAGATTTTAATACGATGAACAGTTACAGAAACTATCTGAGTTACGTTGTTATTGTCAATTGGATTAGTTATAATGATATTAACTATTTATAATTCATAATTTTATGTAGGGCGGAATATCTATTTTTTTAAATATAGGATTAAACGTCTATTTTTTACCCCAAAAATATAGTACATCATATTATCCTCTTTGTTTTCGTTCTCTCTACTTGTATATACTCAAATTACTTGTGGCTAATATGATTTTGAACCATGGCTTAAGATTTTCATCTTTTTGGTTGTGATTAGTTAATGTATCATTTAAGATTAATGAATATGCTTAACTCCAATAGGAGAATAGAGTAGGATTGCAAAGTTATATAAAGAAATGTCATACCATATGCCACAAAAGGCTTGGTGATTAATTAATAATTATCATCATAATGACAAGGAGGGACTAATTTGAGCATATTTAAAATGATTTACTTATGCAATATACATATTAGGACAAGTTGGTCAATATAAATCTTTGGAATAACATTCACTAATCCTGAAAAATCAATGAGGTTTTCATCCCATCTAATTAATAGTCTTTTGCATTAATGACATTTTAAGATTATAGGACATAGACAAATAAAAAGATCATCTTGTTTAAAAAAAGAAAAATCCATCAAGCAGCGTTAATTTTTCAAAAATAATATTCCAAATTAAGGTAATCATGTAGTAAAGTCACCTTTTTAAAATCATAAAAGTACCCAACTTCTCAAATCATCCTAAAAAAATCATTTCATCAAGAAAATCAATTTTATGGAGCTTAAATGATAATGTGGCATGTTATATCATCTCTTAAAACTATTGAATTTCTCCAAAGATCACTTACAATTATTTTTTTAAAATTGTGTGTCAAGTCAATAATAGTTACACAATAAATATTTTCATTAACTAAGTAATATTTATTTTTGTAGGTAAAATATTCTCTCATTTACTAGATAAACTTACTCAATAAAATAATTTTAAACCAAATTAAAGGTACACTTATTTGAGGAATAAAGGGATGGAAATTGGTGGCATGGAAATTGCCTTCGGTACCATTTCTTTTAATCACCGAATACATATATCTAGCACATTGAAATATATGTACCTGAGATATGTGCGGGTCAAATCAGGTTTAATTTATTTCAGCATATGTGACACCTCAAAAAATTTTAAGCAAAGATTTGAACCATCCTCTGTATGCATATAGGCCCTAACTAGATGATTTCTAAATCGTGCATATATGTTAAGGTCCTTTACTAAGAGTAGAAAGTGTATTGGAGGTGTTTTAAGGGCTAAAAGTACCTCAAACATCAAGTCCAGTTCAAAACAATCGCTAACTTTTCACATGAGTTTATATAAGAATCAACTTCAAACAATCATATCTCTCAATGTATAAAAAGTTAGGTGGCTGATAACCTATCAAATTAAAGGTTGGTGAATCTTCTTTCTAATTCCATCAAATTTGCATCAATCGAATTTAAAGTAAAAAATTATGATTGTTTAATTGAAATATGCCCGAACTAAAAAATTTGGTGAGGACACATGTCCATTTGGTGAACCGCCGAATGGCATCACCAAAATGGACCGAAAGCTTTAAAATTTGCTAATTTTGGCGATCTAAAGTCCCTTTTGGTGATATGGTGAATATTTTAGTGATGGTACCTTCAAATCACCAATTGGCCGGCATAATTCATTAAAAGGTCATTTTTCTTTCTGTTATTTTTATGGTATTTTTATGTTTCTAGGAGGGCATTATTCATCTTTTATCCTTAATTAACTTCTCTAAGTCTATTTTAAAGCCTAATAACCTCCTCATTCACATCCAACGCTGAGATAAATCAAAGTCGCACGTTCTATGTTCTTTCAAGGAAGAAGCTAAGGGTCTTCATCTTCAAGCCTTAGTTCAAGGTTTTAAGTAATTGCCTTTCACGTATGTAAAGCTATCATGGTGAGAAGTTAAGTTCCTCTTCACTTAGTCTACAATTTCAATTAGTAAGATCAAAGATACGATTTCTATCCCAAAGTTCATGATTTTTTAATTCTTTTTACTTCCTATAGTTGATTCTTGATTTCATTATCAAAATTATGGTACTTCACATCATTATTGATCTTTGATTTACGTTCATTCTTATTATACCATATGGATCTTTTCTAATAATCTTGTCATAGTATTTCATATGCATTATTTTCATGATGTCAAATAATATGAACTTTGATTATTATTTTAAGATATATTTTTTATTATATTTATATATAAAAAAATCATTTGAACTATATGTTATTTTACTTATATATAAGAGGCAGTTTAAGCTGCTTAAGCAGGCACTAGGTCGATATGTCTGCTTGAGGAATCTTGAGGGTACATCCGTAATTTTTTATTGTTCTTCTTTTATAATTTATTTATCTTCTTTTTAGTGTAAAAAATGTTGTTGGCAATATAAGCTGCTTACGGGTCGACATGCCTGCTCGAGCAGCTTGAGGGTACATCCATAATTTTTTATGATTCTTCCGTTGTAATTTGTTTGTCTTAATTTTTAGTGTTAAAAAATGATGCTAATAATTAAAATTGCTCAAGCAAGCAGCAGAACGACATAGCTGCTTGAGCAACTTGAGGGTATATTCATAATTTTTTATGGTTCTTACCATTGTAATTAGTTTATCTTATTTTTAGTATTAAAAAATGTTACTAATAGTGATAACTAAAGCTGCTTAAAGCAGGCAGCAAGTCGACATGTCTGGTCAAGCAGCTTGGGGTATATTCATAAGTTTTTATGGTTCTTCCGTTGTAATTGGTTTGTCTTATTTTTAGTGTTAAACAATGCTACTAATCATAATAATTGATGACTTAAATCACAATATTAATAATTTAAAATATTTAAAAAATCATATTAAACTTTTAATTCTCTCTCTAAATTCTATCTATTTCATTTAAATTAAAATAGAAAAATTAACATGAGCGCGCGCTTGTGCGTGGATGTCTAGTTGTAACATGTGAATAACAAACTTTTGTAAATGAAAAAAATAAAAAAAAGAGATCATTATCCGTTGTAAATAAAATTTATCATTACTTGAGCCTGAAAGAAAGTATTAAAATACTAAATCTGTATGTTAACGGAGGGCTCTCCTACATTGTGCGGGAAAAAAGAGAATCAACTTTATCAAATAAGTTTTACCTTATGATAATTACTACTTTGTTTTCCATTTAAACCATGTATTATTCCATCTGAAATGCTAATCTTTTATAAATGCAATTCTATAAATTTTATCATTACTTATGGTGGAAGAAAGTAGTAAGTTACTAAATTTACCAGAGGGGCTTTCCTACATTGTAAAGGAGAAAGTCTCCCTCTCCTAAAATTTAACGGTAAAAATGGGATTCTAAAATTTCTAATAAACTTTGATAAATTGTTCATCTGTTGTTGTTCTCATAAGAAGAATGGAAATTGAGAGAGCGTTCATGAGTTGTTTTTGATTGAGAAGAAGCCTGATGATATATTTACCTTGGTCGAAGCAGCTCTCCAAGTTGGAGACTGATAACTCGGTTCAACACAATTGGATGATGCTGATAAACGAGGAACACCGCAGTCCCATAATAATACTACTATGGCATCAAGAAAGAGGATGTCGATGAACGTGTCCACCAAACTCGTGGAAGTTGCTCCTCTTCGTGAAAAACAACTTTGTTCTTTCTAGAAGCCACTCCAGAAACAGTGTGTTAATATGGCAAAGCAGAGAGAAGAAGGATCACAACAGACCCCTACCCAACGCAAGAGTGTTAATACAAAGAGCGTGCCGCAGCAGCCGCCACAGATGACGATGAATGTGGCCACTAAGCCTGTAGAAGTTGCTCATCAAAAACAACTTTTTTCTGATTGTTCACCACAGAAACAGGTCAACTGCAGTTCAATTACAAGACCAATGCAAACAAGAAACAAAAAGCATCACAGATAAAAAGAAATTTGAATCAAGCAAGAGGAAATTTGAGGAAAGATTAGCAGAGCAAATGAAAGCGAAGAGAAGGATTGTAATGGTGGACTTTCATGATATGCCTAAACCTGCTCATGCTCCTCAATGCTGTTGGGATAGGAGGAGGTTTATTCGAGCCGTTGTAAATTTCTCATCAGGATAATTTTAGAGAGTATCAGCATTCAGTTATTCTTTAATTTAGTGTGGGGGTATACCCTTTGTATGTATGAATGATCTTTTACTCTGAAATAGAAAAGTTACATTCAGAATAATAGCTCCAAGGATCAATCAACTATTCCCTTGTCATATTATATATACAGAAAACCTTTAATTTGTTTATTTCTTATTAGTATTAGTGTTTACTACTTAAATAACTACGAGTAGATTTTATACCTTCGCGAGCAGATTTTATGGGCAGCCATCATCCTACCCATACTCATTGCCTAACCTTCTACCCTAATACGCGACTTCCATTACTTTCTATCTAGCGTCATGTCCTCAGTGATATGAAGCTGACCTCAATATGATCTTGCGAGATTGAAGAAAAAGATAGCATGTTTCAAGGTAGGCTCAGCAACCCATTCCAACCAAGTACTATCTCCAGATTTCATAGGTAATTGATAATAAATATATTTCTTATTTGTGGCAAATGTGTTAAAGAAATATTGAAGGATTATAAGAAGAAACTGAAGTCATATATGTATAGACTATCTTCTGGTTGGAATTTTAGTTATTTGGCAGCAGTAGTAAAGTAGCAACATCAGAATGAGATTCTAATAAATGGAAGTACTTTTGGAACACTGTACTGCTATTTGCTGCAGGCAAATCCAGTCAAATTGCTTAGATGAGCTGGATATTAGATGTTTTGAAAGTATGTTTTGTAATGATTTGTTTCGATAAGTTGTATCCCTTTTCTTTTTGCTCCGTTTCAAAAAAAAATCACCTTACTCTAATTGGAAAAAAAATTGATTTTAAAATTCTCTTTTTACCTGTAATGAAATGAATTTCAACTATACAAATTTCTCAGAATGATTTTAAACCACAAATTTCAAAAATTTTACTTTTTTTCTTAAAAACACATAAAATCGGACGAAGAAAATATTTTTTTAATTGATTTTGGAAATTATTTAAAAGTATGGTGGATTCTTCCATGCATGTTCTTATGTTGTAAATAGCAATTAGGGTGTTACAGGTTAGTTGTAAATCTTCGAGAAAAATTTAGATCCCTATAGCATAATGGTACTAGTAAAAAATAATAATTTTTGACATAAGTAACAACTTATTCAAAGTATTTTCAGCTTGTATTTTCTTCATTTAATAATTCAATTACTCATTACACTATATGTTTAATATGATGTATATCTTTTTTGTTATTTTCATGAGATACACGTGCAATACAAATACTACTTCAAGAAAAAGTGACTTTTCTACACAATTAGGGCAAAAAAAATTACCAATAGTTTTCTTAAAATGAAAAATATTTTTTAAATCTTTACTTAAAGCTCACGACCTGGAATGAGTCTACTCCTCATGATATTTGGATAGAAAGTGAGTGGTCAATATTTGATGAGGTTTTGCATGGTGATATTGATGTCGTATTAAGTTTAAGAAAACAAAGAAGATTTTTTAACTTTGTAATTTTCAATTAAAGTTTTGTCAAATATATTAAAATGTCATTTAATTTTGTGATCTTAATCATTTTTAATTGGAAAATTAAAATTTTTACCAAAAAAAAAAATCATTCTTTTTTTAAACAGGATACCTTTTTGACGGTTATAGCTAATAATGGCAAAGACATAATTCTCTGCTGAAAGAAAGACAAACAACTCTTCATGTGCGGTAGTTTTCAAGTTGGTTATGATATGCAAGTACTTTATAAAGTTTCTCTTGATTATTCTTATTTTTATTTTGGAAAAGTGTCAAAAATATCTCTAAATTATTCGAAAAAATAGAGTAAAACTACTCCTACATTAGGTTTTGGCTCAAAAATATTTCTCTCTAATGAAAACGAAAAAAGACCAAAAATTTTCTCAAACTATCAGAAATTGAGCAAAAATACTCATTGGTTAGATTTCGGTTCAAATATACTCCTCCCTTAAAATTCTGTAAAAAAAAAATTTCTCTAATGAAAATGACATCATGCATGTTATGTGGACAAAAAGTGTCACGTGATCAATCCACAGACCCCATTTAGAGACCTCAATTATTAAGTCTGAACCTAGCATTTTCATGTCGAAAGAGACTATCATTTCACTTGCATACGTCTCAGAAAATCGATCTCTGAATGATAACACTAATATATTCTCGTTATAATTGTTGCCTCCTTCTCAAATCAGTTTCTCAAGTTCAATAGGATTCAATTTTATAAACTTTTTGAAAGTACGAAGCTTGTATAGAAGTTGTTGTACTCATGTTAGCAATGTAACACAATCAATATAAGTTATCATTTTCAAGAGGAAATTCAATTGCAACTATAAACAAAAGCTATTTTTTAATATAGTAAGAATTTGAACTATTCAAAGTCTAACAAAAATTGATTTGAACGTGGGTTGGAGTTAAATTTTTAATAAAAAGGGGATATTTTAAACAATACCTTTAAAATTTTAGCGTAGGAGCATTTTTTAGCCGAAAACTACCGAATAGTATTTTTGTTCTACTTTTAATAGTTAAGGGGTATTTTTTAGCCCTATTTCAATTCTACGAGGAAGAAAATGTTTTAGAGAGTGGTATTTTTGAGTCAGAATTATTTTTGCTTTAGTTGGAAAATATTTTTGGCCGTTTTCCAATTCCCTTTTTATTTTTGCAGGTTATCGTTGGGCGCAGATTGATGGTGTGAGTTGTGACCCCTCAAAATTTATCACTATCCTGACATATCTGGATTGCACAATTTCAATTTTACAGGCTCTAACTAGAAGAAAAGGGACCAATACAGTGGTTTGCTAGATACTTTCTAATATGTTAGATTTATTAAGAGAATTTAAAGATAAATATGTAGACTCTCTTATGTGTTGACGGAGACGTTGAGAATAACTATTTAATTAGGCCGTCAGTCTATTAACCCTTGAGAATAGAAACATTATTATGGGAGACGCCCTACATCCCTAAATCTATCTAGGGAGTTCGGATTCCGCTTTCGTTATGGAGAAACGCGCAAATAGAAATAAGGAAAACAATGGATTTGGAAGGTAGAAGTCATCACTTCCATGTGCTCTAATTAAGAGAGACAGCAAAGATACCCAGCTTTACAACAAAAATATTGGTGAGAGTGCTCAATTGTCACTCATAAATAAAAATACAAAAAAGATTAGTGCTAGTTTTTTCATCCACAAACAAGAGGCTTTACTGCAGGTACTCTAAGGCAACTGAGACTGCCACCTGGGATGACAGAGCACTCAGGTTGAGGCCTCTGCATTTGTCTTCCTGGAATACAGTTCAATGAGAAATCAACCCCAACATTTCTCAAGGGAAGTTTGTCACAATCTTGGCTCAATTCAGAGAAGAAATTGTAAGCAAGAGTCAGATTGACAAGGTTTCTTAATGAACAGACTAAGTCTGGTAAATCCCCAGACAATTTGTTATGTCCCAAGTTGAGAACTTCAATGGCACTCAAGCAAGAAAGGGTGTCAGGCAAATGCCCCATTAGTGAATTGAAACTCACATCAAGAACTTGCAAATCTGTCCACAATCCCACACCTTCTGGTATACAACCATTTAGCTGGTTGTTTAGGAACAAGATCTCCTTAATTCTTGGACCCATGTACCCCAAACTAAAAGGAATGCTCCCACTAAACTTATTATTAGCAAAATTAATCACTGAAGCAGGGGAATTCCCTAAATTCTGAGGAAGTTCACCATCAAACTGGTTATTATTAAGAAAAATAGCATCAAGTTTTTTGTTGAAGAGATCCTCAGGAATTGGCCCTGAGAAACTGTTGAATCTGAGATCTAAATAAAGTAGATTTGGGATGAATAAGACTGTAGTAGGAAATGAACCAGAGAAATGGTTGTTACTAAGGTCTAACTCAACCAGTGAAGACAGATCTTTGAATGTTTGTGGGATAACACCTGAAAATCTGTTGGTATTGAGGTGAATGAGAGAAACTTCTGTTAACAAAGATAGTTCTTTTACAAGAGTCCCTTGAAGATTTGCATGATTCAGATCTATACCTGTAACAACTGGCTCTGAAGGGTTGCCCATGTAATCTTCAGTGTTTGAGCAAAAGATTCCTCTGTAAGCACACACATTTGGACCTACCCAATTCTTCAAAATCCCCATTGGGTCATCACTGATTGCAGATTTCCATGTTTGAAGAGCAGTGTAAGCCAAATTTTGCCTTGTGGTTGAACCAGAAGGAGCCCCTCCTGGGGTTGGGGTGTTAATCCCTCCACCAAACCAAACACCCCCAGTTCCAACACCTACGCCAACGCCAACACCAACGCCAGCACCAGCAACTTCAGAAACTATCAGTTGAAGGAGCCAAAAAAACACAAAGCAAATTCCCCCCATTTTTCAGTTCAATGATCAAACAAGACTCCTTTTTTTTTTTTTTCCTTTTTTGGGACAAGGTTGCACAAAATGTGATTTTGTTGCTGCTGCTTCAATCTTACACTATGTATTTTTGCTGTAATTAATTCACTCAGCATTACAATTATTATTCAAAGCTTTCCTGTACAACAGCTGACTTATCATTGATGAGCAACTGTTCATGAAAATGAAGTTATGGCTAAGTTCTAGAAAGGAGGACCCTTTTTTTCTTCTCGCGGGGGAGTATTGCTCTTTTGCTAAACATCAAAATCAAATCAAATCAATTTAATTTGATTTTTAAATACTCAAAATCAAACTAATCAAATTATAACATACATTTATCGATTTGATTGTTATTGATTTTAATTTGATTTTGATTCGATTCAATTAACTATACACAAAAAATAAAAGTAACGATACACTTAAAAATACGAAAAAAGTGACAATAATTCATTTAAAATGAAAATAATTAGAGCGATCGATATTACAGAACTTTCAATCGCTAAATTTACTATAAAAAAAAGTTTCAAAATTCACCATTGAAGAAATAGTAACATTTTAGTCTCACCAAAAATTGTCATGTATATGAAATCATGAAGATAAATATTCTCATCTTGAGCATTTACGCTTTGATAAGTAGATTAAAAAATAAAAATATTTTTATAAATAATGTATGTATGTGTAATTATAAAATATATGAATATAATTTGTTGGTTCGGTTTGGTTATTTCTTCGGTTTTTCAAAATAAATTCAAATTCAAATTCAAACCAAATAAAATTAATTTATTTAATCAATTTAGTTTGATGTTTCGATTTGCATCGGTTTTTATCCAAACCATGAACACTCCTACTTGTAGTATACTTTATCCATCTTTTTTAGTTGTCATATTGGTTTTTTAAAACAAAAAATAAATATTTAAAAATTATATGAAAAATACTACATAAATTATAATTTTTTTATATTAATATAATAAAAATATACTCCCTCTGTCTCATTTTATGTGACACTCTTTTCTTTTTGATCTGTCCTAAAAAGAATGTCACTTTATTTTAATTGAAAATAATTTAACCTTAAAATTTTCCTCTTATCCTTAATGAAATGATTCTCAACTACGCAAATATCTCAAAATGATTTTAGAGTACAAATTTTAAAAATTTTCTTTTTTATTTAAATATTAAATTAAATCAAAAAGATACTACACAAAACAAAGAGAGTATATCTTAATATATTAGTTAAAATGTATACACTTAAGAAAAATGAATAACTATTTAAAAAACGGAAAGAGCAATCTATAGCTTTACTAAGAAGTAGGTGAAAGAAGGTTGATATCATTATATTCCTAATGATTGTCAGACGACGGAAATTAATGGTGTAGGCATTAGGCGTGTTTATCAATTCCCTTTTGATTATCAAACACTCTCTTTCTTTCTTTTACACTGGTGGGGAAAGCTCGTGCTAGTACGAATTCAATATAAATTATTTTTTATTATTAATTTATATTATATCGATAAATTCTTTTTATTTATTTTAAAAAATATTATAAAATTATAATTAAAGCAGCTAAAGAAATATTATGAAGTCATTAAAGTAGACACGTCAATACGCAGCTGTCTTGAAAAGATTAAATTAAAAAACTCATAAATTATTTTTATTGGTCCATCGGAAATTGTTCAAGAAAGTAACCAATATAAATTATTTTTTAGTCTCAATTTATGTGACATCGATAAATTTTTTATATGTATTTCAAAAACTATTAGCAGCTAAAAAAATATTATGAAGCAGACACATCAATACGCAGCTGTTTTGAAAAGATTAATTACAAAGCACTACTTTTTATTTACCGCACATAATAAAGGGAAAAAAGCAGATAGTTGAAGTACATAAGAAGACAACCGGAAGATGTTGCCTTATTTCCTTATCTATAAGTAGTAATTCAAATGATACTCATGAACTTTAATTAATATTCTAAAATATAATATTTTTTTTGTTTCATAATGAATGATTTTTTTTAGTTTGTTTTTAAAAAAATGATCTTTTTGGTAATATTTTAATTTCAGCTTTTCAGGTAAATTATTCGATGCCACAAGATTATAAGGTATTTTGATGTATTTAAATAATTTTAATTTAGAATCACAAAACCAAAAAGTCTTCTTTATTTTTTAAACTTTGTGTCAAGTCAAACCAAATCATTCTTTTTTAAATGGAAAAAGTAACTTTTAAATTATATTGATACTAAAAAATTATAATGTACAGTATTTTTAGTATAATTTTTAAATTTTTTGTAAAACATAAATGCTAAACTAACGCAATCTAATTCAACTTTGAAAATTAATCAAATTGACTTTCAAAAGTGAAGAAAAGGTTCTTTTTTTCTCCTCCTTTTTTTGATGCTTTAAAAATTAAATAAATTTTTAACTTAAATCATATGCGGCCTCTTAAAATTATTCATATAATTTACTCGGAGATATCAATCAGGACTACTATCTATTAAAAACCTCTACCAACTAACATTTGAACCACTTAGATATTTTTTTGTCACTTTACATTAAATCTCATGTGCGTATCAAGAAGCGGACCTAATGTGGATTAGTTGGTCATTCAACACTCCCATGTGTAAGCAATGTGTATTGAGCCTTCCATGTTGTATCCTAATGAATTAAATGAACAAAAGCCCTAAATCATTAAAATCAACTATTTTTCTCTCCCAAGCTCCACTCTTGACGATTCAATTCAAATCGAAGAAGAAAGTTTGCTTTGCACTATCGTCTTGAAGAATCTTCTTCATGTAATTAGAATTTTTAATGTTTTTAACATATTTTTGTGCAAGTGTTTTGAAAATGAATTTAAAAGGTTAGAATTTTTAAAATTTTAAGGTTTGTGATTTGAGAATAATTTTTCTCTTTCGTACAAATTCTTAGTAAATATGCATTTAAGAAATAATTTTTATTAATTATGTGGTTAATATGAATATACTCCGATACTTAAATTGCTTTTTTTATATTTTGCAGGATTATCCAACAATTGATCATGGAGGAGATTATAGTTGCAAATATTCACCATGGTGGAATCTTATTTGAGATTCATTTTTCTACTTATATTGAAAATTGTGTGCCTGCATTCAGGTATATAGATAATGTTACGATCCAGCCCACCAGACCATGCAGACACCTACTCTAAAAGCTATATAGGAGAACCCTTAATTTTCAACCAATAAGATCATGCAGAAGATAAAAAAAATAGAGATAAAATTGAAAAGATGTGGTAATTATCAAGTACAGAGTTAATTTTGATATTTAAAACCTTTGAAAAAAGACATCTAACTCTCTCCAAAGATTCTAGTCTAGATATGTATAAAAAATTTTAAGAACGAAATGAATATTAAAACAAAGGCACAAGTCCCACCATCAGAAAGAAAGAGTAGAATCTGTTAGAGATCGCTTTCGTCTTAGAAATACCACTAACCCTACAAGCAAACTATACCAAAAAGGTATAGTAAGAGTAGTATCAATACAAACAACATGTACAAACAGGCATCATCTATCAATGCAAAGGTCATCATATAATATAAGTAAATAACAGAAGTAAGCATGCGATAAGAAAATTCAACACCAAATCTATAACCACATACTTTATAATCCTGCTCATTTTAACCACCTTAATATACGACACGATATCAATCTTACAATTGCTTCACTGTCAACTCTAACATCGATCTAAGGCCTAATCCCTTTATTCCTCCTAATAGAATTTTCAAAATCCACAACCGCTAACTCGATCTCTTCACTCTACTCTTTAGATTAATCTTACCATTTGACCAAAAATATTTAATAATTTGTGTGCAAATGGTCACGATAAGATGGTTTTAAGACTTCTCGCTTTCTACCCATTTTAACTCGCCATGATGGAATCTATCCCACTATAGAGGCCTCATCACAGCGAGATTCCACCCACCAGGATGGTACAACAAGCTCATCGTTGTTGCCAAGGCGTCAAATACTTACCAAGGAAAGGGACGTTCGACCTCTCTAGATTCAATAATAAATGTCTTCTTTTCGGGACTAAGGAGTCGCCCGAATTAATGGCACAACTGTCCTAAGTTAGCTATGTAGTTTATGGAACTTGAGTTTATTGGAACGCTTACTCAAATCAGTGCTCAATATACTCCCAAAACATATATATTTGCTCATATGCTAAATCAATTATTAAAATACTCAAACCATCTCACTTAGTCTGATTGGACTTTAACTCAAAACACCATCATCATCTTTACTCAATAAATATATTTTGAAAATAATTTACATCATCATCAAAAATCTTGTTCCAACACTATTTAACTCAATGCTCAATTTCATCAAAACTCATTAAAATATGCATCATCTTGATTTGAAAATAATACTTTATTTTATGGATGAAAGCCTTCAACTTTGTTCAAAATATGTTTGAAAAATGATACTCTATTTAATGAATAAAAATCATGAATCTCAATATCAAACAATGCGTGAGAAAATCATAATCATCAACTCAATTAAGATTTATGAAAAAATATCCACGACCAATAATTCCAACAATAAGGAAGATAAAAATAATACTCCCTCTGTCCCATTTTATATGGCACCTTTTGACTTGGCACAGTGTTTGAAAAAAAGAAAGACTTTTAAAACTTGTGGTCTAAAATCATTCTTTGATATTTGTGTAGTTGAGATTCATTTCATTAAGGATAAAAAAAAATTTAAAGACAAATTGTTTCTCATTAGAATAAGGTGACATTCTTTTTGGAACGGACCCAAAAGGAAAAGATGCCACATAAAATGGGTCGGAGGAAGTAATAATCTTAATTTATAAGTTAGGGATGGCAAATGGGCGGGTAGGACTAAAATTGAAGAAGATAAAATGGCTATATTGAATCCGTTCAAAATTATTTTAGGCTAAATTGGGTTGGGTTAAATTGAGTTAAAAGTCGAGTTGGGTGATGACCCACCTAATTGACATGCTTATTCAAAGCAAAAATTCATAACGATACAACACAATATTAAGTAATCACTTTCAACAAAGTTAAGTCATTAATAATTTTAGGCCCAACACATAATTATTAATACTGAACCAGCCCATTATTATTTCTAAATCATACTGATTTGATATTTTATTGGGTTGAAGTGAAAATCTTATTGAGCTCAACTCAGAATTATCTTAAAATGAGTTAATTAGATTCTATTGGACTGAAAATTAACCTAATTCTAAATCATACTAAACTCAACCCATAAAATTATGGGCGGTTGAGTGGATTGCTTATGTTTGGGCTTATTTTGCCACCTCTATGCATAACTATATAGAACTCAATAGAAGAAGATAATCAACTTTATCAATTCCAAACTAATAAAGGAGAACTTTCATAAATAGGTTAGGCTTTAAACTTAATATGGTCAAATAAATTTATTGTACATAATTACACAATGTAACCTCAGCTATGTGACATGGAAAGGAGGAGAGAGGCGAGCGAAATCGAGAGAGGGAGGAAAGAGGCGAACTATGTATGTATATTTGTCAAATTGTATGTATATATCTGTCAAATAATTGTATATGTGTAATTAATATACATATATATTTGTATATTTAACAAGCAAGATTAAGAGGAGAGAGGAGAGAGGCGAGAGAGAGGAAGAGAGAAGAGAGAAAAGAGAAAATAACAACAAAATCCAGACTATAGCAATAAAATCCTAACAATAGTTATAAATTATAATTTTTTCAAACTACAATTGTATAATGTAAATATATATCATATATTTGCCTAGTTATGTTATTTTCCATTAATAAATCTATGCGTCAACGGAGGAGCTCTCCTACATTGTGCACGAAAAAAGAGAATCAACTTTATCAAATAAGTTGTACCTTATATAATTACTCCTTTGTTTTCCATTGTAACTACGTATTGTTTCATGTGAAATTCTAATCTTTTATAAATGCAATTCTATAAATTTTATCATTACTTGTGGTTAAAGAAAGTAGTAAGTTAGTAAATTGGGCTTTCCTACGTTGTGCAGGAAAAGGAGAAAGTCTCCCTCTCCTAAAAATATAACGGTAAAAATGAATTTCTAAATTTCTTATATAAGAAACATTCATCACACATTGTTCTTGTTTCTAATAACTTTGTTGTTCTCATAAGAAAAATGGAAATTGAGAGAGTGTTCACGAGTTGTTTCTTCATTGAGAAGAAGCCTGATGATATATTTACCTTGGTCGAAGCAGCTCTCCAAGTTGGTGCATCCAAGTATCCAGACCAGTTCCAGGAGCGCAAGAACAGGATAATCAAGTTCCTAATGGATCCATCAGACGACTGCAATCTTGATGATAATGAAGGAGGAGTGAGTGTTGGTTATAAAGATGAAGTGACAAACCTCAAAGAAAAAGAAGAGTCGGAGAAAGAAAAACAGATTCATGCTCAAAGCAAGAAACCCTTGAGGAAGAAGATTAAAGTGGCAATCAACAAGACTGTACAAGTTGCTTCTCTGAAGAAAAAGAACAATTGCAGTGCAACTACAGAAAGCGTGATGGAGTTGAAGAAAACATCGGAGACTGACAACTTGATTCAACAACAATTGGATGATGCTGATAAACAAGGAACACCGCAGTCCCATAATAATACTACTATGGCATCAAGAAAGACGATGTCGATGAACATGTCCACCAAACGCGTGGAAGTTGCTCCTCCTCGTGAAAAACAACCTTGTTCTTTTAAAAAGCAGCTTGAGGGAGACGAGCAAATCCAGAAACAGAGTCAAAAAGCTAATTTCAAGAAGATGGAGAATGATCATGACACAGAAGAGAAGAGAGGAGAAGGATCATAACAGACCCCGACAAAACGCAGGAGTGTAGATACGAAGAGCATGCCACAGCCGCCGCCATTGATGACGATAAATGTAGCCACTAAGCCTGTAGAAGTTGCTCATCAAAAACAACTTTCTGATTGTTCACCTCAGAAACAGAGTAATCGTAGTTCAATTACAAGACCAGCGCAAAAAGAAACAAAAAGCATCACAGATAAAAAGAAATTTGAATCAAGCAAGAGGAAATTCGAGGAGAGATTAGCAGAGCAAAGGGAAGCAAGAGAAGGATCGTAATGGTGGACTTCCATGATATGCCTAAACCTGCTAATGAACCTCGTGCTCCCAAGCACTGTTGGGATAGGAGGAAGAGGTTTTGAGATTATGATGATTCGAGTTGTTGTAAATTTCCCATCAGATCTCTGTTCTTACTTTTTGTCTTGTAATTTTGGAGAGTATCAGCATTCACTTCATTCTTTAATTTAGTGTGGGGTATACCCTTAGTATGTATGAATGATCTTTTACTCTGAAATAGAAAAGTTACATCCAGAAAAATAGCTCCAAGGATCAATCAACTATTCCCTTCTCGTCTTGTATGTGTAGATTTGTAGCTTTGATGTGATTCCTCATGTGTATTGCCTTCTTTGTCTTTTAATCTGTGTCTTAAATCTTTTTTATTATTCAGATTTAGTAATCATATATTACTATCACCTTAGCTTAGCTCAAGTATATGGCTGTAACACTACTTATCCCAATAGATAAATTGACTGGTTCCATCATTTTCTCTTTTGGCATAATATCAATATCATTCAACAAAGTCAAACAATTTTGTAGGTTGCACTTTCTCTCTCTGCAGAAAACCATTCACCTATTTAAGCAACAAACAATTCGAAAAGGTGTAGTCATATATTCACAAACTCAATCAACTCTAAGTTCAGATTCAATTCAGAAAGACTTGCAGTAGACAAGATATCTGAAAGCAGATTGGTTCATCTAGTTTAGAAATGACAGAGTAATAAACAAGGTTACCTTCTGAGATGCAAGTAAATGCAACAGAGGCTGGGCGATTCTCATTCAACATAGCAAGGATTTTTACAGTCAGTGGTGACTTGAGTAGAGATTCTTCCGAGTGGCGACCACCTGAGGCTCAGTTTCCTATAGTCTGGTTTGATTCTAGATCTGCAACGAAATAGAATGTTTAAGTTCTCCCAATACCAAAAACTGTGGTGTCACTAAAAACTGTGTTGATGAGCATTACCAAAAGCATAAACATAATCTGGTTCATTCTTGTATTATTTGAGATCTGAATGCTTATTTTTAATCCCACAATTGCAGCATACAAGGAAACAAATAATCAAGATATTAACGAATGAAATTTGGTGCAGAATAACAACATTTATGAAAATCCTACACCCTACACTACCAAACGGCAAAAGCACTAGGGATAGAAAAGAGGCTGGGCAATATATGAGGAATAAGGAGGAGCAAATGGGCATATGGGGGCAGAAATGGCAAGAATGCCCTTTGTTGCACCTGGCTGTCGTGGAGCAGGACCATTGGTTTGGTAGCAAAGGTAACAACTCCCTCTTACATATATTTGACATTCACAAACTCAATCAACTCTAAGTTCAGATTCAATTCAGAGAGACTTGCAGTAGACAAGATATCTGAAAGCAAATTGGTTCATCTCAGTTTAGAAATGACAGAGCAATAAACAAGGCTTGTTTTTCCAAACAACAAAGCTAAAATTACCTTCTGAGATGCAAGTAAATGCAGCACAGGCTGGACGATTCTCATTCATCCTGTAGCCTGGTTTGTTGCCAGATCTGCAAAGAAATTAGAATATTTCAGTTCTCCTAATACCAGTATTCATGGCTGTGTTGATGAGCTTTATCAAAAGTATCAACATAAGCTGGTTCTTTCTTGTAGTAATTGAGATCTAAATGCTTACTTTTCTTCCTCAATTGCAGCATACAAGGCAACAACTAATCAAGACATTAACAAATGAAACATAGTGCAGAAAAGCAACATTTATGAAAACCCTACGATCTACACTACCAAAAGGTGAAACCAATAAAAGAAAGAAATGTAAAACATTCTCAGAATCAAATTATGAGCAGCACCTTCGATTGAAACAAAATAAACTACATATTTCAGTAATCCAATCTCAGGATAGTACTAAACCAGAGGTTTACATTGCTTTGATTGATTTACATCACCGACACTAGCATTCAACAAAAGAAGCAAACAAAGCCCTAACACAGAACACAAACTAACCATAAACCTAAACAATGATTCCTAAGCCCTTTCTCCCCGAATCCTCCTAGCAAGCTGAATATCCTTAGGCATGATGGTAACCCTCTTAGCGTGGATTGCACAGAGATTGGTATCTTCAAAGAGCCCAACGAGGTAAGCCTCAGCAGCCTCTTGTAGAGCAGCCACAGCACTACTCTGGAACCTCAGATCTGTCTTGAAATCCTGAGCAATTTCCCTCACCAACCTCTGAAATGGGAGCTTCCTGATCAACAACTCCGTAGACTTCTGGTACTTCCTGATTTCTCTCAGAGCCACAGTTCCTGGCCTGAAACGGTGAGGCTTCTTCACTCCTCCAGTCGCTGGAGCCGACTTCCTGGCGGCCTTGGTAGCCAGCTGCTTCCTTGGAGCCTTCCCACCAGTGGATTTGCGGGCAGTTTGCTTGGTACGGGCCATTTTGATTGTATGCTAAGATGAAGAAGTAGTAAATTGATAGATTGAGAAAAGCTTTGATTATGCAAAAATGGGGGAATTTGAGAGATATTATATAGGAGTGAAGGAGGCGGGAATCGTGGGAAATTTGGGAGCTTGAAATTTTGGGCTGTGCAATTCCAACTGAACAACAGCCGTTGGATTATAAAGAATTGGTGCTAACGGTACAGATCCGATAAGCAAATGTTTGCTAGGACAGCAATCCGCGTGCTACTTTATTAACAAATGGGAATTTGCCACGTAGATTTTCATTTTTGCCTTTATTTTGGGGTAAGGAAAATGTCAAAACAAAGGTGAAGAAAGCAAAAGTTTAATTTAACTAGCTAATCATAGAAAATAAAATAACATAATTATATGTTTTTTATCTTTCAATGTCTACTGGAATAAGAGAATACAACCCATCTAAGTTACAATACTTTAAAGAAAAAATATATTCTTATGATTTCATCCGTAAACACAATAATTTTTTGTATGGATGCATGTAAAAATTAAAAAAATAAAAAATTTACCACCTTTTCTCTCTCAATTACATTTAATTTTTTATCTCCGTATGAAGCATTGACATATTCATAAGTATTGTTAAGAATATATTTTCACTTTAAGGAGAAAAAAAGGCTATTAGTTAGGCATATTTGTGGAGGAATAAAGTATAACTTTTGAATTCATTAATGTGTTTCATTTAATGCAGTAAAATAAATAAAAATTGGTAATAACAAACTCTCTCTAGAAACCCTAGTCGTCAACCACACCGGAGATTTTTCCTGAGCTTTTTCGGTGGCTATGGCCACCAACTCACCAGGACTAGCGAGTGAGACTACGCGAGCCAAGAGGGCAGGAGGTATGCGGACGTTCTTCGTCCACCAACAGAGCCCGCAAAGTTGATTTCGATGAAATCGATTACTTATCTACATGGAGATCCCAGAATTATTTGGGAGGAAGATGAGGTGGAGCAGATGATCATCAAGGAGAATCTGGCATTCATGGTAATTGGGAAGTTCGCATATGGCTGTCTGCGATACGAGACTTAAGGAAGGTTATTCCCAAATAATGCGAAGCTTCATGCCTAGAGGCTTATGTTAACCTAATGTCCAAACCTGCCTTTTATTTGATGATTAGTGGATGGTCATATACTATGCGAACTCTGAAATGGGACCTTATGTTTAACCCGGAAGAGGAGACATCGACTGCAATTGCATGGATCTCTTTTCCAGCACTGCCCCCAAATTTCTTTGTGAAGGAGGCCGTGTTTTCACTGGCTACAGTAGTTGAAAAGCCATTACTAAGAATCAAACGTGGCCGAGTTGTGCAAGGGTGAAGGTAGAGGTGGACTTACTTCGAGGCTTCCTTCACAAAATTACAGTTGGAGTAAGGAAACGAACAGGAAAAGTGGTGGAGAAAAGTATTTGGATCAAGTATGATTATCTTCCAAAGTACTTCAAGAGTTATAAAATTCAGGGTCATGATGAGGAACAGTACTTTGTTTTGCATCCCGAATTGTACCCCAAGAACGAGAAGGAAGAAGTTGAAGTAGGTGATGAAAAGGCAACAGAAAAGGAAGTCAAGTAGTTGCCTCAGCAAAATAATATAGGCAAAGGGAAAGATAAGAATATTAACAAAGAAGGGGAACTGGAAAGGGGGGGATCAAATTCAAGGTAAGGGGGACAATGGAAAAAGAGGGAACCAGAATTAAGTTAAGGGTGACAATGGGATTAGAGGGGAACATAATCAGGCTAAACAAATTTGGATAACTACGGGTAATTGATTTGATGTTCCAGATAAGGATGAAAAAGGGGAGAATAATCAACAAGAAGGGGATAAGGAAAAGATATCAACTAAGAAATAGTTAGAGGATATATTTCAACAAAAGCAAGGTGGGGATATAGTTGAGCCCACAAAGAATGGGAATCAGATAGAAGGTCAATCCGAAGGGGAAGGGAACAACAGTCAAACGGGGCAAGAGATACAAGGGGAGAGTGGGGCAAAGTCACAACAGTCTAATAAGGGGATACATGAGAGGGTGGAGGGTGAAGTGGAGGAAGATAGGAATAGTAAGATAGGGAATTCATTTAACAATGAGTTGGAGGAGCAGGAATTTTCAAACAGTGGGGGAGGTGCTTCGGATGAGGTTATTGAGCTCACAGAAGGGGAGAAACAACTTAGACGAGACAGAGAGAAAGATGAAGCAATTGAATATTGATAAAGTGGCAGTAGAGGGGAATTTATCTCCAAGACAACTATTGAACTTGAAGAGTGGAGCCAAAAAGAATTAGTCAGCCTTACCACTTCAGGTTAGAACAAGGAGCAGTAAAGATTCTAGAGGTGTTTCTAAATG
>JAPFFP010000001.1:19954344-19977463 GCA_026153255.1 Solanum medicagineum
CAGTCTTATATGATATCGATATATCAATAAATATCACAAAGAATATATTTTCTACTAATTTAGAATTTAATAAATAAATTTGTAACTTTAATAATTTTCTCTTAATTATTTTATTTAATTAAAAAAAGATCTCAAAATTATATGATACCGATAGGATATCAATACACCGACAGAGTATCATAACGAATATATTTTCTACTAATTTAGAGTTTATAATCTTTTTATTTGTTTCTTATTTATTTCTTAAAAAAAATCATAATCCTATATGATACCAATTTGATATATATATATATATATCGCCAGAGTATCACAGAGAATTTTAGCTTATTCTATATAATATCGGTGTGATATATATATATTGCCGGAGCATATTTCATAGCATTTATACGGAAGTCAGATGCGAAATAAAAAAGGATAAGTGGGTAAAAAGATAAATAGTTTGGGTCATGGATTTATTAAGGATAAATAATATGACTTGAGTCTATTAAGGATAAATAATTTCAAATTAAGTATATTTGATGTACTTTTTCCTAAATGTAAAGTGTTATTAAGAGTGAATGAATTGGGTCCAATTGAGGATACAAACCAAAGCTGCAAACTTCATCCAAATAACTTAATTATGTATGAGGTTAAGTGCTCGTTTGGTTGGGGACCAGGAATAGTTATCATGGGATTAGTTATTCCAGGATTGTTATTCCACCTTTAATGTGAGATAAAAATAACACTACAATCCTGGATAACTTATTCCGTGATTTTATTCCAAACAAACACGAGATAAACTTCACCTAAAATTAATTCGGGAATTAGTTAGACCATATCCTTCATACCAAAACGAGCCCCAACAGATACTGAAGACTATTTGAAAAAGAAAATGACTATTATTCATCTGATCTAACTATGCGTAGATGTAAAAGTGCATAAACATACAAACTGAGAGGTTGCAAAATGCAACTCTGAGAATCCACAAAACTCTTACAAACAAATAACTGAAAGTTGCACTAGATTACAGCAAGTTCACTTTTACAATGTAAAGAGACATAACAAACTTATATATACAGCTTAAATATTAGAATAGGAGAGGTAAAGTGGTTACAAGTCTAATGAAGGATCAGAGAAAGCTAATTTACACACAAATTGGAAGGAGACTGAAGTTCTAAGTCCTTCTAGCAAACAAATAAGTCTAGAGCGAATTTCGCCTTCCATAGGTCCTAGTGACAGCTCCAGACTGATCAGAGATCTGATTGTTCCCATTTTCCTTAAGTGAATGCACCATCCAACAACCGTCCCTCCAATACGTGTAGAATACTTCATGTATATGTGAAACTTTCCATGAATCAGCACCTAGTTTATTTGGACGCAATGTCATGATAAATTCGTCAGGCATGTCAAAGAATTCAAGTACCTTCAGATTATGGAGGCACTCGATTCCTGTTGGCACGCTTTCAAGCAAAGCACATCTCTGGATAACCAGCTTCTCCAGATGAGGTATAGCACCCTTCCCGATTGTCAACCGCCTTAGTCCTTCCAACTTGTCCAAATTCAACAGCTTAAGCCTTTGAAATTTCCCTTGCTCAAAGTAGAGTTCCTCTCCGGTGTATCCTACAAGAAATTCGAGATGCACAAGGTTGGGCAAATCTTGGAGATATTTCAGCGGATCTTCTGATAAATGAGTCCACCTGAAGTAAATTTTGACCAAGGAATTAAGATCTTGAATCCATGCGGGCAACTTAGCAATGTGTCCAGTCAGATACAGGCGCTGAAGAAGAGGCGGAGGAGATGACATGTAAGAAAGATCTAGGATCTCATTCTCTTCCACAGATTTAAGATTTAAAGACTCAAGCTTATGGAGCTTTTCAATTGATGAACACAGAGTCCTCCCATCTTCTTTCCTCAACTTCAGAATACAAAGTCGTCTCAGTTCACTTAACATCCCTACTTCTCTAAGTATGCCACTGCCAGGGGTTGCCTCAATATATACAAGTTTCTGCAAGGCTCTTAAAGCTCCAATTCCTCGGAAAGCCTTAAAACCTGGTGAACAATTGTAAGGAAGATACGAATAGGATACGTGGCTATAGACTATAAGGTGACGGAGATTTTCAAGTTTTAAAATCTCCACAGGCAACTCAGTGACATATGTCTGCTTCAGATCTAATATTTCTAGCTGTTTGAGTCTTCCAATGGATCCAGGAAGCATTTCCACATTAGTATTCCTCAAGCTTAGATACCGTAGGTGAAACAATTGGAAAACTGCCTCTGGAATCATTTTCAGAGGAGCTCCTCTCAAATCTAAAACTCTTAGCATCCGGGAGCTACCAAGCACTTGACTTATGCAAGACAAGGACTGCGGATCTACTACACCAAATGTAAGCAAAGAGCGAAGTTTAGTGACTGACCTTTTAACTTGAAGGTTCCCCAACATGCCATGTATTGACAACCGTCGAGTTTTTTCAGGCCACAATTTATTATGCTCGTCTACTGTTGCAGTGAAGTTATCATCTCTTGATTTTGAAAGAATAAGCTCACGGTATAGATCATGAATCCGACCCAATTTCATGCTACCATCATCATTGTACTGCACTGGATGGATCAAGCTTCTGTTGATAAGCTCATTGAGATAGCTATCTGCAACATCTTCGACTGTCCTCCGCTCTTTTTCTTTTACAAATCCTTCCATTATCCACCGATAGATCAGTGTATTGCGCTCAATTAGATGATCCTCGGGATAAATGCTCAAATACAGGAAACATGGCTTAAGATAGTAGGGCAGATCATTGAAACTGAGTAACAAAACTATTCTCATACTCTCAAATTTGTCATTGCTATCAAGTTCAGGGCCAAGGCTGCGATTGAACATTCCCCATTCCCTAGTGGTATTCCTGTTCTTTGTAGCCAAAACCCCACCAACGGCCACAATAGCCAGTGGCAGTCCACCACATTTTTTTAAGATGCTCCTTGAAATGCTCTCCAAGTGTGAAGGGCATGAATAACCATGAAATGCCTTTTGGCAGAAAAGAACCCACGACTCTTCAGCCAACAAAGGTTTCACCTCATAAACATAGCCATTGGTTTCAATGCTACAAAATGAAGCAACATCCAAAAGACGTGTTGTCAGGATAACACGACTTCCATTGTTTATATCAGGCAATGCATATCTGATAGCTTCCCAAGCTTGAATGGTCCAGACATCATCAAAAACCAGCACATACGTTCTTGATTGCAGAAATACTTTTGCTATTATTTTTAGCCTGTTACTGCTCATGGTGCTTAGACCTTCAGGTGCTGGCTGCTTCACTTCATCGTAGAGCTGTTGAATCATATCTTTCAAAACTTCCTCAACCTTGAAGGACTTGGAAACTGTTATCCAAGCACGGCTATTGAAGTTTTTCTTGACTGCTGCATCCTCATACACTTTCTTAACTAGCGTGGTCTTTCCTGAACCACCCATTCCCACCACTGAAACCACTTTGAGTCTAGGATCATCCTCCACGAGCCAACCAATTAGCTGTTTTGTGGGATTTTCGACGCCCACAAGCTCAGCTTCTTCTAGCAACAATGCATCACCTCTGCGATCATTTGCAGTATCGTAGGCATGGTTAGAACCTGAAGCTTGCTCCGGGACATAAAATTTGTAACGGTACCTCTGGTGGCCCACTGCAATATTGTGGACTCTTGATTTGATGGCTTGGATTTCAACGACTAGTTTATGGCGGAATTTGATGTTTCTGATTGAGAAAACCAATTTACCAATGAAACAACAGGATCCATAGAACTGATGATCATATGAAAAGAGCATGGATTCATCAAGAACATCCTCGATATCATTGGCAACATCTCTCACTTGCCTAACCCAGACTTTGACCTCTGCATCTCCCTCTTCTAAACCATCAGCCACACCAAGAAAGGCTATCATTCTCTCCAATTCATCTTTGATATACTGGATATCATGCTTGACTCCCTGAAGCAATATTGCTTCTTCAGCTAATAAATTTGTGATTTTTTCGAGTACAAAAACGACAGCAGAGTCTGCCATCTCCAGCTGATCTTCAAAAGTGTCCATGCTCACTTGTTTTTGTAATGAGAATAACAACAGCGCCATCTTCCTGGTAATTCTTCTGAAGAGGCAAAAATCAAAACAAAAACAAGTCAAGATAGGAATATTCTATGTTGTGGTCCCTCATTAGGCATCCTGTTAGTCACTGAAGATTGCACTCCTTTATGAAAGACTGGACTAGTAATTTCAGAACAATTACTCAGAAAGTTTTAGCAAGCACAAGTCAAATTAAGACTAATTTCTTAACCTACTCTGACTGTTTTCTGCCAGAGTGTGACTCAAAAAAGGATTTTTTTTTGTTCTCCACCTGTTCTAGTTGCAACCAACTAAATTTGAATTCGCTCCGAGAAGTCCCACTTCCTAACAAAATGGACTCTGTACCAAGGAACTTGAGCTCAAAATCTCTAATTAAGGTTGAAGGACTACTTATCATTTGATGGTTTGTTAGTGCAGTAAGAAGGCTACAAAGCTTAAGTGGAAAACTTACTCTGATGGAGCAGCTCTACTTCTAGGTTACCAAAAACTACTTCAGGGAAAAGAGATAGCAGACATGATGATATTATTCTTCTATTTTGTGTTTGGAATCCTATCACACTTTAGTGGTTGGTAATGTGTCACAACTCACAAGGTCAAGTGATCAAGAACATCAAGTATTCTTAATTGTTGACTGGGAAAATGACTCTTCACCAATTCAATGTCTTCCTTTCTCACAAGTAGTAAACTCTAGAAGTTGACAGCACTTAGAGTGGCATTTGAAAATATTGTTTTGCCTGCATGTGAATGATGGTGACTCAAACTATTAGCTTTTCTCCTAAAAAGTTCATTTAATTTTATTTTTTAACCTTAAAATCATTCGACTAAAAATTTCTTTTACAACAAGTCAATTGTTTATAGATTCTTTTCCTAAAAAGTCACTTAACTTTATTTTTATAACTCAAAAATTATTTAACTATTGTTATGTCACCTAGAATCTAACTCAATAATTGATATTTCAGTTAGAAAGTCACCCGACCAATTTAAATAATTTTTTCATTAAATTTTTCGTTGAATTATAATTTTTGTTTAAATTGATTTTTAAAAAATAATAAGATGCTCATTTAAAATTTTATTAAATTTATTGAAACATAATTTTTGTTTTAAATTATTTTTTTTAAAATACTAAAATACTCACTTTCCAACGTCTTTCCAAATAATAAGATATTCACTTTATTAAAGCATAATTTTTATTTAAAAGATTATTGTTGTCTTCTGTTGTTACATTGTTGCCCTTGTAGTGCCTAAACATTAGAGTTTAAAGACAATTGAAAATAAAAAATTATATTTCAATAAAATAATTTAAATGGGTATTTTAGTACTTAAAAAAAATTAATTTAAAACAACAAAAGATGTTTCAACAAGCTTTAATAAAATCTAAAATGGGCATTTTATTATTTAAGAAAATTAGTTAAAAATAAAAATTATATTTTGGTGAAAAAAATTATTTAAATTGACCAGGTGACTTTCTAAGTGAAAGATTAATTATCGAGCAACTTTTTAAGTGACATACCAATAGTTAAATGACTTTTGAGTTATAAAATAAAGTTGAGTGACTTTTTGTGGAAAAAACTTATAATTAAGTGACTTTCTGTGAAAGAAATCCTTTGTTGAGTGACTTTGAAATTAAAAAAGAAAGTTAAGTGACTTTCTATAGAAAGAACTACTAGTTGAGTGACTTTTTGTGAAAAAACTAATAGTTAAGTGACTATGTGTGATATTCACTCATTATTTAGTCAATCCACTGACAAAAAAAGGAAAAAATATACAAAATAGATCTAATTTGAAATTATTACTCTTAATAGACTCAATCTACATTATTTATCCTTAATGGATCCATTACCTAAACAATTTACCTATCTATCCACTTGCCCCTTATTATTCCGCGTGCTGACGTTATGTTGACGTCAGCATAAATACTATGAAATATAATTTGGAATTGGCACTCCAACAAGCTCGACAGGGAAAAAAAGAAGAGAAGGAGAAGAGGAAGTACGACGAAAAGGGTATGAAATAGGTTGCTTGTAGCGATTGCGATTGCTTATTTGGTTGGGATGGGAAAAGGTAAACACGATAGTGCTCTCCTGGATCATGAGTTCGGTGAGCAAAGAGTTGATTAGCTGTGTAGCCTATGCTTCTAATGCATGCACAGTTTGGAACAATTTGAAAGAAAGGTTTGACAAGGAGAATGGTTCTAGGGTTTTTCAATTGCACAAGGAGATTGCGACATTAACACAGGGGACATCGACCATATCAAGTTATTTCACCAAATTGAAGGATCTATGGGTGGAGTTTGATTCACTAGTGCCATGTCCTGGCTGTGAATGTGCAGGATCCAGAAGATATGTGGAACATCATCAATACCAGCGACTGTTGCAGTTCTTGACAGGGTTAAATGAGACATATACACAAGCCAGGAGTCAAATCTTAATGATGACACCAATTCCTAACATCAACAAGGCTTATGCAATGTTGGTTTCTGAAGAGAATCAAAGAAATCTGGGGAAAACAGCTGAAGAGTTAAGTGCTACAGCCTTGTATAGCAATGGAATAGGGCTGAATCATAGTATTGGAGGATCTGGACAATCAACCAGGGGAAATCAAACTAGCTATGATAAAAGGAATTATAAAGGGAAGAGTACATATTTGTTCTGTGATTACTGCAAATGGAAAGGACATACAAGGGATACATGTTACAAGATCCATGGATATCCAACAGATAACAAACAGAAGAAGAAAAATGCATATCCATCACACTACACAGCAAATGCAGTGACAAGCTCAGCACAGACAGAGAATCCTCAATCTGCACATAGTTTAAGCCAAGGAGGTGAATGATGTTCGAACAGGAACAATATGACCAAATCTTGAAGCTGCTCCACAAAGAAATACCACCTGATTCAGAGAAGGCAGATATGCATCAGGTTTTCTTAGCAACTAACAATGTAGCTCTTAAAAGGTGGATAATAGACTCAGGAGCTTCAAATCACATGGTATATAGTAAGGAGATGCTGGATGGAGTCAGTCAGATTGCTAAAACAAACATTAAGAGAGTATATTTGCCAGATGGTAGTGCACTTGACATAGCATGAGTTTTTACCGATTATCGAAAGATTCGTTTGGATCCGACCCAACATGAATTTTTAGTGGAAAGTGCAAGTTACATAATGGAGATACTATCATTGATGTGTTATGCATTCCTAAGTTTAAGTACAATTTGCTGTCAGTGTCCAGGCTAACCAAGGACTTGAAGTGTGTTGTTACCTTTTTTCCTGACCTTTGTGTCTTGCAGGACCTGTTCACTGGAGTGGTGAAGGGGATTGGTAGAGAAGCTGATGGATTGTATGACATACAACTCCCAATAGAGAAGGAAGGAAGTATCAAGACAATAAGTGCCAACCTAATCAGCAATAACAATGTAGATAGAGCTGGAGATGCTGAAACATGGCACAGAAGACTTGCGCATGCTCCCATCAAAAATTCATACACTGAAGATCAAGGGAAACTCTCATGCCATTCAGGATTGTGCCATCTGCCCACTGGCTAGACAAACCAGATTGCCATTCCCCAGCAATCCCAGTAGAAGCAATGACATTTTGTCTGTCATACATGGAGATGTTTGGGGTCCATATAGTGTTGCTAGTCATGATGGTTTCAGGTTTTTCCTCACTCTGGTAGATGATTGTAGTAGAATGATATGGGTGTAAATGTTGAGAATGAAGAGTGATGTTGTAGTCATTCTTAGACAGTTCTTTGCATTGTTAAAGACTCAATTTAGTACACAAGTGAAAACTTTTAGAAGTGACAATGGCACTGAGTTTTTCAATTCCCACTGCTCTGGTTTACTTAATTCTCTTGGCAATTGTTCATCAAAGTTCTTGTGTCCACACACCTCAACAGAATGGGCTGGTTGAGAGAAAACACAGGCACATATTGTAGGTTGCTAGAGCTATTCGATTACAGGGCTTCTTACCAATTAAATTCTGGAGTGAGTGTGTTTTAAATGCTGTTTATATCATCAATAGGCTGCCCATGCAGGTATTATCTCCATCTGAGGTAATTCATGGTTGAACACCATTCTTACATCACATGAGAACCATCGGTTGTTTGTGCTTTGCAACCACATTACATAATTGAAACAAGTTTTCTCCAAGATCTGTTGCAGCTGTCTTGATAGGATATTCCTCAACACAAAAAAGCTACAAACTCTTTAACATGCTCTCCAACACATTTTTTGTCAACAGAGATGTAGTGTTTAGAGAGCATATCTTTCCCTTTCAGCTACTCCAAGACAAAAGGCTATAGCTATTCCCAAATGGTGTCCTCACAACACTCAATCCAGAACCCTTAAACATTCCAACTTCCACACCATCTCCTCCTCCTACTCAGCTTGAACCTTCACCCTTAACATATACACCTCCATCTCCCACTGATACATCACCCTCCACCATCATTCCCAGAAGGTCCAACAGAACCAGAAATCTACCCAGTTAGCTGCATGATTATGTTTGTGGGAAGCCAAACATAGCTCACACATCCAATTGCCTCTATCCTATGCAGTCTCATATATCACACACCAACCTTAGCCCTCACTATCAAGCCTACTTATCCAAGATTACTCCCATTAAAGAACCTCAATCATATGCTGAGGCCATCACAGATCCCTAGTGGGTGGCTGCCATTAACTTGGAGTTGGATGCTTTGCAGGATAATCACACTTGGTCCATGGCTAGTCTTCCTCCTGGCAAGAATCCTATAGGTTGCAGATGGGTATTCAAGGTGAAGTACAAGGCTGATGGCACTGTGGAGAGATACAAAGCCAGACTGGTTGCAAAAGGGTATAACCAAAAGGAGGGCTTAGACTATCATGAAACCTTTTCTCCTGTAGTCAAGATGGTCACTGTCAGACTAGTCCTTGCTGTGGCTACTGCACAACAGTGGTGTCTCCATCAAATGGACAACTACAATGCCTTCCTTCATGGTGACTAGGTAGAAGAAGTCTACATGTTGCCATCTCCAAGTCTTGGCAGTCAAGGGGGAACAAACAAGTATGTAGACTGCACAAGTCTCTGTATGGACTAAAACAAGCTTCAAGACAATGGAACTTGAAGCTTGTTGAGGTTCTAACTAGCTCAGGGTTCACATAAAGTCTCTTTGATTACTCCTTGTTCACTAGAAAAAGAGGAGATAGTATAGTGATTATCTTAGTGTATGTTGATGACATGCTAATCACAGGGAATGATCACACATTGATCCAAGAAGCCAAGGCAGCATTACAAAAGAGGTTTAAGATCAAAGACTTGGGAGAAATGAAGTACTTTCTTGGGATTGAGATAGCAAGATCAAAGGAGGGAATTCTCATGAACCAAAGGAAGTATACACTTGAGCTGATACATGAGTTGGGACTGTCAAGGTCCAAACCAGCAAGCACTCTAATGGAATGCAACAACAAGCTAACAACAATAGAGTATGATGAACATATGGGTGGACTAGTAGAAGACATTGAGCTAGATGATCCAGGACCATATCAAAGGTTGATTGGGAAGTTACTCTACTTAACTATGACCAAGCCAGACATCACCTATGCAGTGCACATACTTAGTCAATTTATGCAGAGGCCTAAGAAGTCCCATATGGAGGCAGCATACATGATAGAGAGGTATATAAAGAATGAACCAGGACTGGGAATTCTTTGAGCTCAAAGAAGGCAACACAGTTAACTGTATTCTGTGATACAGACTGGGCAGGTTGTCCCAACTCAAGAAGATCAACAACTGGCTATGTGGTGAAGCTGGGAAGTTCCTTAATCTCATGGAAGTCCAAGAAACAGAGTACAGTCTCTAGGAGTTCAGCAGAAGCAGAGTATTAGAAGTATGGTTGCTGCTGTCTCAGAAATCATCTGGCTGGTGGGAATCTGCCAGGAATTGAGGTTGGACATCAAGGCTCCTGTTGAGCTGTTCAGTGATAGTAGAGCTGCAATTCAAATTGCAACAAATCCTATTTTTCATGAAAGAACCAAGCATATTGAGATAGATTTATACTTCATCAGCGAAAGGATTCAAGATGGAACAATTAGAACACTTCATGTGGCATCAAAGGACCAAGAAGCTGACTTGTTCACAAAGAGTCTAAATGGAACACAACATAAATACCTTTTGTGCAAGCTAGGAGTGTTGAATCTCTTTACACTACCTAGCTTGAAGGGGGGTGTTGAAAGTAGTTAGTTGATTGATTAAATGTTTAGTTAACTTGTTAAGTGTGGTTAATAGTCGGTTAGAAGGTAGTTATTGGTTAAAGCTGTTTGGAGTAGTTAAAGACTAGTCTGTGTATATAATGGTAGCATAGCACAGCTTTGTATTTTTTTACATACAGACTTATTCCCCAAGTTGGAACAAAAAAATAGAAAAAGTTCTCTCTCTTCTTTCTCTCCTTGCTTTCTGTGTGTCCTCTGTTTTCTCCATGAAATCTTAATGGTTTCATACTGAATGGTCATGGCATCTCTAGCTGAGTGTTATTCATCAGAATCAAGCAAGAGGAAATTTGAGGGAAGGTTAGCTGAGCAAAGGGAAGCCAAGAGGAGGACTGTAATGGTGGACTTTCATTATATGCCTAAACCTGCTAATGACTCTTGTGCTCTCAGAAGACGCTGCTGGAATTGGAAGAGGTTTCGATATTCTCATGGTTGTAAATTTCACACCACAATCCCATATGTAAATCAGTGAAATAATATAGTTGCAATGGTGTTCTATTTCACTCTTTTATATATGAGTCACAAGTTCATTATTGTCTTTCTTCAACTATCCATTGTGACCACTGAAATCACTTTAAGTCTAGGATCATCCTCCACGAGCCAACCAATTAGCTCAGCTTTTTCTAGCAACAATGCATCACCTCTGCGATCAATAGTATTTTGATATCTAGATGCAAAATACATGGCAACAACTAACAGTGAACAAGACCAGATATGGTACTTCATACCCAAAAAAAAACCCTAGTGGTTACACTAAGTAGATATCAAATGCTAACAAGCCAATGAATCATCAGATCTACACTAAGTGTTCCTTACTTAGCCCTTCCTCCATAGATCAATTTGAATTGGCATTCTTATCAATCAGATCACAGTGCTTAATAGCAAACTGCATAATTCTCCAGCAGAAGTTTGAATATTGATCCAATAACCAAGCGTTATTTTACAAGAAATTCCATCTAGTTCGTCCCACAAAATTGTAAATTGTAATTGCTAGGCAGTAGGTAAATGAATAAGCACAAAAACAACTCAATCTCCAGCCCCAAACCCTTTCCCCTCCCACTAAAAAGATGATAATAGACCCAACTACACATGCACAACTCATGGTGAGCAAAGCCAAAAACATACCTAAAAGTTTGAGGAGATGAGATGCATCACAACAGCAACTGCACCAAGTTGCCAGAAGCCAAAGTCAAACAGAAAATGGCTACATGTTCAACCTATCCTGACAAACATGGAAAAATACATGAACTCACCTTGCATTAGTCGTAAGCACACTAGCATTTTGATAACAAACCATATCAAATCTCAGTTTCAAGGAAGGAAAAAGGAAATGCATTGATTGAATAATGCACACACATTGTTAAATCAGTGAGTAGCATAAGTAGCTTACACAACACCCATAAGTAGCAAAAAAGGACTAAAGAAAAATATTACAAGAGAAAAGAATAGCTCCAAGTATACAAAAACCATAACTACTAGAGTGGCAATTTCATATTTTTATTTAATCATAAGAAATCATCAGTTACAGATTTAAGGCAAAATCTTTGAAGAAAAAAAGACGAAATTTCATTAATATGACCCAAAAACTAGTAAACGTCCAACAGTTTTTATACAACAATTCTATTGATCTAAATAAGACATTTTTCTATTTTTAAATGATAATTCCTTAAATTATGTGCATTAAAGTTGCAAATTTTTAATTATTAAACTACTATTTAAAAATAATATAAAAAAATTAAGACACAATTTACTCAGTTCTTCAATTTTCTCTATTGTTCTTCGTCAGAAATAATACAACTATTTACAAATTGATATAGGTATTTAACAAATGGAATAACTAAAAAAGTACACACGACACAAATAAAATAAATAAAACATACAATAGATAAGATTATTATACCTTATAAAAGTACACACGACACAAATAAAATAAATAAAACATACAATAGATAAGATTATTATACCTTATGAATACAACCTCAATGTGTATACATATATTTAGGGATGTCAATGGTACGGTTCAGTCGGTTATTTTTTAAAAATTATACCATCCCAATTTTTCGGATATTTTATAATGTATAACCAAAATTAAATTTTTTAAACCACCCCAATCAATCGGTTTCTCTTCGGTATCGGTACGGTTCGGTTAATTTTTCAATTTTTTTTAAATTTTAAAGTATCATTTCAAAATAAGCTATTATTAAAATATTTTTTTGCAAATATAATTTTGAAGAAACACTTTAATTCACTAAAAAGTCAAGAATGTAAAATCTTCTTGCCATATTATTTGATCTAAAACTTTAATATATGAATATTTGCATAGATTTTGTCATATTTATTTGTTGGAATTTCTATTATAGCATTTTTAATTTTAAACCTACTTAATTAAAGACTAATCAAAGAGCAAAGACTCAAAATCGTCCAATCACTAGAGGCCTAGGAACTAGGTTATATTTATATTTGAAAAATTTTATAAAATATATTTGTATATAAATTTAACATGTTAATATATAAAATATATTTATATACACGCAAAGTTCTTTCGTTCGGTTAGGGAATATATCGGGTTTCTTTATAAACTAAAAAGACCATCCCAATTATTCGGGACGGTTACACACTTAAATAAAAGTCCGCGGTTTTATTGAAAAAATAGTAAAATTCGGTTCGGTTGGTTTTTCATATTCTTTTGACACCCATCCATATATTGATTGAATGCAATGAATAAAATTATAGATACAGTATGTATACAATAAATAATTAGTTGCTTCACTCAATTGTATTCATATATCAACAATATTCATATATATATATATATATATGTGTGTGTGTGTGTGTGTGTGTGTATGTGCGTGTGTATGTGGTCATTAATCAATAATTCAAAATTAGTGTTGATATTTGAATACAAGTATACCACACAATTATGACTATGGTTTGATACAACACACTAAAGTATTCAAAAATTCAACTATATCAAAAAATAATTAGAGAAAGCAAATACAAAAGTATATCGTTTTCTCTAGTTCTTGCAGGATTATTGCTGAAAGCAATATTATTAATTTTTCTCTCTTTTAAAATTTTTTGAATGTTTCTTTCTTTTAGTAAATTTTGCCCCGCACTCCTAATACACTTATACAAATGCAACTTTAAAAAGGTGATCAAATATTGATATGTATTTGCAGTAATTTAAAAGCAAAATATGCAATTGATAGTAATATGTAAATAAATTGAAAGAAATCCATTGATTTAAGGGTATAAGAGAGAGACTATAAAAGGAAGAATAGAAAAAAAACGAAAAAGGTCCATTTATTGCTCCATGATTTAAGATATCTTATTTGTAATTGAAAATTTATTATTCAATATAAAGTATATCCATATAAGATAAATATTTTAAATTATAGTTAAATACTCTAAATACATATCACTATTTGCTATACCATATAGTTTTTTGTTTAAAAAATGCTTGTAATACTTAATTTTAAGGCAAAATACTAAATAAATCAAAAGTCACAAGTTAGAAATTCGAAATTATAACTTTGCCTAAATATTATAAGCCAAAACTCAATCTAAATAGGCTCTAAATCTACTATGCCTTTTACAACCGAAAAACAATATTTTCAGCTATTGCCGGGATGCCTTTTACCATATAGAATACTTCACAATTTAAAAGGCATGATTAAAAAATGATTCTGTCTAATCATCTAGAATATTACTCCACTATATACGTAATTTGGAAATTTCTGGTGTAGTTTTGATATTGATTGTTATATTCCCTTGTTTTAATTTGTTATGAGTATTTTTTATTGGGTTAACTGAAAATCGAATCGTTAAAGATTAAAATGATAAAATATATCTTATAATCAATAAACTAAATCGATAATGCATAAAATCGAACCGAACTGACCGATGCAAACTCAATGGTCCCAACCGTTGTATCAAACAACCCCTATCCTCTATTTAATTGAAATTGAACTGTTGTGAACCACATAAACTTTTCTGATGTACTTGTATATAGCAATAATTCTTATATTCCAATTTTGGTATTTACATATCACTAACATTTAACAATAACAGTTGGAATGCGGAAGGTGAATCATGAGAACTAAGTTTTAACTACTTTTTTACAAGCATAAATTCATGACCATATAGTGGAAGAGTTAGTTAGCTCATCAATTAAACTAAGCCAAGTAACAATCACCACACTATATATGCATTTTCCACACACCTCATCGGTACGTCTTATAGATAGCGTGGTAGTAAAAAAATTAACAACAATGAGCATGACGACAAGTAGTACATTAATAATGCTTGTTTTAGTAATTACGTTGGGTGTTGTGGTGAAAGAAAGCAATGCTCATCCTTGTAGCAGCACTTTTTTTTCAGCATTGATTCAGCTGATACCTTGTAGGGCATCTGTGGTTCCGTTCAGTTCCATCCCACCGAGCGAAGCGTGCTGCGCTTCTATCAAGGCGTTAGGACAGCCGTGTCTGTGTGTTCTTGTCAATGGCCCTCCGATTTCTGGGGTTGATCGAACCATGGCCTTACAGCTTCCTGATAAGTGCAGTGCCAACTTTGAACAATGTAAATATCCCTCTCTTTTCTCATTTTCCCACATATTTTTTTGGCGAATGAAAAGGTATTTTTCGATTATAGATACTTGCTCCTTTCGTCTTATATTAATTGAATTTTTGAGATTTTTTTCAATGTTTGAATTGTTCAAAGTTCAAGATGAATGTTTTAAACTTTTTCCGTATTTGCCCTTTCATTTCTTCAAGTCATATTTTCTACGAGATATATTATACTACATATTGATCATTTTACTTTGAGCAATAGTAAAAAGTATAATGTAAATTTTGTCTTTGATTTTTTCTGTCAGCATACTTGAATTACCTCACAAATTCAATTAAAATGAAGAGAGGATAAAGATAGTGTAATTTTGATGGATGAAATTTTGAATATTCAAATTTGATGATTAGTGAATGTCCAAATGATATTTTGAAAAGTTTGTATGACGTGTTGGTGAGGACGTCATTTTTCCCCTATCGGTAAAAAGATAAAGTTTTTGGTGATCAAATACAAAATGTCGTTATGATAGCAAACTTTTATTTTTTCGCAATGACTTTTGTTATATCAAGCAGTATAATTAATTCAAAAAAGAGCATGTCTCAAGGAACTAATATATGTGCCTTAATTTAAATTTCATTTGAAAATACCCTAGAAAAGTTTTTGTTCTGAAAATTTTTAGTTGTTTAGTTAGTTGATTATCTCAACTTTCATCAACCGAAAGTTCAATTTTGCCATCTATAATCTCCTATCTCATTTTCCCTTCCCGTGCCCCATTTTTATTTTGTTTTTGTTCTAAATTTTGTGGTCCTTCGCTTTTGCAGGTGAATTTTCTAAGTAGGAATACTAGATTGGATTCTGGTAGGTGTGGTGAAGGAAGAAATCTAGAATAAATATGTTCAGGAGAGCTATAGGCTTAGGACTGCTACTCTGAACAAGTAAATTATGAAAATTTGAAATATGAACTAAATCGAATTAAGTGCTCGCTTAGTTTATTTAGCTCTTCTTAATATCTTTCTTATGGTAATAATGTTTAACATAAATACTTATGTAATGCAAAATGGTCGCTTGACCGCTTTTATTTTGACATAATATATGTTTGTTGGCTTGTGTTTCAAAGTTTCGAAAATAGCTTCTCTATGTATACTCTATCCTCCTCAGACCCCAGTTATGAGACTTCAATGGATTTAATATTATTGTTGGCTTGTGTTTAAAAGCAACTAAACATTGAATAATTTTGAACACTAATTAAGTATTACAGCGATTCGGAAATCGACTGTTTATCCATTCAAATTTGGTGTCAATTATCGATTCAAATTTAGGCATTTTTCATGGCATTACAACAAATATAAAGATTGCTCTTTTTTTTTAAGAATAAGTAACAAAAATAAAGTAACATCATACATATGGACTCTTATGTAGTCTCAGATCCTTAAAATGTCCCAATCTGTTCAAGAAGACATGAAATTAGACACTCATGCTTAATTTCTAATGATTTTAAATTAATTAAGCAGACTTACCATTAATATTGCAATTATGGTTTAAAGTTTGGCTATCCCAACTTATGAGATGAGGATGCCACGGTTACGAAGAGAATATTAAAAGAAAAAAAGAAAAAAAAAGGAAAGCCTCTAATTAATGTGTTCATGATAAGCCTCTTAATTAATTATTCGCTCTGTCTCATTTTAGTTGTTAGGTATATCACAGAGGGGCTCAGAATGAGTCCGGAAGACTCGAAAACGGAACGAAAGGTCGTTTTATACCAAACTCAACATTTCAGAGCTAACTACATAGTTAGAATTTTCATTCAAATATGTTTTCCAAGAATATTGACCAAAGTCAACCATTGGCCAATTTTGAAGGCCAAAAAGCAAAACTCGATACACGCTCACAGCAAAAGTCTCGATACTCGAGTCAATCGTGCTTCTAGACTAATTTGGTCATTGCGGAGTTGATGTAACTGTCAGAATTTCGTTTTGAGGCCGTTTACCCACATTTTGCACTAAAATCATATTTTCAAGTTATAAGACCTTTCAAAACATGAAAAACTGCACAGCACCCAAACGAACAACCACACAACCAGCTACTAATGCCAGCAGGTCAAAAATGACCTAGGATCGCGCTAAATGGTAGAAATAACGCAGTATAGGCATAATGACCCAGAAGGTCATTACAACATCCACTACTGAAAGAACTTTTATCTGTGAAAGTAAGGATGGAATCATACCTAAGAGCTCAAATTAGTTGGGGAACTGCCTTGCATCTCCTGCTCGGCCTCCTAGGTAGCTCCTCAATTGAACGGTGTTTTCATTGGACCATAACCACAGGAATGGATCTAGATCGAAGCCGTCAGACATCTATGGCTAATATAGCTACCGACTTCTCAACAAAGGTCAAACATCATCCAACTCAACAGAATCATACTATAGCGTGTGAGACTTATTTGGAATGTACCTACGCAACATAGAAACATGAAAAACTAGGTGGATAACTAAAAATGCTGGAGGCAAGACCAATTCATATGCAACCTCACCAACCTACCTCAAAATCTCGAATGGTCCAATATACTGAGGGCTAAGCTTGTCCCGTCTCCCAACTTCATCACACCTTTCAAGGGAGATACTCATAGAAATATCCAGTCACTAACACCAAAGGATATTATCAAAAAATTTCATGCAATAATATTTAGATTTCAACCTCATTTTTGGCATTGGGATTTTGAGGTATTTTGCGCATTTACTTTGAATTTAATGATTTTGGCATCATTAGACTTGAAATTTAATTATGAATTATTATTTTATCAATAGATTATTGTATTTTAGGTATAAATTAGAAGAGGAAAAGCTCTTTTGTTGAATTAATTTCTTGACTTTATTAAGACAAGTCAATTCTTAAATCTTGTTGTGTTTATCTGAACCTTGTACTTTCCTTCTTTGCGTGTTGGAGAGTAATGAGAATTCAAAATGAGTGTGTTACTCATGAAATAGCATAATATAGATAGGGTAATGAAATGACTACATGATAGAAAGTGATAACTTGACTTGTTATTTAGCATATGATCAATGATGTTAATTTGAATATTGTGAAATGTTGATTGATTACATTGATCTTTATGCTGACATAATTGACTTATTATGGAATCCCTGTGATGAAAGTTGTGAATTGCTATATGACTCGAATGTTGAGTAATGATAAATGCTAATGATTGAGGTGATTATTAAGGCATGATATATGTGATATTCATACAAGTATTGTATAATGTTGATATTGTGAGGAAATTGTTGAAGAATACTAGTGAAAATATTGCTTCATTGATTAGTAGTTTTGAACAATGATGATCAAGTGATTCGTGGAAACTTGAGAAATGATGAAATATTATTAGTGAATGACTCATTTGATGATGATTCTAATACTTAAGAGATCATGAGATTGATATCTTTGATTATTGATTATATAAATAGTGTGGACTCTTTTCATACTCTAATGCTCATATGATAGTGATTATTATGTTGAATTGAAATAGCGATTGAGTCTTAATATTGATGAAAAGCTGATGGAAAATAGTTTCAAAAATATTGAGTATGAGATTGATATTTGGGGCCAAGGTCTTTATTAGCCAGTGTGATTGCTTAGGTTTCTTTCGACAATCGAGGTCTCATCCAGTGAATATGATTGGTCAAGTTCTCTTTCGGCGAGTATGGTTATGACCGAGGTATCTTCTGGTGAGTGTGGTTATGTCTTAGGTCGCTTTCAATGAGTTTGAGTATTACTGAGGTCTTTTTTGGCGGTCTAGGTCTCTTATGCGATGATGATTGATATATGGTCCATGTATGACCCAAATGAGTTCTAGTCTAGTTATATTAATGGATGTGTATTGTAGGACAGACATGCATTATATACTTGATAGTGCATTATTTCATTTTTCACTTTATTACGTCCCATTTCATTTCACTCATTGATTTAATATGGATGTCTGTATAAAGTCTGACATGATGGTACTTGTAAATTATTGTAAAGTACCTATTGTTATGTTGTATACTTATATTGTGGATATGTATATTATGTATGTTGACTTTCCTGAGTGTAGGCTATAATTTTTTTAGGTTCGATTGGTATGAAAGGAATACTTGTGTTATTTTTTATCTACTTGTGTTCAAAACAAGTTAATTGTTTAATGTTTAAGAGAGCTATTTAAAAAGTTTCTATTTATATTTTCTAGTGATAAGTTCAATAGAGTTATAACTACTAATAGTGTGATCTCACTTTGAATTATTTCTATTTTTAAAAATATTTTGAGAATGACTAAAATGGCAAAAATAAAAAGTGGTTCAATTTATATCCTAATTTTTTTCTTAATGAATGTGCATTGCCTCACATATTTACTTAATATGGACTAGAGGTGATATCTTTTCTTCTTTTTTTTTTCTGTTTTATCCTCAACATTAATTACTTATTTTTCAAATTATTTTCTAAAACCTAAAGAATTTAACAAAATTAATATGAGTGTTGTGATAAAATATTTATATTAATTATTAGTTTTTAATTAATGGTCTTGTGAAATTGAAAGTGGATAAATAGAAGTGAACGTACAGAGTAGTTTGGTTCAAAAAGGATAATCTCCCCTTCTCAAATATATATCACTAGAAATGATTATCTCAAATTACTTACCAATTTACAAAACCAATATATAATTAATTACTTTCTTTCTATGTTTGTGCTTGCAATTATTATTTTTCTTTAAAAGTGTAAACAATCTAATAAAGTTCTAAAAAAGTTTATTGAGACTACATTAATAAAATTATTCTTCTAATCTATGATCTTTTAAGGTACATATAAGGAAAAAAATGAATAAGGAGGGTAGCATGTGTGTTGTTTAGATGAGGATATAGACGTTTGATTTTTACGATAACTCAACCTTACAGAATCTATGTGCCTCAATACTATAAATAGATCATATATACTTCTCCAAAGTTCAATTCATCTCTCATATACACCATCAATTTTTAAATCCAAAAACCCAAATATCTTAAATTCAAAACAATCCAAAGGAAATTAACTAACAATGAATATGGAATTGCATTTCAAACTGGTTCTCATCCTTCAATTTCTCTTTTTCATTGGTAAGTAGTAAGTTCAATCTGATCTCTCTCTATATAATCATCACCGGTAGTCATGTTTTATGTCGAGGAAACAACACTCTCTACCTTGTGAGGTAGTGGTAAGGTCGGCATACATTCTACCCTCTCCAGACCCCACTTATGAAATTTCACTAGGTATTGATGTTGTTGTAGTCATATTTTATGTCTAGGAAACAATCTCTCTACCTTATGAGATAGTGGTAAGGTTTGCGTACATTTTATCCTCCCCAAACCCCACTTATGGGATTCCACTGGGTATGATATTGTTGTAGTCATGTTTTATGTCCAGGAAACAGTGGTAAGGTCTGCGTACATTCTATCCTCCCCAAACCCTACTTATGGGATTCCACTGGGTATAATGTTGTTATAGTCATGTTTTATGTGTAACCAATTTTCATATTGTACAAACATATACACATACACATTTTAGTAAAAATATAAATATATATACTACTACTACTTATTTAGTACTGAATATATATACTTTATATGATATGATATATATACAGGTGGACATGCTGCAATTTTCACATTAGAAAACAGATGTAATGTGACAATATGGCCAGGAATTTTATCAGGTGCAGGTCATCCCTTGCTAAATAATGGAGGTTTGCAACTGCAACCAAATGAGGTTACACAAATTTATGCACCAACTGGTTGGTCAGGTCGATTTTGGACGCGAACCCACTGCCAATTTGACACCTCAGGTAAACATGAGTTCGCGGTGTCGAGCCATGGTACTTTTATTAGTCACTTTTAGCATACCTTTTTTATGTTTTATGTACTCTTAATATTGGTTTTTAAGATGAGGGTTCCCAAGAAACAACCTGTCTACCTCTATAAGGTAGTGGTAAGGTCTGCATACATTCTAACCTCTCCAGACCCTACCTGTGAGATTCCACTAGATATGTTATTGTTGTCAATATTAGTTAAGTATTCCTCAAATTATTTTTAAAGATCTAAGACTAAATGTGTGTATTATGGTCAAATACTCATATAAGTTATTTTATTTCACCAACTTGCATTAACTTTTCGTGGCTAGTAGGGGGAACTTTAATATACTTGTGGATCTATTAGAAAAAACATGGGAGTTGACCCAACAACAACAACAATAACATACTCAGTAAAATCCCACAAGTGAGGTATAAAGAAGGTAAAATGTACACAGACCTTATTACTATCTCATAGAGATAGAAAGATTATTTTCGAAAAACCTTAACAAAATCCTCCTCACATGAAGCCAAAAATGGGTGAGGATCAAATAGTTAGCTAATGAAATCAATGTTAAAATGGAAAGTAGGATAATTAATAGGATTATAAATTTAACTAGACAAGTAAAAGTAAAAGTGATCGGAGTGAGTAGTACATTCATATTTTACCTATTCCTTTTTCCCAAAATACATTTACCATGTTATAATTAATACTCTCTGACCCATTTTATATGACACCCTTCCTTTTTTTGTTCGTCTCAAAAAGAATGTCACCTTATCCTAATTAGAAATAATTTACCTTTAAAATTTTTTTTTTTACCTTTATTGAAAAGATTCTCACAAGTTTTAAAAGTCTTACTTTTTCTCTTAAACACCTTTATCAAGTCAAAAGGTGTCACACAAAATGGGACGGAGGAAATATATAGTAGGATCTTTCTCTTCTTTTCATTCAAACAAGAAATTTCTTGTCCTAAAAGTCGAATTGTGACAATTAACTGATGTTGTTCAATTGCGTATACACTCTAAATTCTGCATACGCACTGTAGGTAAAGGGACATGTGCCACAGCAGATTGCGGCGGAGTACTACAATGCAATGGTGCTGGTGGCACCCCACCAGCCTCACTAGCAGAGTTCACACTTGACAGTCCAATGGATTTCTATGATATTAGCCTTGTTGATGGTTTCAATGTCCCTATATCAGTGTATCCTTCAGGTGGATATGGAAATTGTTCAAATGTGGAATGTTCTTCAGACATAAACCTACAATGTCCTCAAGAATTACAAGTGAAATCAAATGAAGGTGCAATTATTGCATGTAAAAGTGCATGCTTTGCCTTTAATACACCACAGTATTGTTGCACTGGGGAATTCAACAATCCCAACACATGCAAGCCTACTAGTTACTCACAATATTTCAAGAATGCTTGTCCAAAAGCTTATAGTTATGCTTTTGATGATGCAACTAGTACTTTTACATGTACTGGGGCTAATTACTTGATCTCATTTTGTTGAAACATGAATATTAAGTCATGGGTCTATTTTGTTAATGTATTTACGAGTGAACATATCCGTGCTTTGTGCGGTCAATAAGGTATCATTTTTTTTCTTCTATGTACACGTGAAGTATAAAATGTTCAAATTTAATTAAGTTGTTATCGAATAATTTTTACTCTTTTCATTTTCGATTTCTTTGTCTAATTTTGACTTCACATAGAGTTTAAGAAAATAGAACTTTTGAATCTTGTAGTGTTAAATATAAAATATGTAGATGTCACAATTCAATTTCTCGATTATGCTGGCACTCCTACCATAATCGTCGGCAAGTAAGCCAACCTGTAACTCAGAACTTCATGGGTTTTAGGTAATATACTAAGTAGAAATCAACTAATTAAACATCCAACAAAAGGAAGAGAAGAAACATAATACATTTATATACATACAAAACAAAAAAGGATTCCTTCAAAAGTTGGAAGTCACATGATCAATTTCCACGAGATCGCCGGCTAAAGAAGAAGACGACTTGGGAATTAGGGCAAAAGCTCTGTTCTCAGCTTTGGTAAAGAAAAAAATATATGAATGTATTGAATTATAATAATGCACAGTAATAATACATATATTTATATCCTATACTCCTCCCTATGTTACTATGTGCCTCATGATGTGGGATAATGATTAATCCAAGTAATAAACTATACAACTAATACAATTAATTAATTATAATTAGTTCCAATACCCCCCTTCAAGCTGGATGTATTGAAGACGTTCAATAATCCAAGCTTGCCAAGTTAGAAACTATGATGTGTGCGATTCAGTGCCTTGGTGAGCAAATCAGCTTGTTGATCCTTAGTGTTAACATAGACAGTCTTAATGAGTCCT
>JAPFFP010000001.1:19977563-19988577 GCA_026153255.1 Solanum medicagineum
TAGGCTGCGTACATCCGACCTCCCCTCACCCTGCAATGAGCGGGAGCCTTTTGAGGCACTGGGGTATGTTGATGTATATCCTTATTTCATTCAAGCAGGGATAGAACTATATGTAGTGACCGGTTCAATCTTCAACTCTACAAACATTTTATGCATATGTTAAAAGCATGCTAAGTATGTATAAATAATATGATCTGAACCCAAAAAATCAAATAAATTCTGTGTTCAAGATATTCTAAACCCTTAAAATCAAGCTTCTGAAAACGCCTTTGTTTCGGTCACAAGGAATCATGCAGAACCTGAAAGCCCATTTGAAAGGTATAGATGTTTATTCTTATAAGAAGATAACATCACGAAAAACATTTTACGTTGATACATAAGTGAAGGTAAAGATTCGTTGCAAAATATTCATCATAGTTCATAGAGTTTCAGTCGCAAAGAATGATTAGTCAGACCCAACGAGGCATCCCTTGCCTATTTGGGGTGGTTGAATACACATTTAGCATAAGATCAAGATTAAAATTTTATGGTTTCCGAGTGTAATTCTTTCTACACTTACGAAGAAAGTGCAAATTAGACAAGAGGAAAGTGGATGAATTGATCAATGTAGCATCATGTAGCTGCAGCACTCAATTTGCATTTGATAGACGCGCGTAGAATTGAAATCTTAAACAGGTAAAACATATACACCTTCGAGAACTAATTTGACTCCTATGATGATCTGCAGCAGCTGTATGAGCTCCCACTTGGTACAGGTCCTTGGCCAGGAACAACAATTTCCTTTCCCCTGAGGAGAGCTGAACTCCCAGCTGCGGATTCTGCTTCGTTAGCAACAAGGGATTTCTTGCTGACAACCCTATATATCTCCATCAAGACATTAACAAAAGCTGTCTCCACATTCGTTGCTTCTAGGGCCGATGTTTCAATAAAGAACAGGTTTTCCTTCTCAGCAAACTCTTTCGCATCCTCCGTAGGTACAGCACGAAGACTACCCAAGTCAGTCTTGTTGCCTACAAGCATGATGACAATGTTCTTATCAGCATGGCCCCGTAGTTCCTCCAACCACCTAGCGACGTGATCAAAAGTTTGCCGTTTGGTGATGTCATAGACCAGCATTGCTCCAACAGCACCTCGGTAGTACGCACTTGTCACTGCCCTATATCTGGAGCCACATGCCATACATAAGTTTTTGGTCCCAAAAGGCCACAGGGAGTAATCAGGGGAGGAAGCAGAAATTTTTTGAGCAAGCACAAGTATAATCACATATGATCGCGGTAATCCTGCATGTAGCCTTATTGAATAAAACAGCTAAGACATCAAGAATGCTTTGGCACATTTAGAAGCTCACCTCCAACATGACAATATATCTACGTGATTCTAACAAGCATAATTATGCATGATAATGCAGCTTTATTTGATTCTCCGTCTGATTTAAGACTAACAAAATTACTTAAGCTTAGGGTTTTTGACACTGGATCAGTTATACTGGACTATGTCAAATTTGTCACTGTCTTTTAGAGGAAAACATAGTTCTTTCTTTTGTAACCATTTCTACCTTCCTGAGATGGGCCAACACCAGAAACGGCAAAGAACACCACTAGGTATCCAGATTAAATATGTCACCAACCATAACTATTAAAAAGGCTCAGTTCAGCTCTCTGTCTTCTTGATTCAAATTATATTGAAACTTTTATATCTTCAACTGCATATTGAAATTCGATTTTCTTTCTTAGGAGAATATACATTTCCTAGACGCAAATATAAACCTTCACACAAGACTAAACTTCTTAAGCATTCTGGTGTTCATTGACGTGATTGGTCTCATGGAGATAACAACTTCCACATATTTGCTCGTGATAATATTTCATTGGTTTTAGCAACATAAAATCATCGGTTGTTGTTAGACAGTGTACACCAGATGCCATGTATTCCGCAGTCCCCCCTCAAGGCACTTAAAATGATGCACAATACATTCTCCCTTAGAGCTGATATAGAGTACTGATAATTATAGCTGCAGCTATCCAACACTCCTAGAAAAAAGGAAATAAAAGTTACTACCATTCTCTCCATAAATCATAATCAAAGCTGGACCAAAGCTGAGTTACTCGTTCAACACAGATTTATCATTCAACGCCTGCATAGATTGCATTTACCTACAGTCCACCTACCTGATTTAGAACGGCTTTCTTTTTTGATACGTGAACCATACTTGCAAATGTAAAACTGATAAATAAGGGAAAGGAGTTCCAGGGGAGTTTGTTCTAGGAAGCACCTGCCCACTCTGTGGTTGCAAAAGAAATCCACTAATAGTTATCTTTTAATAAAACTTCTGAGGTCTAAATACAAAAACAGAGCAGTCAACGCAGAAACAAGAATAATCAAAGGGAATGGTAAGAACTTGACAACAAACAAAATGAACAAGTCTAAGGAAAAATAAAACAAATATAGCCTATTTCTTTTCTTTTTTTTTTAAACCCCCACTCCTATGCAATAGCTCACAAACCACACAGGAGAGGTAACCCCACTAGCAAGTCCGGTGCGACGAGCTCGGCCGAGAAGGCAAACCCTTTGCTTTCGCTAGCAAAGGGTTTCAAACTTGAGACCTCCAAACCACACAGGAGAGGCAATCCGCACTAGGCAAGTCCGGTGCGATGAGCTCAGCCCAGAAGGCAAACCCCTTGCTTTCGCTGGCAAGGGGTTTCGAACTTGAGACCTCCAAAATGGATGTCCCAAGCCCAACCCCGACGGGTAAATATAGCCTATTTCTCCTAGATGGAGGCTAAAAGATCAATTCTTTTTTTCTTTTAGGAGATTTGAGGTTTTGGCCAAAAAAGCAAAAGTGATTCTGAGCAGTAGCAGAAAACTATTTTTCCTGGACAAAAATATCCTCATCACTATATTTTATTTACCAAAGAAATCAATCAGAATGTTGCCCCTTTCTGCGTCTTCACTTAGTTTTTTCCATTACCTCTCCAACTCTTTCTTTCAGTAATTTCACAAAAATCCCAAACAAAAGGCAAAACATTTTAGTTTAATTGAAAACTTAAAGTCGGTCCTTATAAAAAACATTTTTCTTTTTAAACAATGTTAACTGTAAAGTAAATGTGCACATAGATACATATATATATATATATAGCAGATTTTTTGAAAGATTTGCCAGGCACAAGGTGCTTTGTAATACTAACAGAAGTGTTTCTCAAATAATTTGGCAAAACACAAACTGCTACAGCTTCAAAGTACTTCTTTGGACAAAAAATTACTTAAAAGACGTTTGGCCAAACAAACTCAAAAAAGTCTTTCCTAACTCCATAATATGGACATACTAATGAAGGTCATGTTCATTTTATATATATACTCCTAATTGAATAGCTCAATGAGTTCAAGGATACATTGACGCAATAGTACCAAATCAGCTCTTATTAAAGTGAAACCTAGTTCTCTGAGGTCAATTATTTGGACTCAAAGAGATCATTTGAGGTCATAGAATTTTGGCTAGCTGTGTAAGGAGCAATCTTCTACATCCAAGAACTTCATAAAAAGGAGGATAACTCATGTCAGTTGGTGTTTCATGTGTCGGGAAGTCCATCATCCACCAAGTTTTGAACCATGCGCCACTGACACTTGAGATTTTTCAGTTATCAAAAAGGAAAAGAAGTCATGGAAAAATGCGAATCACTTAACTTTTTTATTTCGAAAGTTTTTTAGTTTTGAATAAGTAATGCTGGCTATTGTTAGAGATTCATTAAGTTGAGTATTCAGAAGGAAAAGGAGGATGAGTAGAGCAGGGGAATGGAACCTTTGGCACTTTTGGCATTTTAGTGTAACGTAACAATCCTGAAGGTTATTTTTGGAATTTTCGATAAAATTACTATTTTACCTCTCCCGATAGTTGCTTCAAGTCATGTTCGATCATTTTATGGTTTGGTTTCGGACATTTATTGCAAACTTGAGAAATTCTGAAGTTTTTGAGTTTTCAAAGTTTAAATTGTTCAAACGTGATTTTTGATACCAACCGGAGCTACGAGTCTCGGAATGAAATTCTATAGTTTCGTCAGCTCCAAATTGTGGAACTCAATCTAAGAGCATTTTTGTCAATTTTTTGTTTCACGATTGTTTTGTGGATTTAAGGTCTTAAGTTGGAAGCTTAAATTATTTTGGACCAAGAGTTGACTTTGGTCAACATTCGGAGTTTGAATGCTCGGAATAGATTTCTAATGATTCTGTTAGATTAAGGAGGTAATTTTAGGCCTACAAAGAGTCTCGGTGTATTTTTCAAAAGTTCCGAGGGTGTTTCGGTCTTTTTAAGCCTTAAGTTAGTTTAGTTGCGACTAATTGGGTTTCAGATCAAGGAGAACTCGAATCTGTGTTTTGAAGATTTCATTGAGTCCAGAAAGTCGAATTTAGTAAGTTAGCATATATTGTTTGTGTGTACAGGGCTGAACAAATCCCGAGGGTCAATTCCGAGCTTTTCAGTTGGTGGAGTCAATTTTCTAATACCTGGTGCCTGACCTCACAATCGCTATTAGGGTGGCCATTTTCGCGACCATCGCTTAAGTGAAAACCCTTCGCTTTCACGAGGGATGCTTACTAGCACCACAATCGTGGTCATCGCGAAAGCGACCCTCATGTCCCAAAAGCGATGCCCCCCTTTTTGCGGGTATTGCGAAAGCGAATCCCATGTTGTTTAAGCGGTGATCTTTTGGGACTGATTTCGGGATTCCTTCTTCATTTTCCATTTCTGAGCTTTGAGAACTCTTAGGTGGCGATTTTAAAGTGGTTTTTCAAGATTTATTCATTGGGTAAGTGTTTTGAGTTCAAATCCTTATTTCTCATTAATTATTTCATGATCTTAACCTTTGGTTTTGAACTTCAAATTTTATGGGTTTTCTCAAGAACATGAATTTTTGGTAATTGATGATTATGGGCTGATTTCATATCTTCTTTTCAAAATGGTTTCCACGTTGATTTTTCCATATGTTTTTGGGGAATGTAATTATGTATTAATTTCCAATTTTTCCCATGCTTCCTCATAAATGAATTTTTAGGTCGTTCTGAATTTGATTTTCAAAATTAATGAATTGGGTGTTGTTCTTGTATATTTGAATAGACTTTATAGATTCGGAGGCCCGACGGAAAGGAAATGCCCAAGTTATGGAGTAGGAATTGGATTGAACTGAGGCAAGTGCACTTCTTGACCACAATAGAAAACTGAAGAGCAACGGCAGCAAGTGACTCATATAAAATTATTGACTCTAGGAATATAGTAATAACCTTTGTTAAGTGCATAGAACCTTGTATTTTCGCATTAAGTGTTGGGGAGCAATGCGTTTTGGTGAAGGGTTGGTATTATAGTGTCATGACCATGTTAGTGATTCCAACAATGAATGAATAAGGGGAAATGAAAATGCAATGTGATAACATAACCATATGTGATGTAATGTGAAAAATTTGGGTCACTTGTATGGTTCTTTATTTATGGTAAACATGATCGTATTGATATGGATTGTGATTTGAAATTGAAAATTCTCATCTTCTTATTCATACATATACACATGCTCTATTTGCATTGGTTCCAAGACATTGATATGATGGAACATTTCATGAGAAATGATGAGCAATAAGGGTCTAGCCACACGCTCTGCGGCAGGAACTATATGAGGGATCATGCCACATGCTCTGTAGCAAGTTCTATATAAGTGGTCGGGCCACATGTGTCCCGAATTATGATTCAACGGTGTTTAATGTTAGGACAGACATGCATCATTCTTACATGACATCTACATTGCATTGCATTTAATTATCTCTTATTGAATCTTGTCATGAATGTATACTATAATTCTCTCCTTGCTATCCTTGTGGATCAAATTGATTATTCTGATATGTTGAGCTCTATTATTGGTTGTTTTCTATTTCAGATAATATTTGCAAGGTTAGGATATTTATCTTATGCAGGTTGTAGTTATGGAGGTTTGGTTAAAGTGTGACAGAGTGCTTGAGTTCTATGGACTGCTTGTTGGGCACCATGTTGTTTGGTACTCACCCCTTGCGTCTACACTTGTGGAGGTTATAAACTCGGACCCTATTGATTGCCTTCTTTCCTATTTTCAGTCCGAGGCAGTTGGTGGAAGATTGAGAGGTAGATGCTAGTTACTTCAGCGAACCTTCATCTTCCCTCTTTACGTTCTTGTTCTATTAGAGACATTGAGACTTGTGATCCTTTACAATTCGCAGCATACTTTAGAGGCTTGTACATGTGACACCAGATTTTGCGGATGGCTTTTAGTTGTGATTTACTTATCTGTTTTGCTTATCTTATCTTAATTGTTATTTTCATCTTATTTTTGTTTTACTTCCACTTCTATTTGTATTATTGTCTTCTTAGGCTGGCTTGTCTTGGTGGGTTAAGACAAAAGTCATCACACCAAATTTAGGGTCGTGACATGTAAATTGAAAGATGTACATGACATGAAAAATTTACTAGATTCACTCAGTACCTTACTTTGGAAGGTGTAATTAGATGTAGGGGCATTGTAAGTACTAGCTGAATACAGAAACACCAGTTTGGTGCAATTTAATCAATGAAATTATTTACTTTACTAAGGAAAAAATGCTTATTTTATCAAAAGAAAAAGGAACTTGGAAGGTAATTTAGACTAGGGATGATAAAACATGAGTTACAAAAAAGATAATAAGCAATCAATAACAGTAAATATGAGGCAAAACATTAGATCAGTTATAAAGCGACAACCCTTTATAATCTAAAAGGATGCTGCTTGTTGAGAGACCCAACCTATCACTGTCCAAGTACCTCCAGTCCACAGCACAGGTTCATCAAAGAAATGAATTTTGTTTCCCAGTCACATTTTACTTGCAGGTTAATGTTAACTAGGAAACATTGCCGTCAATGGCTTGCCTAAGGTGCACTTCATTTCCCAATGTATAAAAGAAGCAAATGGGACAAAATGGGCTATCCCAATCCCCAAGCTTGAGACAGGCAAAAGAAAATTCCCCTTTTAGATTTCTTTTATCTCTTCCTATTCAAGATATCCATACTCACCCTACTTCTTTAAATCTCCAAATTACCTGACCTTTTTGCATTCCATACAGCAACTCCCTAGAAGATTTGTGCTTGGTCAAACTGAAGATCTTGAGGTTAAGGCTCATCTATTCAAATTCTATGAACTCTACAGTTAAATCATAACATTCACCATTTCCAAGGAACCAAGGTTATGAAAGACTCATTAACCCACATTTCAAATATGATGAATCTGAAATGGTAATCAGCTCCAATGTTTACAACTAATACATATATAACGGCAGTCTTGAGAAACAGAGGAAAATAATTAAATACTACTGTTAGTGGCAGCTGCAAACCTCAATCCTAGAGGCTATTGAGTAAGCTGTGATCACCATTTGGTTGATCAATGTAAAATAAATCCATAAACGCAGTTAAGATCCATCACTTAGCAATTATCTCTTCTCACAGTGATAATAAGTGATCACCTGTAAAAGTCTCTTACTAAAGTGTGCGTTTTAGTCATTGTATGACAAATTAGCTACCCATTTTGATCAAAAACTGCATCAGCATAAGTACCAATCACATAAATTCACCCATTGAACTTCACAATTCGGACTAAATCACAATCAACATGAGATATATATTAACAGGTCTTACAAGATAAACACAGAACCACTGGATCATGATCACTAAAATAAACCTCGAGAAAACGAAACAGAAGTTAGAAAAGGGCTGAAAAAGAAGAAGTTCAAACTACCTCTCCTGACCAGCAGTGTCCCAAATCTGAGCCTTAACAGTCTTATGATCGATTTCTAACGTCCTCGTCTGAAACTCAACACCGATGGTTGCCTTTGAATCTAGACTAAACTCATTCCTCGAAAACCGTGCCAACAACTGCGATTTTCCAACTGCAGAATCTCCGATCAGCACCACCTTGAACACATAGTCTATTTTCTGATTGAAATCCCCTCCATACAATTTTGACATCTTCCAAAACTTTAAAGAAGAAAAGAAGAAAAAATTAAAACCCGATCGATCAAATTGAAGAAAGATCGGGTTCTTGAAGTGGTAGTGCTTGCTTATTTCATCAACTTTGGTCGATCTCTTTCTCCTTTCAATGAGAAAATCGGAGTGGAGAGGTTAGGGTTTAATGGGAAAATGGGAAAGAGAAGGTGAAGGGTTTATATAGATTTTGACTAAGCAATCAATCAATAGAGATTCGGGTATTTGTTGGTTGGAGGGAATGAACCGCGTCCTCCAGAATGATTAAACGGTTTTGCGCCGGCCTGGCCTCCCCTCTTTAACTATTTTAAAATTCGAAGTTGGCCAACCTTACTTCAATATTTATATATCTCAAATGAATGTGTGGAATATCTAATAAGTGTGGAATAGTATGTCAATATCATGACAATAATAATATGTTTAGTGTAATTTTATATATGAAGCTTTATAATGATAGAGTCAATATATTTCTTATCCCTAGCACTTGAATATAGAGAATTTATTTTCGAAAGACTCCAATTAGAAACATATTCTCATTTCTGCAAACCTCATATATTTTGATCATGAGAGTTCTTAATTAGTCATTATTCCGTCACATACAATGTAATTTGCTTAAACATCAATATGTACAGAGAACTTACCAATTAAGTTTAAGTGGTACCATTTTATTATACAAGACTTTGAAGACAAACCTCCATTTTGTTCATCCCACACATATACGATGTGTAACATGAAATAGATTAAAAACTTAAGATGCTTGTAACTTTCTTTCTTTGTGAATGGCTTGTGTACCAAGTCTCCCTTCCACACCACTCTCATATATTAAGCATTAATCTTGCACTACAAGTATTTAGTTTGGTTCTGCGCAACATAAACTGTTTTGACTCAAGAGTTTGTCTCAGAAACCTCCACGCTAGCATTAACTTTTTTGCGAGTTTCATCAATCGATTCTATGTTATTTACAAATAACATATACCATGACACTTCATGTTAAATATGACGCGTCAATTCATTCATAGCCAAGACAAACAAAAACGAACTCGGAGTTTATCCCGATGCAACCCCAGTATGATTGAAAAGTACTTTGACTCTCCTTCCACTATCCTCACCCAAGTCTTGAATCTATCGTACATACATGTCTTTAATTACTTAGTTATGACATATATACACTTCTAGCCTCCAAATATCTCTCGATAACCTCTCTTTGGACTGCTTCTATGTCCTTCCTAGTTAATAAACACCACATATAGAGCTGTTAAAATGGGCTTGGCTCGTGAGGCCAGCGCAACTCAACCCTTGAATCAAATGAGTTCGTTCTAATTTGGTCCACCGGCCTCATAGGCTCAACCCGCTAGCCTCAGAGGTTGGCCCGTGGCCCGCAAATTTTAAAAATATTTATTATATATTTAGTTATTTTTTAAGTAATATTCTATTTATTAAGATTATGGACATCTTTTACAATTTATTATCCCATTAGATTTCTAATATTAGCCCATTATTAACATTTTGTTAAGTTTTTGGACTGACTTGTGTAGTTGTGTTGTTGAAAACTTTTAAACCAACTAGTTATAATCTTTTACTATCTGTCTGCGCTTCTTTCATCTGTGAAGTAGCAGTTAGTCAATGCAACTTTCGACGCTCCTCATGGGTCATCTCGAAAAAGCCGTTTTATGTTTTTAAACATAGGGGTTAGGCTGCGTACATCCGACCCCCCCTCACCCCGCAATGAGCGGGAGCCTTTTGAGGCACTGGGGTATGTTGATGATTGATGATGATGAGTTATAATCTTTTACTATTGTGTTTTATGTCTAATTTGTTATTTCTCCTTTCATTATTTATTTATCTTGTTCATGATAAAAAATGATCGATATTTCATAGTCTTTCTAAGATGTTAATATTGTTCATATTATAGTTGAAGAGCCGGCCCGTCCCAACTCGTGACCCGCGTAGGGCTGGTTGGGCTGCTATTTTCTAGGCCCTTTAGTTAAAAGGGTCAGTCCGTCCAAGCCCATTGGACTCTTTAGCCCATTAGGGTTGGATTGGGTTAGGTTGGGTTTGGTTGACCCATTTTGACAGCCCTAACGGCATATAAGCCTCTCTTTTTTTTCATACTAGACTTTTTCACTGATCTATTCACAAGATAGATGTCTTTTGTAATAAATCACTCTGGCATAAAATTTAACTAGTTCTCAAAAATAAATATTCTTTCGTCACATTCGTTACCATAAACATGAGAAATAACTTATAATTGTATAGCCCGCTCATTCATACAAACTATCAAAATATTTACTTTTATAAATTTAAACTTGTAAATTTTAACAAGAATTAAAATAAAAGGAACAATTATATAAAGAAAGTAAAAGCTTTAATATGTAGGGACATTCTGAGATATATATCAATAGCAAAAAATATGAGCATGGTAACAAATTGAACTCATTCATTGTCGAAACACTAATAATAGATCTTAGTGATTCATATCTAATATGACACACCGTTGAATAGGTTCACTTCTATGCAGAGGATCTTGATAAAATTATGAAATAGCTAGAAAATTAACATTTCATCAGCTAGATTAAAGCAGTTCATACTCATAATTACGGTAGATAATGTGATATATTTATAATGATATTGAATGAAGAAGGTGGTTGATGATATATAGTAATGACCGGTGATGGTGAATGTTGATATTGCTTAATAATTATTATGGAAGTTGATTGCAAATGGTGTGATTAATGACAGTGATAACTAACAAGACAATTGATGATATTAGTAATTGTAATTATAATGATGGTAGTTAATGGTGATGGATCACTATAATGATGATAGTTAATGGTGATGGATCACAACAGCAAGGCCGATGAGTTATGAGAGTAAATAAAGTACGTAATAAGGAAGTGTCATTTCAAAAATAATAATAAACATTTTAATGATGTTAAAACTGTATTTGTTAGACCCCGAATGTTAAAGTAAGTAGGGGTGAAACGTAATTTTAAA
>JAPFFP010000001.1:19989595-20022514 GCA_026153255.1 Solanum medicagineum
AACTCTGGCAAAATTTCTGTAGAATTATTAGTGTTAATATGTGCTTTGCGTCGATAATGGTGCCTAATCGGCACTAGTCACGGCCCCGGGGTCGGGCTGTGACAGTATTACATATCTTAATCATTCAAATCTATTTAGACAGACTAATAATTATAAGATAAAAAATAAATACACTTAACGATTAATATTTAAGTAATTAATATTCGAGTCTAAAAAATAATAACTTAATGACTGAGATTAAATTAATTAAAATAAAGTTATTTATAAAGGAGTTATTTGATAGAGTGCATTAACAAAATATGTGCATTAACTTGGTTTATAAGTAGTACTTTATTTGGTACACTTTTTTCATGTTATGTATAGCTATTGCATGCATTAGTTATACATTCTATTGTGTATTAAGGTATATGTTACTAATACCATGAATTCTTAGTTATTAATAATGCAAGGGGATTTAACACATATATTAGTTTGGTTAATGATACAACTATCCCTCAAAAATTTTTTTACATTTTTTCCACCATATTTGTGGATGGTATCTTTGTAACTTTTTTTTCAAAAAAAAAAAATCATGCGACGCATGTTATTTTTATACATCAAAAATCAAACAATGCATAAGAAATATCTCGTCATGATTAATGCAAATATCAATTACTAATAAATTCTATTTAGCATTATTCTTATATACCTTATCAAATAACCCCTGAGTACAAACAAATGAAGAGATGTAAGTATAGATTGTACCTTTATAAGATCAAAATGTATTCATCTGCATATTAGAATGTCCATAAATATGTTAAAATCTTCGTTGAGTTTGAAATCCTTAACAGATTATCAGTGATAAATCGAAGGAAGGTGAGAATAACATCAATTCATCATGCTCCTTATGTCTTGTACGACACACGTGCTACAATTGTCAGGTCAAGGGATTGCGATCCTGCGAGGGTGAGATAAATACTTTGTTTGGATGGTTGTGACGTATTGTTTCATAATATATTGTATTATGTTGTATTGTATTGTGTCGTACTGTATTATCTTAATGAATACAATCTTTGGATAGAATGTATTGTTCCTTGAATGATAAACCTACAAATAATTATAGGATATGTGGTAGACTTATTATAAAAAGGTTGGGTAAATCAACGACACAATAATAACATACCAGTGAAATCAAAATTATTAAGGTTGGGCAAAATGATAAAGTAAAATTATTAAATAATAAATTAAGTCAAAATGAGAAGAAAATATTAACGTAACAACGCGATCATACCAAATCGATCGTTACAAAAAATGAGTCTTTTCATCGTTATCTAATGATAAATTTAAACGATATAATACATTAGAATTAGAATAATAATCAAAATAACTATTGTATTTAAAGTAATAATACATTACAATGGATAACAAGTTAACGACCATCCAAACAAAGGGTAACACATGTTGTATTTAAATATTAAATAAATAATTATATTTATTTTTTCGATCTCACTCATATTTAGATGAAAATATGCTCAACAAAATTAGAGGTCTAAAGCCAAACTTTAAAAAGGGGTCCACTTCTTAAGGCTCTTTACTAGCTTTATGGACTTAGAGGTCCTCTTCTCAAAGCTCTTAACTAGCTTTATGAATATACCTGTGATTCTGTGTTTTACATATCTACTCTCAACTTAAGTAAGCCTTTGCCCCTCTTATCATTATTACCCCTTGCTGTGTTTCACATATCTACTCTCAACTTTAAGCCCTTGCCCCTCCTATCATATTACCCCTTGCTTTTGATTTCAATCGACAACATGAGTCTAATCCACAATGACACTTCAACGCCACTAACATATATATATTTTTTAATAATATGTATAATTTTTTTTAAAAAAAAAATGAGGCCCCAAAATTATGGGCCCAGTGACTTTGGTGGCTGATGCTTAAGACGGCCCGAGTAGGCCCAGGCAGCAAATCCAGCACCATAAATCGGTCGTCGGTGGCTTCGCTTGCCCGTCTCCGATGAACGCCAACTGATGTCTGACTGTTTGCCGGTGGAATCTTACTATTGAGGATTTCTTCATTACAGGTAATGTAATAGTTCTCTGTGATGCATAATTTTGTCTCTTCACTGTGTGTATTCTACTTTGACTCATTTTTGGTTCTCTCTTTAAATTCTTTAAGATTTTTTAGGTGGGAGTGACTGATTCGATTTTGAAGTTTCTTGTTTGCTAACCATCTGTATACCTCCTTCAAGATTTTCTTAACAGATTTCGAAATTTTCGCTTGCTTGCTTTCGGCGAGTTTCTCCTTTCAAGTCAGGTTTTGAGCTTGTTTTACCATATTGGGCGTTTCATGATTCTTGGGTTTTGGGTATTTATGTGCTTTTGCTATGGTTTACTGTGATTTCAGTTGATTTTCTTAAAGAAAGATGTTATTTTCAGCATTTATCGGATGATTGTTGTTTGATTACTTCTGGGGTTTGGGCGTTTTGTGTGCTGTGTCTGCGGGTTTGGGCGTTTGTGTGCTGTGTGCTGAGGCAGATGCTCAAAATTAAAAGGGGAGGGAGAATTGCATTTTGTTATGTCAGCAGATTCATTTCCTTAGTTTCTGTTTCTCAGCAGATTCATTGCCTTAATGTCTATTCATGCCAGTACTTTAAGTTGGTTACGCCAATGCTCGTCTTATAGTGACTTCCCTATAGTTACTATCCTTTTGGTTCTCTTCAGATCATGGAGAGGAGAATTGTTTTTTGTGTTTTTCATTGGTTTCTTCTAGTTCTAGTTTTCTTAATTTCTATATAAACTGATTGCAGTAGCTGGATACGACAATGTATAACTGGGAGATGCTGATTTATATTGCAGCAGTTAAGCTCATATAATTTTGTTATAAATATCATTCGGATCTATTTAGACCCATTAAGCGATTGTTTAAAATAGAAAAGAAACACGGTTAAGGGTTAAGATCTAAATGATCAATAAAAAACAAAACTAACTTAATGACTGATATTACAATGGTTAAAATTAAGATACTCATTAAGTACAAACAAATAGCGAGGCTTAAGTCTTTGCTGTGTTTTCTTAAGATCAAGATGTCTTCATATGTATATTACGATGTGCATAAATATTAAGATGCTGGTCTAAATACAATACTAATATGGTGAGAAGTTTACCACAATCATCCATATTCTTCTCTGAAGTCTAAACACAACTATCAAATTTCTAACAGTGAGTCGGAAAATCTTTTGCCAGAAATTGATTTTCGATATCGGGAGAAGTTCAGATGAGTTCAGAAAAACAATCACGAAGAAGAGTGTCATGCACCCCTTACTTCAATGCACTCTGGTTCTGCTACTGTAAGTTGATTTTACTTAGATTTTATTCATTTGTCGGCCACAATTTTGAAAAGGCTTTATATGCTCTAATCCATCAAATCTCCTGGTCATTAAGACCCTTTGAAATATGCCTATAGTTTGATGTTGTTGTATATGGAATCTTTGCATCTTCTTCCTGGTGTTGAAACGTAAAATGTGTGTGGGCTGAAAAAATGAATGCAGTTAATTCCTTTTTCCTCTTACTTCGGTAGTTACCTCAGATTGAGTTTCTTTCTTTACCAAAATTATCATTTAACGTTCGTTAAACACTGTACAGGCTAGTTATTTGAATTTGGATCTTTCTTGTGATAGGGATTGAATCTGACATTTTTTTCCATGTGTGTACTTAATGATAGTCTCTTACACTATGCATGTTTATTTTGTGTAGACTGATTTGTATATTTTCACATGGTTTATTTGCCACTAGCTTAATCAAATCATCATTTTCTTCTCTTCATAGCTAAACTACGTTTAGCGTGCAGGGTCTCTGCATACTCATCGAAATTGCACAAAGTGGGATCTGGGAAGGGTAGAGTTTATGCAAGCCTTACCACAACCTATCTGAGTAGGGAGGTAGTGGTAATAATGGCAACCAAACAGCGAAGTTTGGAGGACCATAATCGTTAGGCATCAGTTTTATGCTTTTGGTATTTACTTTATGTAAGGATTCAATTGGTCATGAACATTGTTTCGAGATGCCAATATCCTCTAATCCTTGTTTAGAAATACAATTGCCGGTTTGCAAGCTATTGCACAGAGAGGGGGTTTACCCTGTGTGCACCAAAGAGTAGCGGCTTCGGGTTCCCCTTGTCATAAAAAAATACAATTGCCAGCTGACATATTTTCTAATTTGTCATTACAAGAAACAAATTACTGTGTGAATGACATACAGACATATTGGTGGTTGTGTGGATGATCGGCAGATCTTTCCAGTCCACTTGGTCTTATCAAGCTGGTTGCATCATGTTCTTGCCTCTCAAGAATCTTTCACAGAGTAACAATAATTTCCCATACTGCTCCAAAACTCACTGGAAAAGGATTATGCTCCTATCCATGACATGATAATTAAAGCAAGTGAACAAGTTAAATCTGATATATATATTGTGCAAGAGGTCTTTGTTAGTTGTTGATTTCAAAAGAGAAGGAATCCTTTGGGGTGGGCCAGTGGTTTGGGCTTGAGACTTCTATGTTGAAGGTCTCAAGTTCCAAACCTCTTGCCAACTAAAGCAAGGGGTTTGCCTTTTGGGTTGAGCTTTGTCGCACCAAGCTTGCCTAGTGTGAGTTACATCTCCTGGGTAGTTTTGAGATATTGCATAGGAGCGGCGGTTTACCTTGGACGCATCCAAAGGGTAGTGGCTGCGGATTTCCGTTGTTATTTAAAAAAGAGAGAGAGAGAGAGAAGAAGATCTTCAGGTTCTTCAGAACACATAAGGTTGAAATAGACTCTTTCTGATGTATGAGTTTTAAGGAGGATCTCCCTTTTTATTGGTGGAATGGAACTGGTGCTCTATCCCAGCTTCAATAATGGAATTTATTTCCTATTCTGCTAAGTTGAATTTTATGTCACAGGATAGCACCTTGCACCAGCCTTTCAAATATAGTAATATGTGTCTTGAGGTGTGTCTGTGTGCATGCCAAAATTATGAAAGCAAGAGGCTACAGGTTTCAACGACCCAAAGGCTGTTGAATTCTTGAATCTAGTGCTGCAACTAACATCAGCTTTTTTTTTTTTTTTGATAAGGATAAAGAAAGCCGAAGCTTATTAGCTTGTTATCATTTCAACTAGGAAGTACTTTCTGGTTGGTAGGTTCAATGCAGATTCTTGATATAGTATCACAATCATTTATTTTGCAGATTGAATGGGTTTTCACTTTAGAAACTATGAATTTAGTGTGCAACAAGTAGGTTTTCTACTTCGAATCCTTTAGAGTGCAACAATCAACTTGATCTCGTGCCATATCAGAATAAGCACATATCAGTTGTGGCTCTGATGAATTTGAGTGTGAATAGTTGCGAAGATGATATATCTGATCCAATATTGCTGTAATCCAGCAAGGGAAATTGCATATTCACAGGGTCTCACCTTAGTTCTGCAGAATAAGACCGAGTGAGTTCTATTCTTAAGGACACTAAGCAATCCTTTTTTTCAAATATGTATTGGCACTAAACAATCTTTGCTTCAGCTCTACTGTGATGTTGCATGCGTGAAATCACCAAGGATAGAATCCCTTATTGCAGTTCTAGCTCCTCGGATTCTTCTTCTTAGAGTTTTGCATCTGCCCAAAGATTTTCTTCTTTGGTCCTTCATAAAAAATTATTTTCTTCCTTGGTCCAAATGGTACCGACAGTGCTAGGTGATTCTTTCCTATCTGTTCAAGTCTTGGTTAAGCCTTGGTGTACAGAGTTACCATACCTGTGTTGGTGGGAGGTAATGTGTACCCGATGGAATAGTCAAGATGCACACAATCTGGCCTGAAAGTCACCATCATCAAAAAAGTGCTCATTCTAAACATAAGTATGAAATCTATTGTCCTTGTTACAATGACAACTACACCTCCATCCCTAACTAATAAGGGTTAGATATATGAATCTTCATCATCCATTTTGCTTTATTTGAACCATTTTATTTCAATATGCAATAGTTTAGGGTTCTCATAACACTAGTGGTTCTCTGCATTTTCTATGGATGTGCAAATCTTAATGTCCTTGCCAGGTGGAATGAGTTCCAGTAATGGGAATGACTAAGAAAGTCTTACCCCATGCATGAAGTACTCCCCGGCTAGTGTGAGGGTTGGGAAGGTGGGCATATACCACGCACCACATTATTTTTGCCTTTGTGCAAAAAAGGCTGTTTCTAGGCTTCGAACCCATGACAGAAACAGATGGATGATGTTAGCTACTTGTATATGGTGGACAATTTGGAGAGAAGAGAATTCTAGATGTTTTGCGAACAGTGGCAATACAGTGCAAATATCAAACTTAATTGTGTTCTGTTTTTGGTGCAATCTACTCAGAAGGGACTATATCTATCCTAGACACTTTAGGCTCTTGTTAGGATGGTAGGCTGGTTTTGCTGTCTTTAGCTCACACTTTGGACTCTTGTTAGGATGATAGGCTGGTTTTGCTATCTTTCACTCACTTGTATATACGGTTTCAGGACAACCCATGTACTATACAACCGCTGCCTTCTCAAAAAAAGGAGTACTCTACCATTGAACCAAGGCTCACCCTCGGATGATGATGAGTATCTTATGCATTCCCATGATTTATATTAAATGACATTCTTGAGGAATTTAAACTTGAGATCCAAGCAAGCCACCTGGTTTCTAAGATAAAAGGCATCATTAAGATAAACCAATGGAAGATCCAGTTTCCCCTTAGCACCAATGTTATCAAAGGCAAAAAGCACAAAAAAGCTCTAAGGTCTATCGGGCTTTAAGCGCAAAATGCAAATAAAGTGTGGGGTTTAGTGAAAAAAGGCGCAAAGGGAAAAAAACACAAATATATATGTTAAGTCTAAGACTAATACTTATAAACATGAAAGAAAAATATATGACCAAAGAAACTGAAAATAATTATGGTAAAGTGAAATATCAAATGTTTAGTGTCACTTCTTCAGAAGAGGCTCATTGACAAAGAAAAGTTTGCCTTAGAACCTTCATAGCGACACTGAAGCCGCATAGAGCGAGGCGAAGCGCTCAACACAGTTTGAGCCTCGCTTCAGTGCTTAAGCACGTTTAAAGCACGCCTTTGACTACAATGCTTAGCACTACAACTAGGTATATCCAATTCTGTGGTATCAAAATCATAACTTTCCACTGTTTAAAGACCCAACTTTGTTTATCCAATGAAATCCTGAACTGATGTTCTGAATTGTGATTCAAAGTAACCCACTTACTTTTGTTAGAAAATGGAAAAAAGAACCTGAATCAAAGGCCTTCCAACAAAAAGTTCACTTGTAATAAACTTAAAGTCAATATCTAATGTGCTACGAATCCATTTGTGCATTAGATGACGAAAGGAGAAAGCGAGGGTGGGCAGATGACCAAACAATCGCAGAATTTCACTAGATCATCCTTTCAGTTGAAAGCACTCTTGAATTCTATCTTTTTACACCTTACGATAAATAGTTGGAAGATTACTATTTGTAACACATAATGCCTTAAAAATAAGGATTTCGTAAATGATTAAACAAATGGTAGACCGAGGAGGCTGGTGAATTGGTTGTGAAAACATTATAATGTACGGGCAATAGTATCAGTTTTTTTTTTCTAAAAGGATTATAGCGTACTGGTAACTTGCTGCATCTGAAGTGATGTGAGTCTTTCTCTGTGATTTCTGATGACACTGATTCTATTGTTTGCTCCTATTTTCACTCCTGACAACTTCTTTTCTATTTGTTCTTTTTCCGTTCTTGTTAAGGAAGGAAATTCCAGGAAGTTGATAATTTATTTGAGAGACATGCATTTCGACGTTTTCAATAACAAAATGATTCGTTTACATGCTGAGAAGGCAACACAATTCTATTCTGAAAAAGAAGGCTCATCACCATACATTCTGTTATGTTGCTGTTGTTAAAAATAACTTTTGGTTGCAAAATGTGTGTGAATTTATGAATAAGTCCAAAAGGAACAAGGTCAAAGTTGATATCATTGGGACTTATATGGGATCTGTTTGTCTTCTGTTCTTACATTTACTTTCTTCATTGAGAATTAGTTTAGGCTTATGTGGAATTATGTTGTGCCAGCTCCAGTCCATCAGATGCAGCAGTACTATAGACTTGGATCCCTTGATAATTGTAGTCAGAAATGGAGTGGCCTTGTTGATTGTCTGACTTTAAAAACCAAACGGTCTTCTGAAGTAGAGGTACAGTGTTTTCTTGCATCATAGTCTGGACTGTTCATGATGTTCTTTTTTCTTCCGATTCATTCAAATATGCTAATAGAATATATTTTTACAAGTTAATAAACCTTATGTTGCTTGTAAGATTACTTAAAAGTCAGAGATTTTGAGCTATAAACAATTTCTCCTTTTGAATGAGTGCTGCTCTGAAGATGTAATTATAGATTGCAGAGGCTATTTTTCTTTATCAATATCAATAGATACAAGATTTATCATGCGGTAGTTTAGTTAAGATTTGAAGTTTAATATACCGTCAGTACGTGCAATCTTTACACATCAGGTCATCTAAAGGATATTTATAGGTAAGCCTCTTTAAAATGTGGGATTTGAAATTTTAATAATGAGATATATTACCTGCTACAAGAAGTAAAGATATCTGATTTAAGTGTAAAAAATACTAACAGTAACGGTGTAATACTTATAAAACTTATTGAGTTATACCTGTTCTCTTCCCTTCTGCTTCCTGTATTATTCTGTTGATTTTGTTTTTTTATACTCACCATTAGATCATGTGAAGCAGGAAATTTTGGAAGCACGTGAGAAAGCGAAGCCTCACTTATGGTCAATACGAACCCCAGAAGAAGCTGCGGCTCATTGGAGAAAACTCTTTGGCCATCTAAATAAAGAGTGAACTTCAATGATCTCAAACCGATATGAGAAAGTTTACTTTATCTGTAGAAATAATTTCCTAAGCATTTCAAACATGTTATAGCCTACATTTAATTATCAGAGTGGGTTTCTGAAGAGGCAACAGTTTAGGAATGTTTAGAATAGGAGCTTTGTGTTGGATAGAAGCAGCATGAACAAAATTCCGTCTGTCTTTAAACGGCTGAGAAAGCCAACCTTCTATTCGGATGAAATATGGAACTTAGCAAAGCGATATAAAGAGACGGGACAGTACATTATTCATCTTTCTTTCCTTAATGTTCGTGTAGTACCTGTACATGGTGATTATGCTATGCTAAGGTGCATGTTTTACAGGAAAATCTTCCATGTATTTCAACGATCATGGTGTCGATGGTTTACATCGTTGGATCATGTGGCGCCCAGATCATCCAATGACCTAGATCACCCAACGATGCAAGAAAAACAGGTTAGTTATCGATATTAACTACAATGACAGACACTGTTTGCTGAGTCTAATACAGATGAGAAAATGTGATTCCAATGTTCCTGTAAATGGTACAACAATGGGAAGGCTTTTGCTATATTATGTCCTTGTTTAGACTCAGATAACCCAATTTCCAGTAAATGATAGTGCAACAATGGAATATCCTATGACTTGAGTCTGGAATCAAACTGATGGGTCCAAAAAACAAAAACCCCAAATGGACCTAAATAATGGGCAAAAAAGGGAGGGGGGAGGGGGGAAGGCACCATATATATTAAAACAAGTAAAAGTTTATTTTTTTTATTTACATAAAAATAGCCCTAAATCAGCAAAGTTATACATGATTATACAATATACTTTGTCAAAAGTTATAGAAAGTATACACTATTATATAATATATATTATTTATAAATAAGCTATACATTAAATATGTATTATAATACACAATTATGCATTGTCTATAGATGTCTATATAGCGAAGATTTGTAATTATTTTTAAGTGATGTATTCGTCGATGTAATTAAAAGGGTTTACCAAAACAGCAGTAGTGCATGAAATTCATGTGCTATGTATGAATTTTACTAGTGTCCAAAGTTAAAGTCGTCAGTTAACCTTTTCTTTTTTAAGTATATTAATTAACTCATAAAATTCATGTGTTATGCCTCTTTAATTAACACCTTTGAGGGTACAAAACTCCTTACACGTACTGTTTGACAAAGCAGCACATGTAGCTTACTAGGAGCAGTGACGGAGTTCAGAATTTTCAGCAGGAGATTTAAAATCTAAATAAGTAGATACACAAACTAGTCGAAGGAAGTTTGATATTTACTGTATCTATTTCAAACATTATTTTCAATCGAACCCCTCAAGATAGTGTAGCTCCGCCCCTACTTAGGAGGACCACTATTTAAAGATATACAAACATTTTACAAAATATTTCTTGTCTAGCTATTTTGATAATTAACTTAACAACTCTACTAAAGTTGTGAGGGTTTATAAAATTTTTCCTGGAGAATTGCATGGGTTTACTCTTTGCGAGCAGCTTATATAGGATAATACCGTGTACAATTCTATTCAAATTATATAGAGATAGAGAAATTATTTTCGATAAAATTCTCAACTAAAGAAAGCATATCAAGAATTATGTATGAAAAATGAGCCTTTTTGAAAAAGTCACATTTAAATTTGAAGAAGTGAGTAAATATGAAAGGCTTTACCTGACATAATTGAAGGGCCCAACAAGTTTGAAAATCTTTATTGGAAGTAAAGTAGCAAAGGCAATCAATACAAAGGAAAAAAAAAACGTGTCTTTTCTCATTACGAAAGAAGCCCCAGGCCATGGCAAAGTCAAAGAGGTTCAAGTCTCCAGTTTAGGTGTAAATTAATTGTAGTGGCTGAGTTCACTTAATTTTTGCCTGTTTTTTTATTAATTATTCGGTCTTAAATTATTCATCGTAATTTTTAAAAATAATTATAGTATCTTGATTCATTTATTTCTTTCTTTTCCTTTCCATTTTAAAAAATAGATGCAATGCCTGCTTATAGAAATTGTGATTAAATAAATAACAAATGTCCAAATTCATGGCATATGTTCTACATATTTCTCAAAAATCTAGAGTTTCCAAGATAAGTATTTAAGATGTTATAAAAACTTGTAGTAGACACTTCCCTTAAAAATCTACTCTATGATATATGTATTTCCAAAAAATAAATAATTATAAAATATTATTCTCTTCGTTCACTTTTACTTGTCACTATTTCACTTATCGAGGTCAAACTATATGAATTTTGATCAACATTTTAAGATATATTTTTTCATGCATTGCATTAATATGAGTAGGATTGAAATTTATAACATTTCTCGTATAATTTTCAATCATCTAAATTTTAAATTTCAAATTTCAAATATTAAATTTAACTACTTTAATTTAGCGTTCTCAAAAAGGATAACCATAACAAGTAAAAGTAAATAAAGGGATAAATATTTAGGTGTATTTGAGTCAACACTTTAAACTTCACCTTTTTTTTTCCTTCTTCTAAGGATAAAAGATGAAGATGATGACTAAAAAAGAATAGTATTTCTCACGTTGTAATTTATGTTGCTTATTCCATAATTTTAGAAAATGAATAGGTATTTTGAATCTCATGATGTTAAATTAGCCATATGTTTGAGTATATTAAAATGCTTATTGATCTTTAAGTTTTAAACATGTCAAAGATAAATTAAAATTAAAGAATTGTTAAGAGAGAAATATTCAAATTAAAGAAAATGATCAAATAAATTTAAACAAAAAAAGTACTATTTTTTATTTTGTTGTATGATATTTCTTTATTATTTTTTTATTATACAAGTCAATATATTAATCTACCAATCACTTGAAATAGTCGCGTCATAAAACGTCAAAAAAAAATGGATAATAATAAATTTGGTGGTCAAATAAAAACGTGAGGTTACATTTTCACCATGAAAGCCTTTTAACATGTCGGCTATTAAGCAATTCATGGAAGGCGATTGAGTTTTGAATAAATGATTTATATATTAGATATATTTTAAAAATTTTAAATATTTATGTTGTATATATCATTAGTTTTTTCTTTAATGCATCATTAGATAAATAATTTTTTGTGAATACAATACTATTAATTGTTTATTAGTAAGTTGATAATCACAGTATGGATAAATAAACCTTTTAAAAATAAAATATGATAATAGTTTTTTTTATAATAAGTTAAAATGACTTGACAATGACAACATATATAGCATGAACTCAGGTTATTAATATAAAAATAGTTTTACTATATATATATATGATAAGAGAGAGAGTTAAGCAGCTCAAGCAAGTAGCAGGTCGTCATGTCTATTTGAGCTATCTGCTTCCTCTTATACATTATGCAGGACTTATAAAAATATTTCGAAAATTTTTTAATTGAATCTTTTTAAAATAGTTGCTTAGTGATTTTACAATATTACCCCTAACAATTAATTTTCGCAATTGAAAGGACGATAAAAATATTTTGGAGATTTTTTAGTTTAATTTATTAAAAGTAGTTGCTTAGTGATTTTACGATATTACCCCTCATAAATAATTTTTCAGCTACTTCAATTGTTCAATTATTTTAAATTAATGGAATCCAAAAAGTATCTCAGGAATTTCTTAATTTAATCTTTTCAAAGCAGGTACTTCGTAATTTTACAATATGACCCCTAACAACTAATTTCGCGATTGAAGGATCCATAAAAAGATTTCGAAGATTTTTTAATTTAATCTACTTAAAACAACTCCTTCATGATTTTTATTATATAAAATGTCAACATATCTACTTAAACGGTCTGAGAATATATCTATAATTTTTTATGATTCTTTTATTATAACTTAAATTAAAATTAAAAAATAATAAATATTGAGTCCGCCCGCGCGGGGGCGTATGCCTAGTAGAATGCTAAGAGAAAAATAGATTTGTTTCTCTTTTGGTGCTGAGTCAGCAAGAACGTGTGGATGGACTTCACCAAACTGATAAATAATTAATTAAAGTCATTTTTTATATGCAAAGTGAACACAAAAAGAAAAGGGAAGACAAATCTTGAATTAGTCAATAATAATGTCAAATTATCTCAAAATATTTATAAAAGAAACGCATAAATATTCTTGTGCAAATAATCTAGAATCTAGCCATGAGTTCAATTTACACTATGGTAATATATACTATAATAAAAAGGGTAAATTGGTTTAAATTTTAAATATTTTACATTAATAATACGTAACTAAAGAACTTGCTACGATAATAAGTCCAAAATTTAAGTTTATGAATTTAAAAAAGATAGTTTTTATTGAACTTTGATCAAAATAATTATATATATTAAATGAATTTGAAAAACAAAAATAAGGTATAGCTAGGTCTGAATTCGATCCATTAATTTATGCAAGTGTTATTTTAGACCGACATTTAAGTTTGTTCATATTTTTAGAAATTGTGTAAAAATATAGCCTTTGAAAAAGTATAATACTAAATACAATATTTGTTCATGTATTGCCCAACCTCATGAACAAGAAGTAATTGACCAATTTTACATTTATAATAGCTTATAAAATTTTAATTGTAATCTAATATTTTCTCATAACATTTTGAGTACTTCTTCCGTCACATTTTTTATTGCACCTTTTGACTTTGCATGGTATTTAAAAAAAATTGAAAAACTTTGAAAACTTGTGGTTTAGAATAATTTTGAGATCTTTGCGTAGCTGACAGACTGAGAATTCATTAAGGATAAAAAGAAAAATTTAAAGTTAAATTATTTCAAATTAAAGTAACGTGACATTTTTTTTTAGAATAAATTACAAAAATATGAATGTTGCAGAGGGAGGTTAGAATGATCAGAAGCAAGACCAAAGAATCTTCTCTTACCATTTAAGGAAAATAAGAAATTAGTACTAATTGAGGAAAATTGTTTTTTACTCAAATCATATTACTTTCCTTTTTAATAATCTTATCCACTATATTTGTGTATTATATGGATAAGAATGTGAAATAAACTAGGAGCTTTCCTTGAACCCTACATATTATATCTCTTTTTCATTTGGACCTCTCAAACACTGTCATCAATGTGGATTGTTTTTCTTGTTCAAAAGATGAGAAATTCCGTGTCTTAAAGATAAATATCGCTTTAATTAAAAAAATTATCTTTTTAAAAATAGAAAATAGCAATTATTTTTAACTATACTCTAGCATAAAACAGTTATTTCAACAAACACCTAATAATAAATAAAGGCATCTAAACAATAATAACTTACTTTTAGATGACGAATGTGTTAAATTGGTATTTTATATATGTATATATAGAAACCTCAAAAACATCAATGTGATTATGAAAGGTGGACATAAAAGGAAGCTACTAAAGATAATTATTGTTGTTATTAAGTCAATCTTTGGGTAAACTATCATTAACTAGTTAGTTAATTTCCTACCATTATTGCGATCTAGTTAGATTTTTCCATTCTTTGTTTTATTATATGCTGAAGTCAGAATTTGAAGTTATGAAGTTTTAAATTAACATTTTGCATCTATTTATTAGATTCTATTTAAATGTAGGAATTTTACTTATGACATTCATAATCAACATTTTAACTCCGCTTCTAATTATATGACTAAAAAGCAAGCTAAGTTTCCAAATTTATAGATGAAAAGATCCGTGTAATGTGAGGTAGTTGATTAATTTGCCTCATTTGACTGCTTATTAAGCATTGAATTAGAGAATCGAATTTTTTTGACTTAATACAAAACTAAGTCTATTCGATTTTTTTATTTGATTTGATTTTTCAAAACTAAGACTATAATGGGTGTTGATTCATTGAATGCCCTCTTAAATTACTTAGTCCTCTCCTTCTAAGGGAAGAAATAGCCCAAAGGATTATCTACTTGTACGAAAATATCATACCAAATAAATCATCCAATCATATCAATAACTTCCAGTCCACCAAGCAACCCCACAATCCTGCTCCCACTCAAACGGTAGAAATACAATACTTATTTGCATAGTGCATGTTTGTTTTTTCTATATAGAAAGGGGTCCAATTGTTGGGCCCATGCACAAATGTGAGTGGGGTGAATGTTAATGGCTATGCGGAATAAAATAAAGTTGAAGTAATTATTTTATTAATGTGAGAGGATGGAAATTCAAAGAAAATTATTTTTTTCTAATTAAAGATATAAATTTTTATATTAAATTTTGATTTTAATTTTAACTTCTTTTCTAAAATTTAAAGAAGACGTGTCTTATAATTTATTTGTTGTTGAAATGTTAATTAGAAACAGATATTTAGCATATAAGAAACCATTATTGAAAATGTTAATTAGTAAAAAATGAAAAAAATTTTTTATTAATTTTGTTTTTCATAGTAAACTCAATTAAAAAAAGAACTTAAAAATTTATATGGAGCGAGTCTATATTAGAGGGAGGGGGTTGAGCTTAAGCCACCCCATTACCATTCCTAAATAAAATGAAGAAAACAATGACACTATGCACTAAGCCCCTATTATAAGAAATATTTAAAGATGGGTCGAACTATATTGGATCTATCTGACGCAATTTTAACTTATATTTCGACGAACAGTTGTTTGCACGATTTAAATTTGTGACTTCCTGGTCACTCCTACAGAACAATTGCCAATTACGTACTCTTTCCAATAGATACTATTTATCTTTTAATGGTTTTACACAGGGATGTCAAAGGAGCGAGTTGAGCTGAAATAGAAATTAGATTGGGTTATGACTCACCCAAATTTTCTTTGGGCTCAAACGGGTTTGACTCAAATAGGCTAAAATTCGAGTTGGGTCATAACCCGCCCAATTTGACCCGCTTAATCTCAATAATTCTAACATATTATTATTTATTTCTTATAATCACAATTTACATTTCAACTCAAAAAATAAAAAGTCACAAATTGATAGATAATTAATAGAAAATATAAAATAAATAGAAAATATACATTAAATAAATTCTAGTAAAGAACCTTATAACAAGTTGAAATTGAAGATTAAATGGGCTCAAGTGACAGAAAATTACATAGAATGTCCACCAAATATAATAGTCTTAATCTTTTGCCCTCCATAAGAAAAGTCATACAAAATGTCTTTTTTTCATTTTAAGTAGAATCAAAGTACACCTCCTAAATTAGTGACAGACCACTTCTTACAAGGGGCATTTTTGAACATAACTCGCTCAATTAAATATTCTTTTGATATGAGTTAAAGTTTGAACTGGTTGAAAATGAACCAATTAAAATTATCATGAACCCAACCCATAAAAGATTTTTGACACCCTTAGCTCCGCAGTCTAATTAAAACAACTATATTTAGAACTGGAGGCCCCAAACACATTTTTAGTACTTGTTGGATCTCTCAACTAACAACATAGTCAAATTCCAATAAACAGCAGCATAATACAATTATCATGTAATCTATACATGTAGATTGTTCCCACTAGACTGTTATTACATCTACTCAAACTCAATAATACATTGAAAACTATACTTTGCCTTATTGCTAATGAAACAAGTAAAACCATATTTGAGCAGAAAGAGAGTAATTTTACTCTCCTTTGCCCTCTTCCAATCTAACTTCACCTATTACTATCTGTACAGAAGACAATTTCATGTTGTTCCATTTGAATATTGCAGCTGCTTACTTGTACATGAGCATTTCGCCTTTTTATCGGTCAGCGTCTGCATTAAATAAGTGTAAATTTGGTGAGCAGATATAAATGTTGCTGAGAGATTGATTCATGTGAGTCCTTAAAGAAGAAAAACACTTCTCTTGGCCATTACCTGGACTTGTTTCTGAAGGTCTTTAATGTAATCAACTGCCAAATCTAACATATCAGCTGTGTTTGTTTGCTGCCATTTTCATTAAACAAGGAAACATGTGAGTTCCTCCTATCTTCTTATACACAACAATTGATTACAACAACAACAACAATATCTCACAAGCGAGATCTGGGGAGGGTAACAATCTACGCGGACCTTTCCAGAAAACACTCGTTTCAAGAATCAAGCCCCATAAGCAGAAAATACTTGATTGATAACAATAAATTACTACAGACACTAGAATTTACCTTGTCCATATTTGGGAAAAGTTCTTGCAGTTTTTTCATCCTTTCACTGATCCGAGTCCGTCTCATCTATCCATTGTCAAGAAGAAAATGAGTATTTTACTTCAACAAAGTAATATCATAGTGTGCACTTCATGATTAACGGGAAAACTAGGTAAACAGGACAGGATTTTACCCTCTCTGCAATACTTCGCGGGTGAGTAGCGCAGCCTCTTTTGGCACGTATTTTGCAAGGTACTAAATCTGGTTGAAACTGCAGGTATTTTTCTATGGAAGCCATCTCAGAAGATGTCTTAGGCAAGCTTAAATGGGTAGCTAAACCAGAAGAAGTGTAGTTTCTTGATTCATCATTCTGACAAACAAAATGAACATCTATTAGTAACAGAAACAACCAGAAGAAAATCAACAGGGCAGAAAATAGACTAGCTACCTGATTAGGCATTCCACTGAAATTATTCGAAAACATTTTCAGATCACCATCTCGATTTCTCTTCAACGAATTGAACGAAGAGTCATTCCAAGATTCATTCTCAGCAATGCTAGGCATGAAGTTTGAGCTAGAAGATTGAGCAGTCGAGTAACTTATATGATTACTGAAACCATTAGCTGATGTACTTGCTTCCCTGTTAGTCCCTACACTTGCTCCAAAATTCCCAACTTCTCTCATAAATCCTGCAAAATAAACAACAAATTTCCTCAATTCTTGATTACTACAACAACAACATAACACAAGGGTCCAGCAGGATTAAATGTACGCAGATCAATCATTTAGAACACTTCTAATCTCTTCAATATATTCCCAAATTAACACAAAAGTTCCCTCTTCTTCTACCTTAAATGATTGAGATCAAATCAACAAAGGCAAATTTTCCTTCACAGATCTTAAAAGTTTAAGCCAATTAAGATGAAAAAAGTTTTCATAAACTTAACAAACTGAAAGTTAAGAGAGTAAATCAGCATACCACTGAAGAATCCAGCTGGTGAACTGCTTTGTCTGATGAGATTAGAGCCACCGTTTCCATTACTCAAGCTATCTCTAGTTTGCATTTGCACCCCTACACCATATGAAACCCCAACATTTTCATATCTATTTTGTACACCATTTTCATTCCCCAATTCAATCTCCTCACCAGTCTCCTGCTTCATAGAAGAAGCAAACTGCAGCTGATTCTTCTGGTTCTGTTCATTCAGATCTCGAGTACCAGAAATCGTACCATTGTCGTTGTTGTTCAATAAGGCAGTGAACATAGAATCGGAATCAGAACTCGAAGACCCATCATGGGTTATGAAATTTTCACCGGAATTATTGCCGTCTCCGTCAAAAATTCCGGCGAAAAACGAGCTAGGAGCTGACTTGTACCGCGCTAGCCCACCAAAATTACTCTGCTGAAACTGTGACTGCTGGTGAAAATAATCAGAACCCATCATTTCTTTGCTCCTCAAGAACTCAGATTCAACCCCTTCACCATTTTTGAAGCTTGAAGAACCACCACAACCACCATCACCGCAGGAAAACAAGAAACTATTCAACTTGTCCATTTCTCTAGAAATTGGCTCTGAGCTAAACATGATCAAGATTTCAACAATACTTAGAACAAAAGGATTGGAATTTTGATAAAATTAAAAACTTATGGCTTCAAAACTTTCATTAATTGTAGCTAAGAAGAAGAAGGAAAATGGCTTATGAGCTAGCAAGCATTTCTTTGGGTGCTTATTTAACAGAGCAATTTATCGAGCTGAATTGATGGAGACTGGTGCGTGATCAGTAGTACAATGACCAAAATACCCTTGGTGGACCATTTTGGAGTACCATTTTTGCCCTTTTTGTCTTTTTGTGTCAAAGGGGATGGCTTTTATTAGTTTACTAATTTATTTTTAACCTTGATTTAGTATTTAGTTAAGTGAAGATTATCTTAATACTAGTTTAATTGAAGCTTAGCTTAAGGATAAAGTGAGATTAGCTGTGTTGTTTGTGTCTTTGTCTTTTAGTTCCAAAAAAATACGTAAAATTGAGATTTGGAGTGCTCTTTGAGGAAGAGAAGAGGCAACATGTGATATAAAATTTATAATTAATTGTACTTATTTACTTAACTTCAATTTTAATCTAAGATTACCCAATAGTGAGACAGAGAATAGTGTTTTCTAAAAGTTACTCATCACTTAAAAATATTTTAATTATACTTCATAGATATAGTTTGGATAATTACATTTTGTAATTATAGTTATAATATAATTCGTGCAGCATTTGTATATGTTTATATAATTTGTTATACAATTCATAGTTTTGTATAGCGTTCGTATATTTCGTTATACAATTCGTGCACAATATTTGTATAATTCGCTATATAATTGATAGTATTTTTATATCCCATTATACAATTTGATTTGTGCACAATTTTTGTATAATTGCACATAGCGTTTGTATAAATCGCGTGAATTATATAAAACACTCAAACTGTAATTACACCTAGATGTTTAACACGAGCCGTAATTAATTCAAAATTATCGTTATATTAGCTAATTAACTAGTATATATTTAGATATGTAATGTTTACTTAATTTAACATTGGAGTACCTTTCTTCTTTTTATGTATGTTTCAAAAAATAAATTACTATGTTTTTATATTTATAAATATATTTAGATAATTATTTTTTTAATGATTGAGTTAAGAATTTATTGAACACAATTTACTATCTCCAAAATAGAAGCAAGGACTAGATATATTATATTGTTATATTTATAAATAATTTTACGTGTTTATATACGATCCATCCAATCTTCACGTTAGAAAACAAAGAATTTCTTTTTTAATGGAAAATTGAAAAGAAACAGATGCCAAGACGTGAAACTTTCTAATTTTTTATTTTATTATTTTAGGCAAACAATGTGTAAATATAGGCAAAGTTTGTTGTGAACACAGAAAAGTCTTCTTCTTTTTTGTTTTCCCATTTTATAGACTCAAAAACAGCTTATTAAACAAATCAGGTGAAGTACCTGGATTTGGCAAAACCACTTAGACAAGAAATTATTTTTTAATTAAATCACATGTTTGAGATCATTATTTTAAAATAATCCCTTGGGTCAAAATAAGGAAGATCTTGAAAACTTTGACTTCCCATAATTGATAACTTTTCCTCATCTCGATTTTTTTGGAATGGAAAAAGATTCAGAATGAAATTAACAATAAAAAAATAAAATATCACATTATGTCGATAAAAAATTTATTTTGTATGTAAATACTTGAAATATTTTTCTACTTAATATTTCACCTAGTATAAATGAAATTTGAGTATCCTGTAATTTCCAATTTAATAAGTAAAAAATAATTTTCTCAGTGATGTAATATATAAGTTAGCATCTTAAATTGTATATTTCAGTCAAAACCGTTATTAAGGAATCAACATCGTCTCTTGGTGTTCACAAATATTTTCCCAGTTTAGCATATTGTTTAAAATAATCATTGCTTGGACTTGTATTTTCCTTTACCCTCTTTGGACAAATTACACACTCCCTCTATTCACTTTAATTTGACTATTTCAAAATAGACAGATAATTACATATTTCTTTTCATAACTCAGCATTAATTAATTATTTCAAAAAAAAAAAATCAAAATCTAATACTCCCTCGGTTCCAAATTAATTAAATTTTTTAGGTTTTTTTTCAGTATTTAAAATAATTGAATTATGTTTGAAATTTTCTATATCTGTCCTTTAATTTATTGAACTTTTATATTTTTTAGGGATAAATTACACTACATATTTATAATTTTACAAAGGGCAATGGTGGAAAGTATGGTGTAAATTTTGTCTTTGAATATTTTTCTTAATATATGTATGTGTATTGCCTCACAAGTTCAATTAAAATGGGATAGAGAGAGTACTAAATATCAATTAATATGAGAATTATAGTAAAATACTCAAATTAATCATGACTCGTTAATATTAAGTTTTCTCAAAATAGTTGAACGGTTCAAAATTCAAACATGAATATTTGAATTTTTTCATATTACACTATTTGTATTTATAATTTCACAAAAGGTAATAACAAAAAGTATAGTATAAATTATGTCGTTAAATAATTTTTGTCTCACAAATTAAATTAATATGAAATTGAAAGTGTAGTTATTAAGAAAATATGCAAAACTCAAACGTAAATTGAGGAATACTATATTTATAGCATATTTGTGTTTAATTAACAGTTTATTTTTTAAAAAAGAAAAAGCCAACACTTAATTAGCTTCAAAATTAGGATAGGATGTTTGGTTTCATAGTTGACTTTTAGCTCCATTGACTGTCTCCTTCATAATTAATACTATATACTATAAACACTTAACCATTTCATATCAGTTTTTTGTTTTTCCCTAAAAGAGGCAAGAGATGAAAACTTAACAGCACTAAAAGTTGGCTAAAATCAATTAAATACAACTAAGCGTGTCTTTTACATATGAAATTTGAGTATTAATCCAACTAAATTTAGTGTGTTGGAGGATAAAGAGAATATAATTAATATAAAATGTTATTTATGATCAGAGCAGAATTTACTGTCAAAATTATTCTGCATTTACAATTATATGTGATTTTATAATTTTTCGCTAAACTAGATATTTTACGTATATATTTCATAGAATTAATCTAATATTCTATGTAGACACTTCATACGAATTTCATTAAAGACAAAATTGCACTTGATTGAAGTCTCAATAATATCCCAAGAAATAAGGATCAATATTTGCTTAATACTCTACCTTTTCTTCCTTATTTAATTGCGCATTCATATTTTAAAAATTCTAGATTCGTCTATAATTGTAATATTTTTTTTAAAATTTTACTATAAGAAAATCATTTTTTTATTTTCTTAAACAATTTATTTTTTTAAAAAAATACTTTCTTAAATTTTTTTAATCATGAATATAAGAAAATCGAAAAACACATTATGTTTTCCTCCCTATTGACTATATGTTTACCATACTAGTCTTTGGAAGATGATTGGTTCAAAACTACATTATTATAAGAAGTTTTAATGCCAAGTTGCCTCATTATTAATTGAGATTATATTGCTAAATAAAACTATGAGTCGATTAGCGTAAGTGGCTTAACACTACTAAACCACATGTACTTAAAATTATAAAGAACTAACAACTTGTCACTACTCACTCTATATAATAATCCATCTTTGATGGTAGCTCTTATTTTATTGATCATTGAAATATAAAATTTGAACATTTCAAATATTTTTTATTTTTCATTCGACAATTTTAATCCTATTCAAAATACCAGCGAAGATCCAAATCATATATAGAACATGAGGCAGTGTAATGGTGTAAACCATTAAGCACCATAGAATATTTCTAGTTAAGGCAAAAGAGATATATTCCTACGAATTGAATTGATTTAGAGAGTTAATTATATGTTCAATTAAATTCAATATTTTTGACTGAATTTTATATTTAATTTTTAAAACAATTCAAAATTCATAAATTTAAAGTTTATCATAAAGATAAAAAAAATTAGTAGAATCAGAATTTTAAGTTTATTATTTAAAATTCATAATACTCCTATTATATTATGAGTATAAATTGTTAAACAATTAATTTCTTGGTCGTAGGGGATTTAAAGAAAATTACAATTAATTAATTGGTTATATATAATTATTATAATTTATAATTTTAAAAATACAATAAAAATTATAATTTATATATTTAAATTTTTAATTATATCTACGATTTATTTACAATGTAAAGTCGATGAGAAAAGAGAATCCACTGGGGAATATTAATATTTTTAAGGAAGGATTGTTACATTTTATTTTATTGACCTTATCCGATAAGCAATTGTTGTAGGAATAGCATGTTTGCAAAAGAAAAAGAAAAAAAAATCTCTTTTTATTCCTATGGAATGGGACTAAAGCTTCCCAAAATGTTCATAATTATATTCACTTTACGTGCCCAAATTTTTACTCCAAAATACTCATGGATTTTGCTACCCCACCGCACAAAAATAACATATTTAGTGAAATTTTACAAATGGAGTCTCGAAAGAACAGTGGTGGAGTTAACATTTTCGTCAAGGGTATTCATACTTTTAGAACATGGATGAGTGATTTTTGTATCAGGGTTGTTTAACAATTGACATATATCAAAATATATATATTTAACCTATATATTCGAAAAAGTTTTTTGACGAAGGTTGTTCATCTAACCATCCTTGGGTGAATGTAACTTCGCCTCTGGAGAAGGATAAAATATACGCAAACCTTACCACTACCTCATAGAGATAGAGAGATTGTTTGCGGAGAACTCTTGTCTCAAATATCAAGCCCCATAAGTAGAAGATACTAGATCTAGAAAAAAAATGAAAAGAAAAGAAAAAAGAAAAACGGATAATGATAATACGTAAAATACGATAAAAGTAAAAAATATAAAATGGATATTGACAATACGAGATATAAAGGCACGACTAGTCCCACTAACTTACTATATCACAAGACCAGACATCAACCTGTCCCTACTAGCCTATTAGCCTTCTACCCTAATACGCGACGACCTCTATTTCTTTCTATCTAAGATCATGTCCTCGGTGAGATGAAGTTTCATTATATCTTATTTAATCACCTCCCCCCAATATTACTTCGGTCTACCTCTACCTCTCTATATAACCCCTAAATTCAACCTCTCGCACCTCCTAACGGGAGCATCGGTACTCCTTCTCTTCACATGTCCAAACCATCGTAATCTCGTTTCCCTCATCTTATCAGCCACAGGGGCCACCTTTACTTTCTCCCGAATGATCTTATTCCTAGCTAATCTTATCACTCCAGGTATGTCCACACATCTATCTCAACATCCTAATATGGCAAATTATACAATACGTGAATTTGAATTCAATTGAACTTAATAAGAATGATTGTTGTTGCTAGGAGGGTTGCGAACCCTATAATTTGTGAACTTGAATTTAATTAAACTCAATACGAATATTAAACATTGAATAGGAAATAAAAAAACAAAAAAATTCCATATATGAATTAGTTTCATACATTGAACACTGAACATATTTATATTTGTTTGGATTATTTTAATAGATAACTGTGAAAATGAAACATATAGTCGACAAACATATATTTATATTCTGTGTGGGGTATATTTGAATCCTGAACGTAACATCAAATCAAGTTATATATTTATATTCTATATAGTATACATTCATGTCAGAAGATGAAATCACAACAATTAAAAATTTACAGCTAAGTTTATTAATTCACGAAATTATTAAAAGATATGATTTGTGTTATTACGAGTTGTTAATTCTAGCAATTATGAGTTTTAATAATTTAATTACAAGTTATAACAGATATATACATTATACTCATTTCATACCAATTGCATACTCAAATCTGTTAGGATATATGTTTGAGTATGTAGTTGATATAGATTGTGTATGATGTATATATTTGTTATAACTTGTAATTAAATTATTAAAATTCGTAATTAATAATACTATAATGTTACAACCCGTAATAATAAATCTGAATAAAAAGTATATTATAAGAGTACTTAAGAGATAAATTGTAATAATATAAATAATTTCAAAATAAGACAAACAACCTATTATAATAGTATAAATTATATCAAGAGTATAACAATTATCTATATTTTTAATTAAAGCAAGTTTATAGAAGTGAAAAAGACGGAAGAGCACATGAATTTTGAGGGGCAACAATTCAATTAATTATAAGATCGTTGGAAAAGTTGCCCAACTAAAACTTTGTCCGTTTAGATTTGTTTTTCTTATTTTTTTAAATATAATTTTAAATTTTTTAAATACTTTTTTTAGTTAAAATTTTTCACATAGCATATAAAATTACAAGATCAAAAATTATCTTAATACATTCTAAATATTTTTAATTTAAGACTTCAGATTCAAAAGTCTTAATATTTTCTCAAAATTTGTGTCAAATTCAAAGCGGACATAGAAATTAAAAGTGAGGAAAAATATATTTATTCTGAGTTCTATTTTCATTTTTACTTGAAAAAACTTCTTTTAACTTGTTTTTTAAAAAAATGAAGCACTAAGGAATCTAAATTTTAGCTTTTGCTTTTCTGGATTCGTGATGGATTTGGAATTCGATTTGGGGATCTTATACCTATGAATTCTTATATTCGTCCTCTATAATATTAACAATTAATTATTGCCATAATTAGAAGCTCAAAAAGTAATACAACAAATAAGATTCCCTTTCGTTAAGAATTTTTTGCCATTTGGGTAAAGCATACCACCTAGTACAAGAATATCGGCATAAATATTACAATGGCAATGCTAATATTTTAATTTCAAGTTTTCACGTAATATGTTTGAAGTCATCAGATTAAAGGATATTATGATCTATTTAACTTAACATTTATTTAGAATCATAAAATTTAAAAAGATTATTTTTTAAACTCTATGTCAAATTAAGTGAGATCATTCGTCTTTTTTTAGACGGAGGAAGTAAACTAATTAACTGGTTGAACAGAAAACGTTGATCGATAAGCTAGATACTTTATTAGTAGATGTTAAATGTCATCTATAACTATAACAAAAATACATTAATTTTCTCAACGGCCGACACTTGCTTTCCATTTCTTTTTCATAATACAAGCTACCCAAAAAAGACCAAGAAAAAATTTGTCTTTTTATCCCCTCAGCTTTTCTTTACAAAAATCTTTTCAACCTTTTTTTTTTTTTTTTTCTTTTGGCTTCTTTAAAAAAAAAAAAAAAAACTATAATATCCCATTTTGCATTCATCCCCCAAAAAGGTGTTATACTTCAAGGTGGACCCAGGATTTAAAAGCGGCATAAAATCCTATTAAATTTTACGAAAGGTTTCTCCGATTTGTTTTCTGTTTGATGGATAGAGAAATGATTTTGGGGTACAAACCATATGACTAAACTTATCTCCAATGAACTTTGCACAGGAAGTAAAAGGTAGTAAATGATGAGAAATTTTACCTATAATAAATACAATACATGAAAAATACAATAGATAAATAGTTATAATTAATGATAAAAATAAATGAAAAACTAAGTGTAAAATAACATATATAAATGTGTGTAAATATTACTACAACTTTAGTTCTGAGTTCAAGGTTGACCCCCTAGGATGCAAATGTAAATATTATTTCAACAAAATTAAGGAATTAATTAATGAATTCTCCCACAAAAAGTGTTAAAATTTCAGCATCATCAGCATTCCAATTAAAAGGCATATCATGACAATTACAGCATAATAGAAGAATACTAAACTGCATGGCTTTGATATATTGATTGTCGTAGAAATGTTTGTTCAAGTGAAGTTTTGAATAAACAAGAGACGAGGAGGGACGTAAGATATATCGGAGTTAAAAACACACGTCATTTCAATGTCTTAGATACAACGAATTCAAACTTGTAACAGTTGTAGTATTTAGACCAGAATAACATCGACTTCACACTGTTTCCTGAAGAAAACTATAACAACCTCAAGTGACTCCAATACAGAGGGAGGCCGAGTATAGCTCGCAAATCGCCTCAGTAGTATGCTTTCCGCGGATTGTTCTGCAAAAACAAATGTATCAACCTTTGTTCCAATTACAATGAAAATGTATATACCTTGATTTCCCTTTCCACTCTATCTAAACCCAAAAAAAAAAATTCCCAAAATGAGAATGAACCAAATTTCATCATGAGGCTCAAGAGTTTTTACACACACACTACATAAGCAGGATCGTCCATCCTGTTACGTGACAAAATTACTTTTTGGTCATGTGGTCCATGAGAGTGGGGAGGAAAGGATTTTATCTTTGATTCATACAAGTTCCAATTGTTTCAAAGAGAAACTGATGGTAAGATGGTCCCTTGAGTTTTGTTCTCATATATTACTGTTATCTACTTCTTTTTTTAATTTCCCTTCATGCAAACTGGATTAAATGAAATTATAGAGTACTTTGTTGCATAAATAACCAAACTAAATAAAAAAGAAAAGTTTCCCACCATAAAAAGTTCAATTATAGAGGTGATAAAAGCACATACCAGTGGATTTGGTCTGTACTTGTAGCCTAGCATCATTCGTTTCTTGTATTGATCATAGATATCATCTTCTGGAGTGACCTCCCCAGGTTGGTGAGCACCAACACCTAAGTTATTTGTTTTTACACTGCCAGCCGCGATTGGATCTGCAATACCACTTTTAGAGCTCCCTAGTCCTTCACCTGCAGTTCCGCATAAAGATTAAGACTCCTCAGGAATTTGCATCTTGTAACTCCCAAACATGAACTATTTGCATTTCAAAGACTATTACTTATAAACTACGAACTCCTTAAAACTACCTACATAGATGTGACTTGCACACCTAGTTACCCAAATAACTTGCTACAAGTAGTTCATTTGTACACTTGAATAAACAATAAAGCACTTGAAGAAACAAGATGAGGTAAGGATGCGCCTCAGACCAGAGGGTATCCTCATCAAGCGCAGCACAAACCCAACCCTAACCTCATGCCCCTTCAACCTCAACTTAACTCCTTAAAAATTGAACAGCTCTGCCCCTAAGCAAATGTCTATTAAAAAGGGAAATGCTCCTTTTAATCTGGAAAATGCATCAGTCCAAGTTATGTGCACCTAAACATGTCCATGTTTTCCTAGAGGGAAATATACCTTCTCTCCAACCCATTTTCGACAGAAGTTTGTGGCCAATATTATCAGCTTGTATTTTCGACCTTTCTGCTGCCTCCATGGCAGCTTTGCGAGCAGCGACATCATTGCAGGTAGACAAAAACTTAGCAAGCTCTTCAGGTGGGATATAATCTCCCATATGATGACCCTTCTTTCCTGGAGCTGCAATGCAATTTAAGATATATGAAGAGTTGCACATATTTTACTAAACAATGCCTGCACCCATTTCGAGCACAGATACCTGAGTCTCTAAGCTTAATAGGACGATCAGAACATAGATATAGCAGAATAAATAAAGTTAGTGACCAACCTTGGAGAGAAGCAGGCGGAGGCATCTCATCTTTCGATGATCTCGGAGCCCTCAGCTTCTCTTCATCTGCAGCTTTCTTCATGTAATATTCCATCATCGCTATTGGATCTGACTTTGATGGACCGCTTGAATGACCTGAAAAGACGATACCAGTATGAGCCCAAGCATAACTGAAAACCTTTTCAGTGAAATTTCATGAAGTCCATCACCCAATGAACTTGTGGCAATATGACAATCTGATGCAATACAGAAGATGCACAAGTTATACCCCAGTTTAGATCAAATTTCCAAGATAGGAAACCATTCTTCAGAATCGGTAGCTTTATAGGCACAAAAGATGTTGAGGGTTCTGTTATTTAAAAATGATGTATGCTTCAGCCACATAGTAAATGAGAACTATACATCGGAAATGTCACAAAAATTCAAATTCATTTGAACAGTCCTAACAACTTCCCCTCCCTTTTTAAATTGGATGTCCTGATGAGTTTGCATCCATTCTACCACAGTATCTGCTACTTGAAAGAAACCCTTACCATTAACTTAAGAGTTAAATAAACTTAATTCATGACACGAACAAATACACACACGTGCACATGTTTATGGCATGAATGTCCAAATTCTTTTACATCCATTCTACAATAAATCTGCTTCTTGGGAGAAAACTCTTCATCTTATAACTGAGTACGATTGTACTAAACCTTTGGAGAATAAGCATGCATTACTAGCACAAAAATAGCTACTTCCAATGCCAAAAATGGCTGGGAGAAGCTGGACAAATTCACAAGACTTTCTTTGGGATGCAAACAGGGTGAAGGCATATCATTTAAGTGATATGGTCTACAGGAAGTTGGTTTTAAAAAAACTTCCACTTGCATACCAATTCTACTTTTAAATGGCTACAGAGGTTTAAAAAAAGAGGAAGAAGAATGATGTGAAAAGATATAACAAAAGTCATTAACTCTGATTTGTGTGCTCCAGATAACATATTAGAAGCTTATGGGATGAATTCAGATGTATGTTAAACTTTAAGGTAGGTGACAGCAGTTAAATCTACTTTAGGTAGGATGCTTGAGTGGGCAATAAACCACTAAAAGACCAGGTCCAGAATTGTATTGATTTTGCTCAAAATTATATAGTGACAATAAAACTGTGCAGAAAACAAATAATGCTGGACTTTCAGGAGGAGTTGCAAACTTGCAATGATTTGGAAGTAGAAAGAACGGTTTCATTGTCATAAGAAGAATAAAAACATCAACTTCTATCTGAAGAACCCGACTCACTAAAATGGATCAGCGTTGCTGCAGGAAGTTCTCTGTTCAATCAGAGCTTATGAAAATTTAAATGTCCCTGCAGATCAGCATACTAAATGGCCATGGAGAATACTCCGTAGAATATGTGTTCCATCGATTTTAGCCAGTTGAGTGGATCGCAACATCTGACGCTATCTTAATTCAGGTAACTAACAAAGAGGAGATAAGACTATGTCTTTTTTAGGTGCTATACACCTCCCCCTACATTGTCAGTGAAATTACACATTTGAAGTATGTTTCTCAGAATATTAGGAGTTAAATAAGCTGACGAAGACGGGCAAAAAAGCTACTCTTGTACTTGAAAATAAAAGGGGTTGCCAAGGAAAGAAGGAAGATTTGTGAGACTCGCCAGCTTGCATCTGGTGAACCATTTGGCAAAAGAGAAAGCAAGATACTGTGAGGGCAAAATAGAGTCCTATATGGAATAATGTATGTTGCGCTAGAAGCTTCGTGTTAATGATATCTCAGGAACAGATAGGCTGAGAGATTCCATTAGCTCCTAGAAGACTAACAATGTCCATATTGTACTCATTATGCAACCTACTACACAACCTTAGTGCAGTTTCAATTGCTCAATAAAATTTAATCTCTTAGTTGCCCCAAAGAAGGGGGACTTAGCATAATATTTTACCATGCACCTTTCAAAGACAATAGAAATAAGTATTGAAGAAGAGAATGATCCACAATTTCAATAAACCCAAGCACCACTTTTCTGTTCTCACTACTCTTAACCTCACTAGGAAATTCATCTGCCTATATAAACTTGTGTATGGTAACCTATGCTCACAAATTCAGGTGCAAAAGCAAATTCTCCATTATTGGACATCACACTACACCCAAAGCAAGTAGGGTAAATAGGTAGATAATCAAACCAGACCCCTTCGAGGCCACCCAGTGGCTTGGACTTGGGGCTTCCATGTTGGAGGTCTCAAGTTCGAACCCCCTTGCTAGCGAAAGCAAGGGTTTGCCTTCTGGGTCGAGCTCATCGCATCGAGCTTGTCTAGTGCAGATTATCTCTTCTATGTGGTTTGCAAGCTATTGCATAGGAGCGGGACGTGCACCCAAAGGGTAGCGGCTGCGGGCTCCCCTTGTCATTAAAAAAAATATAATCAAAACAAAATTAACGTTGCCAAAGTCACTTTCAAGTGCATTCAAGTCTAGAAGCGATGAACATGTTGAGCACTTCGCCTCACCTACCGGGCACTTTAGTATCGTTATCAAGGCTCTAAAGCGTACTTTTCTTTGCCAATAAGCATAATCCTAATGAGGTGGCACTAAACAATTGATATCTCACTTAATCATAATTTCTTTTCAGCGTCTTTGTCCATCGATTTGTTATTCATGCTTATAGTTATTAGCCTTGTACTATGCATACATATTTATATTTTTGTTCCTCCATTTGGGCCTTTCTTCCTTAAAGCTCATACTTTATTTGCACTTTGCACTTACAGGCCAGGGGACACTAAGAGTTCTTTTGTGCTTTTCACCTTTGATAACACTGAACAAAATGCCAAGACAATATATACATATACAGACTTGCGTATAAATGACATTACCAGAATTTCCAGCTGACTCGGAAGAACTTGTATTCTCTGATGCTCCCCACAGCGCTGATGCAGGAGTTTGGTAATTCAAATGCTGCTGATGTGACCTATGCGAACTGCTTGTTGAACTAGGGGTAGCAGCACTAGTAACTCCTGCAGCACCAAAACCCAATAAAGTAAATTATATGGAAGAATCACTGCAAACAAACATCATGTTGATAAAGCGAAGCCAGATGAACAAGACATCAGATGCAAGAAAACACAAAGTTGGTGATTTAGTTAAATGATCTCAAGCTATCAGCTGGATGTGCGTGCACATATATATACACACACGGTACATAAAATGCAAGTTTAATATGGCCAACTGAAGGCCTTGAAATTGAAAATTTTGCAACTTCCAACCACTTCCCAAACATCCATAGGACTCCAAAAACATAATTTATTTAATTTAGTTAATCAAAAGAGGATGCACCTAGAGCCAATACCAAGATAGAGCACATGAAAAGAATGGAACAAACAACTAAATCTCGCTAAAGAAAAGGACAACTTTTACTACCCAGTCCCATTTTTGTATGCATAAAAGTCAAGTGTACCAGAACAGCCTTCCCATGTTTAGGGCTACAATTACTGCAAAAAAAAAAATAACTGCTTGCAGAAAAAAACAAGCTAGTAACATCCGGCACTAGTTAACCGAAAAGCTAATTAGGCTTGCGCCAGCAATATATGCATGTGGAGAAATTTTACTCACTAGGTGATGTTTGGGCTTCGCTGGTCTGTAATAGAGCCTTTTCTTCTTCACTAAGTCGATATTCATAGTATTTGTAATCAGGAGAGCTTTTATCAAATAAGAACCTGTAAATATATCAAAAATCATAAACAATATTCAAAAACGAATTTTATACTTCCTTGGGGGAAGAGAAATCTGATGATTGAACCCTAACCCATTCATAATAGGCTTTAAATAAACTCCACAAGAAAGTAAACTAGTTAGATAAAACTCTAAAGAGACCAATGATTTTGGCAAAGAAATATCTCCCAAACACCAAGAAAAAGTAGAGAATTAAACGAGCAAAAAGCAAGGGTAAGGGAAGAACAAGAATTGATCACCAGTTCTAAATAAAGTGACGGGACAACAAAAGAAGCCAATAGATGCAACAAAATTCATGGATGTGAGGTCACGTGACCATAATCGCACTTACTGTGCTTTGAGAAGATAGAACAACCCATGGCAATACACGCCATTAAAAATCAATGTTTAAATAAATTATGTGACAATTCTACATGAAAACACCAGAAAGATTTTGATTCATACTTAAATGGTGTGTCTCCTGGATTCTTTTGGCGTGTGATATTCTCAAACTGCCTTCCATTCTTAGCCACAAAAGTTGCTAATTTGTCTGCAACTTTCTTCACTGCTGGATCACTTGGGGGATTGGGTGCTGCATGTCACTTAAAGCACTGATTAATACCAAAAGCATGAACAAGTGAATATAAATTACTCTTGTAGCCGCATTTTCCAAATCTTTCAACATCTCTTTCCACCAATGTTGGTAGGGACTTAAGATATAAGCTGCACGATCAGACAAGAGTAACTCAAGAATGTCTAGTTCTTATCCACAGTGCCTAGAGAATATCCTCAAAGTACAAAACAAAATGGTAATATCTTGACTGATGAAAGGCTTCGAAAAAATTTGCAACATAAGGCCTCCATGACAGATTAGTAGTAAATGAGAGCCCATGACACGAATTGCACAAGACATTAGGTGTATTATGTGGTTCAACCAAAAAGGGAACTACCTCACAGGCGACCACCAAGAGAAAGTGAATTCTGTAAATGGACAAGAACTAAGATCATTCCATGAATTTCTCGAAATTCCTAAGCTATAATGAGAAGTCCTTGAGAAGTGAGGAGGGGTCCCTAAATCAAGCTAGTAAACATAAAAATAAAGAAAGGGAAATAAATAGCTACTAAGAATGCTGTTCCAAGAACAAACAAGTGATGCCATGACTCATGATGCAAAATTATACTTTATTTAGCTATATATATATATATATAAAGAGAGAGAGAGAGAGAGAGAGAGAGAGAGAGAGAGAGAGAG
>JAPFFP010000001.1:20100482-20114151 GCA_026153255.1 Solanum medicagineum
TTAAACATAGGGGTTAGGCTGCGTACATCCGACCCCCCTTCACCCCGCAATGAGTGGGAGCCTTTTGAGGCACTGGGATATGTTGTTGTTGTGAATGGAGCCCAAAGGCATGCCTAGGTAAATTGTGGACAACTCTTCTGTCCTGTACTTCAAAATAATTGCCAAAGTCGCAATCTGTTGCACCTCTTTAATTGGAAAAATACTACTCTTTCTGCTGTTAACTTTGAGTCCTGATCTAGCGTCAAAAACCTCCAAAATCATTCTTAAGTAGCAAATTGGTTCCTGCTCTGCTCCATAGAATACCACTGTCTTCTGCATACAATAAATGTGTCAGCCTCATTTTCTCATTTGCCCTGTTCTTGATGGAAAAACCCCTTATCCAATTATTCTGAGCAGTAACTCTCATTAAACTATCCAGACCTTCCATAGCTAATATAAAGAGGAAGGGGACAAAGGGTCCCCTTGTCTCATGCCTCTCTCTGCAGGGAAAAAACCAGCTGGTTCTTCTCGGTTTACGAGGATGGAGAACCTGGTGGTTTTGATGCAAAAAGTCATCCAGTTGAGCCATCTCCAATCAAACCCATCTGTCGTCGAGCTTGCTAAGTAACTCACAGTTCAAGTGATCATAAGCTTTCTCAATATCTAGCTTGCACATCAATCCAGGTGTTCCTCCTCTAATTCTAGAATCAATGCACTCACTTGCTAGAAGAGCAGCATCCATGATTTACCTCCCCTTGATGAAGGCCCTTTTTTTTTTCTAAAAAAAAGAATCTATAGCTTACTGATCACCTTCTTCAGTCTCTCTGCCAAAACCTGAGCCATGATCTTCTATACCCCTGTGATCAGACTAATAGGTCTAAAATTCCTTAACTCGTTTGCTCCTCCATTCTTTGGAAATAAGGCTACAAAAGTGGCACTGAAGCTCTTTGCAAACCTTTGTTGAGCATGGAAATTTGAAAGGTCTGCATCAGACCATCTTTGATAATTTCCCAGAAAGCATGGAAGAATGCCATTGTCCAGGTGCTTTATCTATACCCCACAATTTTTATTCCTTCCAGAACTTCGCCCTCAAAATCTTGACAACCATGCTTGTTCCTATACTGTGTTTGAAACCTTCATGATATTTAAAGATGTTCTCCAATTTTTCGAGACTAGACTTTTCAGTCATACAGTTTGAAAATCTTTTCAAAGTAGGCTCTGCTCCGGCAATGGCCGGTATTTCATCTTCAAACAACATCATTTACAAGATTACTAGGATAGTAGGAGCGTAGTCATGGTACGAATGTGACAGAGTATAGCAGGAATTTAATGAGGGTAAAAATCAGCTTTAAAGTCCTAAAGTGGTTGGTTTTGGTATTTATTGAAGCATCAAAGATTAGGGGAAACATCATTAAAAGATGGATTCTGAAAGACCACTTTGAGGAATTCTATGGCACCCTTAAATATAATGAAAGCGGTAGATATGTTAGTTTCATATAGGGGTGGCAATTGGGCGGGTTGGGTCAAATTTGAACGGGTTATAATGGGTCAAGACCCAACCCAACCCAACCCAACCCAAATTTGCTTGGGTCGAAATGTGTTGGATGAAAATGGGTTGAGTAGCGGGTTATAAAGCGGGTCAAGACCCAACCCGATTCAATTTTTACTAAATTTACTTATTTTATTTGTTCTTTTTCCATATTTTAGTACTTAATTAAATTATATTTTTCTTTATTATGGCTATATAAAACATATCAAACTAAAAAAAGTGTTTTGAAAATATTTTAGCAAGATCTCTCTCAAGTCAATTCGGGTTGCACACAACCCAATTTTAAATGAGTTGAAATGGGTTGGGTTGAGCTAATAAACAACCCGCCCAAACTTCAACGGGTTGGGCCGGGTTGGGCTTAATTTTGCCACCCCTAGTTTCATAGCCATCCATGGGAAGAGTAGATTGATTATCATCACACCAGAATTATCATACAAAGGGGGGTGGAGTAACATTGCTCACAAAATAGCTGAATTCATCTATGAGCCCACTAGACTGCCAGAGCGTCAAGGTTACAAGGGAATAAAAGAAAATATGTCCTACAAGGAGGCTGTCCACAGCAGCAGATGGAAAACAGAGAATGTGAAGGAAGCAAAGCTACAGTGGAAAGAAGCCCATACAGAAGTCACAAACGTAGCAACATTGGGGAAGGCAGATCTCCTAAGCAGATGTTTAGTCGGTAGATTCCAAAGCCCATTACAAGATAGCCCAACTCTTAACGATGTCAGAAGATGGGCATGCAACACCTTGAAATCTGCAAAGGGAGTGAATGTCTTTGCTATGAATGATAATTTATTTCTGTTCGAACTTCCGTCAAGAGAAGCAGTTGAGCATGGTATGTCGGGGAGATGGGTGTAGAAAAAGATAGAAGCTTCCTGCCTCCCTAAAATGGTGGTCACCCGCCACGGGTTGTTGGCCATCGGAATTGAAGAGGGATTGGGTGTGGGTAAGAGTCATGGGACTACCCCTGAGCCTATGGTCTCAAAAAATTTTCACAAAAATTGGGAACCGATGCAGAGGATTCACTGAGACGGAAGAAGAGACCTCCCTAAAAGATCACCTCTACTGGGCTTGCATAAAAGTCAAGGGGGATGGTGAAAAGGTTCCGAGAGAGTTGAAGATCTCCATTGGAGGTTTGGTTTACAACATTCCAATCTGGTTTGAGATACCGGTGACTTTTTGCACGCGGGGAAAAGGGAGAGAGGAAGACGAGCATGTACCACTGGACAAAGAACCTTTCCTATTTAATCCTAGGAGAAACCAGCGGATTTTACATTACACCACTTAGGCACCTCGATGAAGGAGGCTTTTCGAATTGGGAGGCATGTGCCGCGGCACGTGAGAAGAATATAAGAGGAAAATGTCCGCTAGAAAGCTGTGTGGGCCTTTTCGGAGAAAACTTTAGCAGCGACCCAACAAAGCGGGTAGGCACTTTAAAAGCCTATTAACAAATTCTAGAAGGTTGAGGCCCAACGAGTGGACTTTGTAAATATTGAAATCCAGGCTAACTTGTCCCAAATCAATTCCAAAGAGAAACAGGAAAATTGGGGGAGCTGGAAAGAGCAAAACAAACTCCCAAACTGGTGCACAAGAGAGGAGAGGATCGAGAAGGGAGATACTGCAATCACAGTGACTGAAGTGACACCAATGGAGGGGACAATGATGGATATATCACAACATGCAACTTCGGAAGGCATGGAGATCACTGAGGATGTTATTCCACTGAGGATTTAGCACCCAACAGGAACACAGGAAGATCCAATTAGTCCAGCCAGTTGGATTAAGCAACATACACTCAGATTGAGCACCAAATTTGGAGTTGACTTCAGAGGAGGTGAAGAGAATGCGGAAGAGCTTTTCATGATGATTGAAAATAACAAACAACAAAACAGGGAAGGGAGTAAATGAATTGAAGGGCCTAGCTTAGACACTAAATTTATGAGTTATGGGACTAGAAGCAGAGGGGGAGCCATAGAACAAGGATGAGGCTAAGCATTATCTCATGGAATATAAGGGAAATGAATAGTGCAAAGAAGAGACTAGTTATCAAGAACATGATGAAGAAATGGAAAGCAGATGTGATATGCTTCCAGGAAACCAAGGTGGAGGGGGACATAGCAAATCTGGTAAAGGAAATTTGGGGGAGTAAATGGGTGGGTTTTGCTCAGTTAGAAGCTAGTGGCACCAGGGGAGGGATTGCCATCATGTGGGATAAAAGGGATTGGGAAAACAAAGTTAGTTCTCTGGGGAAATATTCAATCTCTTGCACCTTTATTGGATTGACTCAAGATTTTAAAGGAACCTTGCAATGTGGTGACTGGAAAGCACAAAATCCTATTTCAAATTTGAAAATTGGTAGCTAGATATCGAGGGCTCCAATGACAAGGTCAAGGAATGGTGGAATTCCTTTAGTTTCAGGGGGAAACCAGGCGATGTGTTGGTGGCAAAACTTAAAGCACTCAAAAACTCAGGAATGGAGTAAAACTGCACAACAAAATTTGGGGATGCAAAAACAACATGTTCTGAAGCAGCTAGCTGATCTAAAAGAGATACAGGAAATAAGAAAATTTGGGGCTAGCTAATCAGTAAACATGCTAGTATGATAATCAAAATCATAGAATAAATGTTCTTTTCATAAAACGGTAACAATAATCAATCTTGTGTGGCTTATACAAGCAAAATCAACTTAACTATTCAGAAATAAATTCAATAAAATCACTTTTGTATCAAATATTATAATATTGAGGAGGTTTTCAAGAATGAATCATGTAATCGGTGTGGCTTTCCTCTTAAAAAAATAGCCAATACAGTGGACCATTTATAAAAGAGTCAAATATTTATATCGAAAGAGGTCCCTACCCAAGGGATATCAATAAGAGTATGCTTGTTCTATCTCTGCTCTTTCAAGGGTTGTATCAGTAAACACTAAATACAAGGTGCACCAAGGTCTAATGAACCCACCGTTAGTGACCGGATCCATCAAGGTCTACCCATTTATACTTTTCTTTATATACAGTAAAAACATTTTTAAAATAATACAAGACATTTAAGCCTAATCAACTCATGTTTTGTCAAACTTTAATGAAATCACATGTCAAAATACTATTTCTCAAGTAAATGTCAAATCCTTTCAATGAACGGTTATCATACGTCAATCATCTATAATTTTTTTTTATAAAGGTGAGTTCATCTCAAATTACTATTTTGGTATCAAATCAAGTAAAAGACTTGTCCCACATGCAATCCAAAACATTCGGTAACACATTCACTTTGTTGGTCATGCACAAATCATGAGAATTATAAAAATATAAATTGTGGTAAAATTACTTCTCACAGTACTCGTGTTGAAGCGTACCAAAATCATTACTCTAGCAACCCGTGCAACTTTCTTTGATCAATCTATAATCACATCATATCAATCTCACATCGATATTTTTATTCGGCTAACCCGTGACTAATTGAGAACACCCAAACCCGATGTGGATTTCAACGCTCACTGTATTTCTCAAAGATGTTCATATTCTTCTTATTATTCTTTTTTTTTTCATTAAAGCATCTGAATATAGGATAATACAAAACACTTTGTACTTTCTAGGACTCTGTAGTTTTCTCAAGGTGTGTGAAGCTAAAAACAACATTTATTTTGAAATTTGGGGAGGGGGGGGTAATAAAGTAGTTGGGTTTGCCTACCAGATATAATGTTTTCCTTTTGTGTTCCTTGTCTATAATGTTTCTCACCTCTAATGTGCATATGATAAGAAAAGCTACAAATCAGATCAATGATTTCCGCCGAGTGAGAAGCGTTAAAGAGATCAAAAACTTGGGGCTGTCAGTTGCCAGCAGAATTAATCAGATTATATGCTGCAATGCGTTGTATATCTTTGCAGTACTCACGAGAAAAAGTCACGGAAGACAAATCAATTGTTTCTTTTAGTAAAACCCCAAAGTTCTACTTGGTTATTCTGTTCCTGTCCTAAATTGTTGATGAACCTGCCCAAAATTGCTAGTGCAGATTTTTCTTTTGTTTCTTTATGCATAAAATGATGACCAGTAGGTTTTCCACAAGACTCTTCTTACTCTAATATTCTATTACTTTTTTAAAGCCAGTCCAGGTCTCCAAAACATTGCCCGAAGTCCTCTGTTGATTCTTTTCCCCTCTCAAAGTGGGGACTTAGGCAAGCAAGGCCATGCCAGTTTGTGTTGGGGGATTTCATCTGTCCTCCCCAATGCGTAGTGATACCCTTTCCCTCATCAATCTTTGCTTTTGTTGAAATAGTTAGCATCAAATGAAGTTTGTGGGTTCAATATCACCCTCAAATTATTACTAAAAGAAGATGCATGTACTTGGTCCAAGAAAAAGAGCGAGGCTGAACGTGATGACCTAATTAGAATCAAAAAGTGTCCTCTATTTAAATGAGGTGGTCACACATTCAACAGTTCCTTGAAATAATATTCTTCCAGCATCAATTTGTTTGATTTAATACTATTTCTGCCTCTTGAAAATTCGATATTTTGTGCTAGTCAGTTCAAATCACTGAACCCTGATCTTGATATGTAAGTTTGTTATTTAGTTTATAAGTATGCATGTTGCAAGGATAGAGTTAAATATTTCTGTACGTACAAATATCTGTTCTACATTACTATTACTCTTTTGTTATATTGTTTCCTGTATTCTGATTAATGATCACAATATTTTGCTGAGTCAATATCTGGCATGATTTTTATACTTTCCCCAAGTGCGACTGTATTTTATTTTCAGGAGATACCGTGATTCCCCCAAGTAGGATTTTCGTAAATGGAGATGCATTCACTGCTGATGGAAATGGTAATTTCTTCTTCCCCTGGTTTTTGAAAGTAAGCACCTTTTTCTTAGAAAAGCCGCCTCATCAACTCTCTAGCTTTCAAACTCACCTTCGCCTCGCTTGACGCCCTGTGGACTTTTTCATGAAGCCCTAAGTTGACTAGCCCGGATGGCTGATTCATAAGGGTATAAGCTTAGGTCAGTTGATCTAACAGTTACCTCCTGTAATTGACCCCTAAGCTTGGGCCCCTCGGAGGGTGATAGAGTGAGGAATTGACTTCTCTAAAAAAGAGAGAACTATTACATACGTATCTGGCACTGCTTACTTGGAGAGCTTCGATAAGGCTCCCTGTCTTTGGAGCTAATTCAAATGTGACAGGGATTAAAGCAAGGCCAAGAGGAGGGAGAAAGGAATACTAAGGGAGAATCCTAGGACTACAAGAAAGTCAAGGATTCTCTCCTCGTATTCCATTCTGTTCCCCTCTTGATCTTGTTGTCACTCTGGTTGCATTTGAAATAGCCCTAAGCACGGAGTCTTCTCGAAGCTAAGTATTGTAAGCTCTATATCTATATATATATAGAGGTCATGGTATGGAGGGAGGATTTCATAGTGTAACGTCGGGTTCTCTCTGTACTGGAAACATGTTAGCAGTAGGAAGTGAGGGCCTAGCGCAAAAGCTTGCTTTACTAAGTCAATCATCCAGCTAAAGAACCTCCTATCTGTTGAAACTCTTTATCCAATCAATGAAGATCTCGAAATGGAGTCCCTAATACAGTATACTGATGATCGAACAATAGCACAAATAAGATCAGACTGAATGTATGAAGGATGTGGTCCTGGTTCTCTTCTGTCTCACTTCTTCAATCAAAGAAAAATTCATGACAAGGGCTACTGCCAGCACACATAGTCAGAGTCAAACCTCTGTGCCTAACATCCAGTTAGTTGAGTTGCTCCGCTGTGCCTTTAATGACGAGGAGGACCACAATACTTTGCTCAATCAGTATCTGACATATGATTTCTTATACTTTCCCCAAGTGTGACTATTTTATTTTCAGGAGATACCGCGGTCTCATCCAATAGGATTTTCGCAAGTGAAGATGCATCTATTGTTGATAGAAATGGTGATTCCTTCATCCCCTGGTTTTTGAAATTAAGTGCCTTTATTTTGTTTCTAATTTTGTTGATTGAGATCAGAGTAGTTTGGGTTTTGGGTTTAAAAGCAGTATGCTGAGGTTCATCACGTCTATATTTAATGATTAAAAGGTGACAAATATTATGGTGTGATACATCTTCAAGGGTATAAATAGGAGGAAGCTATTCGCAAACTTTAATTTGCCTGTCAATGGAGCATGTCCACTAGAAAAAAACCTTGGTAACATGAAGACCAATTATGGAAACCAATAATGTAATCCGAGTAACTAAATGAACATGTAGGGTTATACACAGCCCTCGAATTGGTTTCTGAAATATTCTGTCTGATTCTACACAGATCAACATGCATACGTGATTCAAGAACAAAGAGATACTATTTCAGTAAGAGTTGAAAGAAGTGGAGAAATGCAGGTCGTGGCCTCTGGAGAAGATGTCATCACTCCACAAGTACAGGTCCAGCCAACTCAAACTGAGGTAATTGAATTGAGCGATGATGATCCAGATGTCGAGGACCAAAAATATGTAAAACAGTTACCTGATGTGAACCCTGGGGATGCAATTTGGCACTATCGGGATCCTAACGGTACCATACAGGGTCCTTTTCCTTTGACATTGTTGAAACACTGGAGTGATATCGGTTACTACTTTGGGCCAGGATTCAGTGTGTGGATGGTTGGCCAAAGCCCTGAAGAAGCTGTCCTTTTGGTTGATTTGCTTCTCCAATTTTTCCCCATCCAATGAAGCATCATACGCCGTTCTCTGACACCAGTACTAGGTTGGCAATATCTGAACTTCCGTAAAAAGTTGTTTCAAAGTTGTCAATCATGGTTACTGAGTCAAAGAGAGGTCCTTTTGCTTCTTAAATGTCTTTATTCTATGATCATCTATCCATAGTAGACTAAGATACATCTTTCTCATGAAAATAGGATCAATCCTTGCAGCCATTGCTGCATTTTATGTTTGCAAGTACTGTTACTAGTCAATTTAACTTCTCATTGAGGTGGCCCTTTAGAGTTAGTACAGAAAGATGCTTTGTAATGTTAAGTAATAAAACAGAAAGAACTTTCTGTTTCCATTCAATAATGTGGCCTTTTGCAGATGAAATTTTGTTGCCAAGCACTTTTAGTTCTCGTTTAACTTTTGTTACCAACTGTTACATTCATTAGTCAATAACTAGTTTTGGGTGGAATCCCTTCTCTCCCCCATCCCCATGACTGAAAATCATGAACTTTTTTGTTTGGAACTCACTTTAGGGTAGTGCCGGCAAAATTTTTATCCGTATTTTGGTAGCCTACCCAATCCGCCCATATTTTAATGGATTGTGTGAGTGACTTTTAACATGGGTAAAATATGGGTCCAAACCCATATTCAACCCATATAAATATGGGTATTTATGGGTATATTTGTTTTCCTTGGAAATAAATTTTGTTAATTCTTTTATAGGTTTATTTTAAACCTCACTCCCAAAAGATCGTTGAAAGATTCTCATTGAGGGAATGCAACTTCATGCTACTCCAAATTGTCCCATGAAAGGTTCTCATGTTTTCCATGTGATTTTTTTGCACCAATAATGTTAGCAGCCTTTCTTCCCTCTTTTTAATTTTTAATTAAAGCTTCATAAATTAAAAAGAAATTGCTAACTTAATACTTTATTAGTCGAGAAACTTTTTACGCTGTATTTTCATTTTAGCAGTAAAATTAGTGACTATGGTGTCGAGAGTCTATTGAAAATCGTCCCTCTATTCCGAGATAGTGTATGCGCTTGTGCGTATCTATCTTCTTCAATTTCTTACGGTGAATATATTATATTGTTTATAGTAGTAGTAAAGATGAACTAAATAGTAAAAACGAAAAACATGTGAATACATTATGAATATAATTTAAAATATGAAAAGCAAATTTAGACATCATGAAATATGGGTAGAAATTGATTTCAGTAAATCATATTTTACTGGAAAAATACTTAATAGTGCAATTGTGATCAAATAAAATAAACTAGACCAACAAATTGTTAAAAGATCTATTAACCATTTATAGTGGGAACAGAACTTAAAAGGATTCTGTCCACTGGCTTTTGTATTTAGTTGGCAAACATCCAATATGCACAAGGATGATAAAAATTTACTTGATATTTAATGTTTAGTTCAAATTAATAAAATACATAATATGTATTTACGCATAAATTTTTTATTATTTTATTTTAGTTTGTTATATAATAATATATTTAATTTCATTAAATTGTTCAACTTGACAAATTGATAGAATATGATGTAAATGTTCGACGAGAAAGAACTTAATGTAAAGAGTCTTTTTTTTTTTTTAAAAGTCATACATATTTGTTATAACCTTCACGTCTTGATATTTCTAATTAAATTGTTTCAATCTTTTGTTTGTAATTTTAAAATCATACTAATCTGGCATATAATTATGTGAATAATTCAACATTATAGCTAGATGCCTAGATCGAGTACATCATGGAAGTCGTATTCGATCTATTATGTATTTCATATCACATTTTTTCCCTTTTCTTTGTATATTACAAAATAATTAGATTGAATATAACATAAAATCATATCAGTTGTCATGTTTTTCGAATAAATATTTTACAATATATTTTTTTCCTTTTCCTCTTTAATTTAAAATCATGACATGACAATCCATTATGATTTATAAATGTAACAAAAATAATGAAAAATATTTAAGCATAGCATGACAATCATTTTAGCTTATCATACCTTATATATCATTATTTTTAAATGTACGTTCTTGTCTACTTTTTGAAGTGTTTCCAAGAGACAATTAGGTTGAATATAGCATAATACAATATTAATATGATATATCATGACTTTTTTTTTACATCTTTGCTCGTTCACATTGTTGCTCTTTTTAATGACCTAAATTCATAAAATATTTTTTAAAAAAAAGATAGTATTTACCATCTTAACAACCTCATTTTATTATATACTCCCTCTGATTTATTTTATATGTCACCTTTTGTGATTGCATTTGCATTAAAAAAATAAGTTTAATATGTTGCCCTTATTTAATGTACATTAATTGTTTTTTTTTAAATTCTTCTAGTTGGTCAAATATATATTTTCAAAGCTCATTAACCAAGGGTAAAGTAGAAAGAACACTGTCATTTTATCTATAGATTTTGTGAAATGACATATATTAAGGACCATCTATTTATAGTAAGGACGATATATAAAAGGGACTGAAGGGAGTACATGTTACTAATTCAGTTTATAACCAAGTTGACTAAGTAATGAAATGTCCCTCATGTGTTTTGAAATGCCCTATATCGTAATTTTCATATATCTCAAAATCTGTGTGTGATTTCGAAAATCCAACTTCATATTCTTGATCAGGGGAAAAAATTGAGTGAGAAATGGGTATAACTCGGATTTTAGAAGACCCGTAGCGAAAAATAATTTTCGCTAATTTTTTGATTTCCAGTGTTTGTCCGCGCGCAGGCCGCGATGCGCCTGGGGCTCGGACTAGTGTATTTGGTGGTATGCGTCGCGCCTGGGGCGTGGACCAGTGTAATATTTTCCTTGGTTTCTTATTTCGTCTAAGGGCATTGGGGTAATAGCCCCATGCCCATTTAAACGTGAAATCTACCATACTTAGCTATATTTCAACTCTATAAATCACAAAAACCCTCTCTAAAACCTCTCCAAGACTTGATCAAATCTCTCCTTCAAATTCAAGGATTTCAAGCTCGATTTTGGAATTCAAGAGCCCATCTCAAGCTTTAAGTTTCCCTCAACCCAATTTCAATAAAATTCAAGTTTGAGGTATGTGGGTCTTCATCCATGGATCCTTTCATCAAGTTGTATTACTTATGGATATCTTTTATTATGAAATATGAACATAAATTATGTTGCGTTTTTATCAAGTATTAATTGAATATGCGTGCACATCTACTTTAAATTTATTCCATGAGTTGATTTATGTCTATTGAGACTATGCATGATTTGAGCTTTGAAAATTATGAACTATGATGATCTTCTGATATGGATTTCATGATACCCAAATTGGGTTTTACTACAATATTGGTGGGTTGATTTACATTGAGTTTACTTTTCTTGTTTTACTCTTGAGTTGCATGATTTTGAACTAAGTACCATGAAATTTTACCCAACTCCATATCTGGAATGTATGAAATACGTATGAACGGAGAAAGAAAAAGAATTTTTCTACTTAAATTGAATTGAATTGGAATTTTCAACAGGTACAAATGGAAAGAAATTGATAAAACATCCCTATAAACCGACTTCTGCGACTTAGACTTATTAATTAAGTTATAGGATTTTGTATAGAATATAAAAAGAAAAATGATTCCATTTCTACCATTATTATGATAATACATATTCCAACCTGCTTGAATACCAGAAAAATAAATGGATTGGACATTTGATCTTTTCGCTGAGATAAAGTCATAAAAATCAGAAAGAATATATAGAATTAGAATTGGTTTTTTAGCATTTAACAACCCCTTATGTTATGAATTTCGTTGTTCAAAATAAAAAAGGATTCGCAGAGAAGAGAGATATTTTATTTATGGATTTTTGAGTAGAATACGATTGTGAAGTGTATAATAAAAGAAGGATTGTATGGCTTAAACATGTGTGGAGATATCTAGAATATCTATCGTTCTTCTCTTTTATTGTTTTATTGTCGTTCTATGTTCCATTCGGGGCAAGACAGGTTGTGCTCTCTGAAAAAAGAATTTTCATTTTCTATTCAATTCAAAATTCAAATTGAAGTATGATACTTTTCTAATATCTGATAATTCTATATTGGGGAACCCACCATGTGTTTGATAAAATTACATGACAAGAATTTCTAAGTTGTTGGTGAACTATGACATGATTTACAAGTCAAAATGATTTCATGATAAGTATGGACTTCCAAGCATGTATGAAATTCATGAAAAGTATCTATGACGTTAAAAGTGAATTATTGAGCTTTTATGCTATTTCTTTTATGCTCTTGTGAAATGTGAAGCCCTTCTTGATACTTGAATGTGATGGTTTGATAAGTTATTTTTGTACTCCCACCAAAAAGATTATATCATAAGGTAAGGACATCTTATAACACCTACCGAAAAGGCCATGCCATAAGGTAGAATAAATCATAGCTCATACCAAAAAGATTATATTTTAAGGTAAGAGCATCTTATAACACCTACCAAAAAAATCATCCCATAAGGTAGAATAAATCATGACTCCTATCGAAAAGATTATAGCGTAAGGTAAGGACTTCTTATAATACCTACCAAAAAGGCCATGCCGTAAGGTAGAATAAATCATGGCTCCCACCGAAAAGATTGTATCATAAGGTAAGAGACATCCTTTACTACCTACCGAAAATGCTATGTCGTAAGGTAGGGGTATTGGTAACACTCTTCGAAAAGGTTATACCGTAAGACGAGTGGGTGGCTATTTTACCATTCTCATGCATGTTTATATAAGGCTTTGAGCATATATTCCATATTGAGCTTATACCCACTGGTTATGATTATGTGTCTTGATTTTTATAGCTTACCTCCTTTGTTGCATTGCACCCCGCATACTTAGTACATTCCAAAGTACTAACGCATACTCTATGCCTGCATGATATTACCATGTAGGGACCGGATCTTCTATTGATCATCTTCCTCCATGTGGCTAGTTGTTTTATTTAAAGAAAGTTTTGGGTGAGTCCTCAACTCTGAGGACATTATCTATTTTCTTTGTCATGCTAGGTTGAGATTATTACTACTTTTGGTTACTTACTACTTTAGGGTGAGTCCGGGAAGTGTCTTGGCCCCCGCTCTATTTCATGTAGAGGTGTTGTTGGATGATATGGTATTTTATGTATATGAACTTGACACTTCTTAAGCTATTATTATTATGAAAGACTTCCCTTAGTCCCGTTTCCCTTCTTATCAATGTCTCTTGTTATTATATATTTTTGCTTTCGCGACCAAGGATGTGTGAATGAAATGTTAAGAGGCTTGTTTGGGGTCCCTTCAGGTTCCCCATTCGCCGCGTCACGTCTATGTCCTAGGCTTGGGTCGTGACAAGTAAAATGTACGAAGTCTTATCAATATTTCATTACTAGCATATGCTACAAGTCATTGCTTTTGATTCAGCTTGATTATTATTATTATTGTTATTTTTATTGTTGTTATTATTAT
>JAPFFP010000001.1:20129923-20143524 GCA_026153255.1 Solanum medicagineum
CTTCATTTTGCATGTTTTCTGATGGTGATGATGAAACTTTTAAAAAAATTCTTTCTTTTTTGGTTTTTTATTTTTTATTTCTATTATTATTTTTTTAATCATTTTAATATTTTCTAAAAATATTATATTATTATTTATATTTTATTTCCTTCTTATTCTCAACTTTCATTTTTTCATGTAATTTCTTATATTATTTATTTTTTATTTATTCTAATTTATTTTTTTATTAGCATAATTTTGTTAATATTATTATTTTTAAACTAAAGCAGAATTCATTGGTGAATAAGATTATAACGTTATGTTTTCCTTTTCTTTAATGTTACTAACATTTATAATATTAACATTTTTGTTAAACATCATTTTTTGATGTTCAATAAAATTTTGTACTTTTAGGTTTTATGGATTAATTTAATTCAAATATACTAATTTAAAAAAAAAATACTTTTTTATAATATTAATTAAGAATATATATTTACTGATTAATATATTTTCAAAAGATAACATATATATATTAATATTATTTATAAACACCTTTATTTTTTAAAAATATAAAATTTTAATTTTGGATATTAATTCATTTTTAAAATTTAATATAACCTTGTAATTACACTCGTACGACCAAACAACACATTTGTTGTTACACTGTAATCACACTCTGTCAAATAAATAGGACAATATAATTATCTGAATATGAAAAAATCCTCGTAATTACACCAATTCTAATTACGCGATAGTTTTTCAAAGGCACCTTTAATGTTTGAACTAGCAAATTGACAGCTGAGGAAAAACGAATGACACAAAACTCTTTTCGTTCCCAAAATGTTATTAGGGGCTATTGTCGTGAGAAAGATATATAATTATTCATGTAATAGATAGAATTAGGAGCGGATCTACGTAAGAGCTTGGGATGCCACAATACTCGGTCGGTCGGTAAAATTATATATATGTATCATGTATGTATGTAAAGGTATTTTGGTTGATCTACACAGGCACTATGATCGGAAGACTACATCTAGGTGTCTAATGAATATTGTTCTTAAAATAGGCTTATGATATGAACAGAGAATTTCTGGGAGGAAGCATGGTAGCAGTTGGGTTTCCTACAAAATTTATTAGGATCGCTATGACGCGTGAGTGTTCTCAATAAGTTTACCAAAAAAAGTAAGGCATAATACGTAAGTGCACAAATAGAAATTTTAACTATTCAAAACTTGAGCAAATAGACACATTCATTCTAAATGACATCCTAATTATGTCACATAAGACACATATGTCTATTTGTCCAAATTTTGGATAGTTAAAAGTGTCTACTATGCACTAGTAAAGTTAGAAAATATAATTTCCAGTTGAAGCCAAATTAAATTATACATTATGCCTAAAAGTAAATGGAGAAGAGCATGAGTGTTAGGGAGGTAAAACAGGCTTTAGGCAAGGAGATAGACCCTGCCTTTCATCTATTGTTTGTACCAGTGATGGAATATCTATCTCGAGTTCTGGAATGTATGAATTTGTTACCTGATTTTAATGTGCAACCACTCCAACCTACTCATTACTTTTTGTTGATGGATTGATAGCATTCTGTCAGGGAGGGAGGACTTAATAATTAGCAGAGTTATTAAGGCATCGAACCATTTTAGTGTTGCTAATCAGGTGAAGGCTCAACTACTAGGCAAAATTGGTTCCTCACCAAGGGTTCTTTCCCAGCTATGTTATATTTAGGATTATCATTGTCATCAAAGAAGTGAAGTAAAATAGAATAATGTCAACAGTTATGATAAGATGTACAAGCCACGGGAAAACAAGGATACAACATAAATTAATATTACTTGCTTCTGTACAAGACACACACAGTATGGGGTAAGTGTAATTAGGTCTATTGATTTTTGTATATTAATGGGGTTACGAAACAAAATATACGCTAGTAAGTAAACTATGTTAAATTCTATCTTCAACTTTTCAACTGATACTCTCTCTAATTTATATTAAGGACAAAACTTAGATATTACTTTTCACTATCACCCTGTTGGCTATTTAAGTAGTAAAGACCTCATTAAAAAGAAGTATGAATATGAAAAAAGTCAAAACAATTCTCTTGAACTTGAAAAAATTTACTTATTTTGAACTATGAAAAAAAAAATTAAAACAAAATATATTTTAATATTAAAAATATTAATTTGTAACATGAGTTAGTGGTAGAATGTGGCAATAAGTTTCTATGTAACTCTTATAACCTCTAACTCTTTATTTGCCCATTATTCTACCTTATTATTCCTTGTAACTCATGTAATCATTAAGTCATGTTCTATCTCATTATATCTCATTATGTACTTAGCTCATGTGAGCTCTAAGACATAATTTCTCTATTCATCCTCTCACATTAATCCTATTCAAGGATGAATTCCTCATCTATAAATACTGATATTTCTTCCTTTGTGAAAGGTGTGGTAGAAAAATAAGTGTGGATAAATAATATAGTGTGTGGTGATGTGTGCAATAGTGAAAGAGAGAGTTGAGACTAATGAAAAAATATTCTAAGTCTTCAATTATATTCACTATACAAACAAAAGAGTATTTATGTGTTGAAGAATGGTGTTTTTTGTGTGGAGCTTTGGACTCTTCAACTAATCCAAAATCGTTTGAGTCATTGGGTTGTTATATCTTGGAGGTGACAAGTCAATTGTATTATTACTAGATCGGTGAGATTATGTCGCAGTGGGCTTGAGTATCCTTAAAGAGAGCGAGATATCTGTGTCTCAGCCTGAATGAATTTTATTCAATTTTGTCATTTTATTTTCAATTATAATTTATTGTATCTAGAGTATATTACACCAAAAAAATTTAAACACTTCACCAAAAATGGAGTACTCATTTTGAGATAATTTTTAAATTAAAATGAAACGATGAAAAAAATTTAATAATTAAAAATATTCTAAGTTATTAGTATCGATAGAATTTAATGAAATTCTTGTTGGACGAGAAACAAGTTCACCAAAGTCCTAAAGATTAAAGTAAACCAACAAGAAGGCTCGTTTCGTTGGCTGTTATTTTCTTACGTGGCAAGTTGTGAACTAAGGATGTATACTGTCTCATTATGCTAGTCTACATGTGATATATTCTCTCCAAGTGGTCCCATACTGCAACTATTTGTGGGACCAGTCAAGGTACTGGCCCCACACTCCCTTTTCTAAATTTGCTGAGGGTACTAGGTCCCACTTTAGTCTTTCTGTTCTTTTCCTTTTTCTGCTTTTCGGAAATACTATTCAAATTGAGGGCATTGAGAAAAAGTTCTAGAATTAACGCAATCATTTGATACTTGAATTTTTATATCCCATGGACATAAAGTGCTTCATGATATAATAATGCATTTTTATGCACAATTTCACCGTCTTTTTTTTTTTTTAGTTAATAATATGATTTTCTAATAAATTTTGAGGTTCTAATTATAATTTTGATAAGATAAGTTTTAGGGATTTTTAAGTTTCATGCGTTATTGTAATTTTAAAATGACCGGCATATTACACAAATAGTTCACTAATGAAACTTTTACCTTATGCGTTTAGGAGTCGTATAATATTAAAAGTAATTATTTGTAATATATTTTAGAATGATGGAAAGTAAATTACAATCACAAATAAAATATGAAAAAATATAATTTTATTGATAAACAATGTGGATACAAATTTATTTATCCTTGAGTCTTCTCTCCTAATATTTCAAGGATCATTAATGGAAGGATAATTTTGACCTACGTCAGTCATCATATTAAAATAGTACTCATCTTGTGAAATCCTACAAAATTTTGGTGTCTCTGCAATACAATCACACCACAAAATTTTGCAGGAACCCCACATTTGGTCAATTGTATAATAAAGAAATAATAATCACACAACGCTTGATTAGCCTTTATCATTTATTAATATCCAAATAAAAACATACTAAATATTTACGTATTAGTTTAGACATAACAAATAATGCATAAACAAAGTACAAAGTGATTAAAAATCACGAAAATCTTAAATGAGTAACTTCCACATAACAATCCTTACGTCATTATTGTCAGTATTTTTATGAAATCACAATATATTTATAACTCGATGAATATATATAGTACTGTATGCGCTCAGTAAACATTTTATAAGTGAATTTTTTTTAACTATTTTTTGTATTTAATATGAAAGTAAAAAAAAATTATTCTAAATACATTTACAGAGCGGTAGGGTAGAAATGAACATGAAGATAAAACACAATCAATAAAGAATACACTTTAAACTCATCTTCCCTTGCTTGCAGCAAAAACATCATTTTCTGAACGAACTTGTTTCTCAGGAAAAATATTTACCTCGCACAATGCACACCCTAAATTTGAGGAGTTTTTCGTAGCCTAAGAGAACAAGAAGCCACAAATTAAGGAGAAGGCTGAGAGAAGCAAAACACAATTGTTGCGAAACAGGTTGGCTAACCAGCATTGCTGCTACTCTAATCCTTCACACTCATTTTCTCAGTTCTTTTTTCATTTCTCAAGATTTTATTTATCAAGAGTTGTCCCCAAAACGAAGAAAATAAAGAACACAGTAAATCTCAATACTGTTACCAAGATTGGCAAGACAGAAAAAAGTCGACAACCATGGACCACAAACCCAAATTCTTCAAAGGGGGAAATAATGGTCATCTTAAAGAACGAGAGAAATTCAAACCTTCTCTCTTATATCAAAAAAGACTTACAAAATTGTGTAATAAAAATCAGATAAATGGTAAAAAGTGGTGGCTACAAGATTTAGAGAAACAAGAATGGGCATAGCATTAATTCAAGTGCCCGGCAAATTATGGAAAAGATAGCTGCATTTGCGTTGCCATGTGCAGACTTCACATGCAACACCATCACTGAATTCATGCTACTTGTGTGTTTTCCCAAAGCATACAAGGACAGAGCTGTCTTGGCTGTTGGCAACCTCGTGACAAATATAACAATCAAAAACACATCACAGACGAAGTGGAAAGGGAACATGCAAGTAGTGGCTTTCTTTGACGCTGTCAAAACATGTGAACAATACAAGCAGGAAACGGCCTAACATGTACCATTTGCTCACCTGAAAGAAAACTACATTGTATCTGGGCTGTCCATTTTAAGTGGAATCAATAGCCTTAAAAGAACGCTGGTTACTCGCAACAACAGATTAATACACACTCATAGCATAAACACACTCACAAAATAAATAACCTCATTTCAGAAGGGAGTTAAAGAAAGGGGCTTGGTAGTAAGAAACACCACTTTCATACTTGAAGGAACACCAACTTTTATATTACTAATATTGGTATTACTACACGATAAGATAAAAACCAAAAGAATGTCCATCACAAGCACTAAAGATGGAAACCACAGAGTTCCTTACTCGAGGCCAACATTACTACCCCTCAAGTTGCAAAGATATCTTACGCTTCTTTTTTCTCAGACCCTCGAGATCCTAGGCACCAAACAGTTGTCACCAGAATGGTATAGAAGACATCTTCGATAATACCGCAGAGCTCACAACTCAGACTATTCCTTCATATCTTGTCAAGCTTTTCAGCCTTAACAACTGGGTTGGCTTTAGCAATAGCATCTTGACCAGCCTTGCGATAATCATATGGACACTCGTGCTTGTCCGAGTAGCGATGAGCTGAGCAGAAAAGATTCCCACATCGGCAATTGAAGCCAGTCAAACCAACTTTTTTCCTACAAGTGCTGCACCTGTTTGGCCCCTCCTTAGCCTTAACAACTTGTTCGCCCTCTACTGGTGCCGCAACTTGAGTGGGTATAACCAGCGATTTTGCAGGAGCTTCCTGCACGGTTACAGCAACATCAACAGTTTTCACACTAGTGCTTGAACTTCCATTCACAAAGCTTTCGATGGATGAAGCAGCAAAGTTGGCTTGTTCTTGCTTGAATATCATATCCTTGTAGCACTTTGAGCACATATTCATTGTTGCAGCAGTGCCAAAAAACCCACAATTGTTAACACAAAGGATAGGAGCTTGAGGAGCTTGGCAGCCTGTATCATTTTGCTCCATACTGAATTTTCCTGCGACAAAAGGACGATGTTAATTTAACATTACCAGATGTGATTATCCCCAATCATGTTACCCCGTTATTGATCAGCATGTGCTCAAATAGAGAATAAGCTGATTGCATTTGGCCATATCACCTAAAGGCCATTGGCACATATTTTGACCGATCCATAGTATCAGAATTGTCTAGTATACCAAGTTATATTGGAAAGAGCAAACTCCTGATTTCCTTGAAAGGCAATCGCTACAATTCCTATGGTATTCATCGGCTGATACACCATTATAGACTGCATTAACAAAACAGCAACATGCACAGCGTAATGGGAGGTTAGAGTGTACGCAGACCTTACCTACCTCATGGAGGAATGGATTCACAAAACATATAAACTAAATTAATCAAATCAGTTTCTGCATTCCGAGCAGCACAAGGGGAAAGGCAAGCTGCAAAAAAGACCTAGAGAAAGTAGGAACTCAAATGCCAAAGCTAAGCGTGTTATTCTGTATTGGTGAATCCTAATGGTTTGAGAACCAACAAATAGCTACCTGCACTTTGTCTACCAGTTGGGTCATGCCTTCAAAAACTGCCACCAAGAACGACACAACTATAATCCCACCTTGTGTGGTGCCACCCCACAAATACATCACCAAAATCACCAGCACACCAGTCTGTCAAGAGTTTGACATGAATTTATCCATTTAAAAAATTAAGGAAGACAACCTAGTAGGATGGTTAGCATACTGACACTGCTCCATTCAGCTGTAAGCCTGTAATAGGCCCTATTTACCAAGGATAGCACCTAACCTTGCCACCTCTTTGTCAGTTCCAAAACAACAAATTTACCTTGCAGGGCATTTTTTTAAATTCAAGGTCAGACCACCTTGAAGAATCCACTACCATTGGTATAAAATATTAGTATACTATCACAACTAAATCCACCTGCACAGCAGACCAACTTTTGGAAGCCAAGAACGTAGAACAGTGAAGAAGTCCAAGATAAAATCTTCAGAGAGGTCAAACAGACGAGTGAGCAAGCCAAGTACTTGTATGGGTCATGTAAAAATGCATAGTCAGATCTCTGAAAGGTTGAGAGGAAACTTTGCAGAATAACAGGAAGCATCAAATGGAAGTTGGGACTAAGAAGAACGACAAAGGAAATAATGACTGACAGCTGAAGGCAGTGTCCCCGTGGGAAATGCTGAAAACAGATGGATGTGTTTAGGAGGTAGAGGACGAAAGCAATCAAAAGCTCAGCTAGACCACAAATAGCTCCACATGTTCCTCTAACCTCGGAGGCAAATAAGTTTCGGCAAAAAAGGGGTGCAACATATTTACATTTAGAACACTCTACAAAAGGATTTCAAAATAAGTAAATACAAAATATACACATTACAAGTTTAGTCATCATTAGAAGAATGAGGATCAAGTGAAATTAGACAACTCAAAGATATGCGATACGAACAAGATGACAAATTGGAGAAATCATACAGGTATGCTACGGAATATGAAGAATATCAATAAACTAAAAGGTTAGTGTAAAAACTGTAAAACCAACAAAGATAGATGAAGGGATATTTGGCGTCTGAGACCCATGTCAAAATAGATCTTGTGTTATACTAATACATGATTGAATAAGATCAGAAATGATCAGATCCTGCATGCAGTTCGGACAAAATGGACGGATAGCCTCCAAAAATGGTTTGATCATCTTACGCACGCATACTCCAATGCGAAAAAAATGGCTATCAGAGATGCAAAGAAGGAATTAGGTGTTTGTCAAGAGTCTTCTTATATGCTTACCTATTGTAGTAGAAACTTGATTGTTTGTGTTGAGATAAAGATCACAGTTGTACTCTAGTTTAGCAAATCTTTAATTTTACTTTTTTAAAAAATCATATTTTAACCGGAAAATAAAGTATCTCGCACAGATCAGAATACATACAACAGAACTACTTGAAGATCGAGCGTAGTAGACTGGCACAAGGGCACCAAAGTCGTGCCCTTCCTCCCCAATCTCTCTTCTTAATGGAAAACTTAGACACAATTGAAAGGGCGGGCTCTCGTCACTTAAAGGAAATTCAAGATATTGGTTGAAAGATTAAAAAAGCTCAGCCAATAAATTAAATCCCATAGCCATGCTATGGACTGATAATCAGTTTTTTATACATTTGAAAATACAAAATTTTTGAAACTTCCTCTCACGAAATCAATTAAACATAACACATAGTAAAGTAACACACATGTTTTGCTATTTGGTTCTATTTGGTTGGTTCGGGTTCATGTATATGAACGTCAGGTTTAACATTCCTTCAGATAAAAGTATAAAACCTGACTGCTGAGGTCAAAAGTGAGCTGACCAATATTTACAAGCTGGCTATTAAGGGGCACACTGTACACCATGAGAAGTCAGAAGCACAGAACCCAAGCATCTCAAATCAAAAAACTCAAAATTACCATAAATTCACTTTGAAAGAAAACAAAAAGAAATATCAAATTCACCTGTTCCCGTAAGACACAACAAAATCCGATCTTCAGAAAAAGAATCACCTCCTATCCCTTCAAAAAGACCAAACACACATGTTAAATCACACAGAACACTACACCACTTCAAAAAATTCAAGGAAAAAAAAAAGGATCAAAACCGTGAAAAAGTCAAAAGGGTGTTCAAATTTAGCAAAGTTAAACAAACCCAGTAAGAAAATTAACCAAAAAAAATCGATCAAGAAACAAACCCTAGAAGCGAACAGGAGAAAGTCTCGGAGGAGCCAAAGAAGAAACTAGAGAAAGAATAAATTTTAATAGTGTTATATAGAACGTGGAAGTAGAATTACACTTAAAGAGGTTTCTTCTAAAAACGTGTCGAGTTCTGATTGGATATTGTGAGATTTTAGGTAGCTAATAGCCAATAAAAATCGGGAGTAGATGAAAAGGCGGTGAGGGTGAGTACAGGAGATTATAGCAGAAAGTTTACGTGTTAACGCATGTTGGGCTTCAGCTTTGTTTAGTGGACCAATCTGTATTTGATTTGAAAGGAGCGAGTCATGTGAAACGTGGCATGTTACGTGCTGTTGATCGGTTTCTAACCGACTAGCAGCGAAAATGGGTCGGATCGTCGATTCGACCCATAACTAAGCATATTAGTAAGGAAAAATGATGTGTATATGTATATATTAGGTAATTAAATAATATATATAGTTTGAATTAATTATAGTTTCGATAAATATCTAATTGTAATTATAATTTGACTTATGTATAAAATTTACGCGATTTATACAAATGTTGTGTGCGATTATACAAAAATAATGCGTGAATTAAATTATACGGAGAAATACTGTGAATTGTATGGCGAACTATAAATGTTGTGCGTGAATTGTATAACGAAATATACAAGCGTTATATAAAACTTCTGCGAATTATACAGCTGTATACAAATGTTGCACAAAATTTACAAATATTATGATAACTATAGTTACGAAATGTAATTACTCAAATTATAGTTATGAAGTATAATTAAGTATTTTTTGAGTATCGAGATGCAAAAAATTATTTAGTAGTTATTGGTATAAGTTTTTATTTGTCTTATATTTTCTGATGGGCTAGAGTTGGTAGTACAAAAATTGTAATCTTAATCAAAGTTATTTTTTATGAAAATATCAATATTCAATCGAAATTGTTCAATTGAGTTTTGATATAAATGATAATTATTCATGCTGAAAAATTATCATTTAAACTTACTAATACCATCCAATTTTATATTGTCATAATTTCTCTTAACTATTTTCGTATTTTAACTTACATCGACAAAAAGCAAATGCATAACAAAATTAATCCAGTAAAATAAATACATAATATCACGATCTCGATCAGTCATGAGTGGCGATCACACAAATTCTCTGGGGAATCAATTACTAATCCACCAAATTATATAAGACACAACTCATTGAATAGAATATTAAGAAAAGAGTTTAAATCATTAAATTATTGAATTCTCATAAACTCAATCAAGCATTCAAAGGTATTTGCGAAAAACAACTTCTTTATAGCCTAAAAATTGTGATATTAAAACTTTAACGTCTAAAATATAAGGATGCAATCTCAAATAAGAAAATATAAACTAAAATAATTTAAAGGTGTTTGAATTAGAAAAGATAGATTACGAATTTAAAGGTGATTTTTTGAGTTTAGAATAAGCAGCTTACTTTGAGTTCGGGTCATACACGTTCACAATTAAGATTTTGAAATAGTCGAATAAATATTTTTCGTATTCAATAAAGAAAAAGCAAGTACAATATCAATACACAATCACAGTGTACTCGTCTGATCACACGGACAATTTCAAATATGAAAATGTAAGACAAGCTAAGTAACCACAATACAATAACACAAGTCAATATATACAATTATTATCAAGGGAACCCCTCCGCACCACCCCACCCCCCCAAAAAAAAAACACACACGTATCAAGAATGGTACTGAGCCAATTAAGAGATAACTTGAATCATGCATAGCCCCTGAATCAATAATGATATCTTGTATCAAACGTGATATTAAAGTCAACCAATAATATATGTTGGGTGTGTTATTCAAGCCAATCGAGAAATATCATGTACCAGACATAATATTCAAGTCAATTTAGGTTATTTTGTACCATACATGATATCTGTGTCCGCCATGCAATTACAAATTAGATTCGTAATCAAATTACAATAAACAATCACACTTGGAGTCATAAGTAGAGAAAAATAAGTTCATTGTATTTGATTATTAACATGAAGTTATTTTACATTAATCCCTTATGTTTCTTTATATTCATTGCACAAAGCGAGCTATAAAGCAACACACATTGCATACATTAGAAAATAAACAATCGCTATTTTATCTCAAATCAAGCCTTTTAAAGCTCTATTGAATTTGAGTCTTCCCCTTGTCATAAATTCTTACTCGTTCTTGATCTAACACAAATAGTAAACACAACAATTATGAAAAATAGTCCAAGAATCAAGTTAGGATATTTCTCTCATTAATTTCAAGTTAACATCCTTCTCTGGAATTGCTTACCATAGGTTTTAGAGCTCAAAAATCAAATTACAAATTAAGAAAGTAATGAACTTACCTTATCAAAACAATAATGAAAACCACTAAAACATAACTTATCTTACCATAGCAAGTTTCAATCCGCTACAACAACCCCATTATAATGAGATGTCATTCGCTATAGCAACTTGCATGAGATAAAAAGTTTGAGATTCTCCCCAGTGTCTTCATTTCGCGAAACACCCTCGAATTTTGATGTTCTAAAATAATCTCTTCATGCAAAGTTCGAGATTGAGAGTTCGACTTATCCAAATTCAATTTTGAAAAGTTTGACGGACTCCTTAACAGTTTAACTATTAAAAAGTTATACTAAAAATTGCCTAGACTCTAATAACTTATCCTCTAACTAAGCTATAAACACGGGTAAAATTGACTATTCGGCATATAAATACGCCTAAGATCACTTTGTTCATGATCACATAACTTAAAGACGAAAATCGATTCCTATGATCAATGCTTTGTTTTAGTGCATTTTCTTGAAGTCACGGAGTTGGGATGGTGTTAGACCCTTGAGGCAGATCTCTATTCTCAATAAATTGAGTTTTTTTTATTAAAGATAAATTTCCTCCAATTAATTTCTTCATATTTTTACATTTTTGTCATTATATTAATTTTTGAGCCATGAGGCGATATTTGAGATAGGTGACTTCGAAAAGTCTAATTGTTGTGTTGTTGTAAGATGTTTTGATTTATAAATTGAAGATATTAAAGCTATGAAAAATTGGGATATTGGTGTACCACTTTTATGCCAGGTGTCGCGCACAAAAGTTACCAATTGAACGATGTGTAGTGCCCCTTGTTATATTATCTTTAGAAGTTTCTCGCTTTTGGCAGATGTTGATAGATTCATATTGTTGTTATTAGTTGCTGTTTATTTTAAGATTATGACTTGATTTGTTAAAATAAAAATTGAATTGATCATGATAATAATTCTATGGCGTTATCGATTGGTTATGGCTTATTTTTTCATCCTGATTAATTCTCGTGTTATTGCATTACCTTTCATTTGTCAAACATCTTAGATGCAGCTTTGGGGATTCAATTGAAAGGTATGTTAAAAATGTTATTTCTCTTTTGGGATAAACCTAATAGTCTAAGCTTATTATGGTTGATATATTGTTGTTATTTTGCATACGTCCTTATCCTATCGAGTTGACTATCACCATACAATATAAGGTCTATTAGTAATACTGTACTCCTAATTTAGTTATCGAGAAAAATATACTATGATTGTATTTTGATTGACTATAGTTTCTTGTTATTGTTATGATATTTTATCGTTTGATTGATGTTTATGGGCCTGTTTTTGCTTCATCAGACACTAACATTGTAGAGTTCTTGAGCATATAAATGGATTATCATAATGAGCCTACAGATTAGATAGATAAAGTCTAAAGACCAAGTATATCAAGCCTACGAGCCAGGTAGGTTACCTTTATAGGACAACATAAGTGTATTGTATCATGAAGCTTCAAATCTATATTAATTCATGACACATATACGAATATCTTTATTAACGTTTGTTTGTGCTCGTTAAGACTTATAGTAATTATATGTTGTTTGTACCTACCAAGCTTATTGGGGCCAAGCCATATTATTACTTTTTATGTGTTTATATTGCATTGTTATAGGAAAATATATTATTATACTTGTGTTTCACCTTTGCTCTTTCTTTCGGTACTTATAGTTCAGATACCTTATATGTTCGATATATTATTCTGTACTGATGCCTCTTACTTAGGAGTGTTACATTCATGTCTATAAGTCCTGAGTAATAATCATACATACCTATCTAGCTTATTAGTTGTTTTCTTTCTTCCAAGGATTCTTAGAGTTTGGAGGTTTATTTAATTTGTTGTTTATAGATTTGGGACATGCTGAACCTTATCGCGTTCAAATATTATCTTTATAAAGATTTGCAGATTAGTGATTTTCTTTTAACCACGTTATTGGTAATGTTTGCTTTAGATGCTGGTTGATTGTAGTTTGACAATCCAAACAATCTCATGTGTTCATTGGTTATTGCCTTATATAAATTATTGAGAATAATTATTTTTTTGGTAGAGCTGTTGTTAGAGGTCTTGACTGTCAGAGAGTGAGACGCTTATTTTTAAGTTGAGATATTATTTATTTTCTTAATTATGTATAATTGCTATGCGTCTTTAGCAAGTGGTTCAGCGAAGTCGGCTTATGCCTAAATTTTGACATTATATGTGTAACGATCTGGCCCAACACTGCGAGGTATTGTCCGCTTTGGACACCGTGACAACGTGCCACGCGTACCCGCACGGATTTGTCCTCTTGGGTTACCCCAAAAGGCGTCTCACAAGTTAGATCCAAGCCTCTACTAATATAGCCCAGTAACTTTCCCTCTTTTTCCGATGTGAGATTCGCCTAAGTGAGCCAAGGCAACGCGCCAAGCACTCACCCCCCGTAGGGACTCAGCGTCCTCGCTGAGGTTTGC
>JAPFFP010000001.1:20143677-20153801 GCA_026153255.1 Solanum medicagineum
CCGAATTTTCGGTAGATTTCTTAACTGCTATAATTGGTAATTCGGATTAATGTTTGTCTGGGTGCCCTATCGGCACTTGTCACGACCCCTGGGTTGGGTCGTGACAATATGCTAGTCGTGTCCCTCGAGTTTGGGACACGACAAAACGAAACAAGACTAAAATATAGTGCTAAAATAAAAAATGAAGACAAGTTAGAGGGGTTATTATATTTTAAATTCATGCATTTATATAATATTTACATAATAAAAGCATGAGTCTCAAAATATTGTCACGATAAATGACAATTTCGTGTGTGAGTCTCGTTTTTTGATAAAGATATGTAACATATTCACGAAATCATGAAAAAATGAAAAATTTTCATTCAAAATGCGTGCTCTGAGTTTTTTTTAAATTATTTTTAATTCTTTCTCAACGTATATCTTCAGTTTTTCGTTTTTTCCATAAAGCACACTATCTTTCTTTGTCTGTCGTCCTTCTTTGTGTGTCGTCCTTCCTCCAAAAGAATAAAAATGAATAAGTTGTGTTCATATCAAGTAAAAATAGAAAAGTTATAAAATTTATATATATATCGTGAACTATTTACTTAGATAAAGTAAAAATTACTTATTGGTAGTTCTTTCTGCTGCAGCTGTTTAGCTATATTCGTCTCCTTTTTATCGTTACGTAAAATATAAAATTAATTATTTTTTAAAATTTAAGGATAGTCTTCACTTGTGTTTATCTTGCAGTTTTAACAGTAAAAGCAATGTTTTGAAAGCATTTGTGATTCGAAAATAAGATAAAAATATATCTTATGATATGGAAAACGAATAAAAGATTAATATGAGCTATTTCGAAAAATTGAGAATAATTTTTACTATTTTTTTCCATAAAAAAATTATTGTAGGTCACTTCTCTCGTGATATACATAGGGTTAGAATTCCTTTTACACTACATAACATTTGAGTTCCTTCGCCAAAGGTTTTGAGGTTTCTCTTTTTTTCCCTTTTCGTCTCCGCCATGAATTGATTTCTCGGAAAAATCCTGCCCAATCAAGCGGATAGCATTTTCTCTCCATTCCTAATATTGAATCTTCTCATTTAGTTGGAGAATCATCTAGGAAATCCGATTAGGGATTTGGTGATATAATGGGGAGTGGAAATGGAGAAGATGATCGGACGTTTAGGCTCAATTTCACTGCCGAAGGATTTGCGAAGCTTAGGGAACGAGTTAATGAGAAACTCAAGGAGTTTATGGGTGACTACACGGATGATACTCTTGTGGTATGATTTTTTTTTTTTTGTTTTTCTAGGGCTTGGAACAACTATTGGATTACGGTACATATTATGGAAAATATTGGATGCAAGTTGTTATTGTTGTGAAGAATGTATAATTTTGATCTAGTTTTGAGTATTTACCTTATTACACTCTGTGTATTCAGGAATTCTACAAACATGATTTTGTAGTCTGTGCAAGTTTTTGTTGTTACTTCTTCCATATGCTAATTGGATTGCGGAATGTGTTGTTGAAAAAGCTTCAAAGTTATTGTTGCCAATAGTATTGATTAAACATATGATTGTGTACTAGTATTGGCGTTTCAATCTACTGAAGAATTTGTTTATACAGTGAGGAAGGCGTGAAATCCTTAGAGCTTTTTGATTATTGAGTTGCTTCAGTAATTTGGATAATGTTTTGTACAATTTGTAGTAGCTTAGTCGCAAGTGAAATTGACCTCTTATCTGAGTTCTAAAATTCTATTTGTATTTTCCTTTGGTTGTGGATCTGAGGAGGCCTTGAAAAGAATGATACTCTTATATCAGTATTTACAGCATATAATGTTTTATTGGACAGTAGGCTGTCTATTGGTCACAGAAATTGCTTTGGAAGAACCTCGGATATAGGTCTTATGTAGGGCATTCCCTGGTTATTTGTTTATTGATCCCCTATCTAGTGCTTTTCTTTCAATTTATATGTTTCTTTTTCAGTGTCAAGTTTGTAAGCCAATCATAATGTTATTTCACCTCAACTTTCTTGCTTCTGTTCATTTTTGCTGAAATAAGTACCCACTGCATTTCTCATACTAGATCATTATATAGTATCTATCAATGTATTTCCAATAAAGCTTTCCTATTGTGATTTTTCAAACTGATGAATATAATAATACTTTTCTTTTTTTTTTATATGATGCTTGTCTATCAGTTGGTGTTTGGTTATACTTTTTAGGGTATTGCTTTTGGAATAGTTGCCATATTCCTTTCAAATTTCTCCTCGTTTTCTTCTTATACCAAATTCAGAACTCATTTAGCTATGACATATGTGGTTAGTATTATATTTTAACTTGATTCTCTCAAATGGCTATCTGAATAACTTTTTCCGCAACTATGATTTCTCTCTAAGACCACTCGTCCACTAACGAGCCTTATATTTTGACATCTGGAAAGGTCTCTGTGCACTACATATATGCAGTGTGCAGTAAGCACACTAAAAAGCAGTCATGTTGTGGTCATATTTATTTCCAATTGCTTGAAGCTCCCGTCATTTGTAGTTCTCCACTACCTCCGTTTTTGTCGTTTGAGGGCTAATGTTCTCATTTGCTTATATAAAAAGATTTCATGATGTTCATTGATTTGAAGAATGCAAGCCACTCGAGAAGTTTGCTATCACTCACAACTGTGTATAGTCATTTTGGGCAAAATGATTTATGCCAAGTGAGGCACCTGAAAGCTGCTTAGCCGGTAGTCCTGAGATTAAAAATCTTAGTGAGGTCGTCACATATTACCTCAAGACCGAAGATAAGGGTCACTTTGAAGTACAATATATGTTTGTTAGAAGGCAAGATGCATCCAATAGCTCTTTTAAATTGTATGTGCACCATTCTGGTGGTGCAAGTTACAGGACACATTTTATGTTTCATAAATGCAACAGAGCTGCCAATTCTATGAATCTATATCTGCTTGATAGGATCAGTTTTTTCTTACTGAGCATTGTCTCGTAAAAAAGTTTGCTCATCCTCTAACATTCAAGTTTAAATGTTCACATACATTTGATTTGTAACTTTCTCATTTTGATTTATGGGTTTAAATAAGCAGTTCACGAAATTCTTAGTGGACATAGTTACTCGGTACCTTACTCACAAGGTACCTTGAATTAATTGGGTTGCAGGCAAGCTGGCGTGAATTCCATTTTTTAAAAATCAGTTTACAAATACATTGACTGTTAAAAATGGATATAAACTCTTTATTTATTTATACTTTAGACAAACTCGTAGTAGCTTATTGATGCAAAAGTTCCAATTTTATCAGATGTTTACCAAGGGGCTTGCATCAAGTGTTATATTCTCTCATTCTAAAGCCTGCCTTATATATGAGGTCCTTGCAAATCATGGTTGGCGTCATGTAGTGAAGTCCTATTCCCAGTTTCTATGTTAAAGGAGCTTCTGGTTCTTTTCCTGGAACTGGAACACAATGCTATATTCCAGTTTGGAACTTTATGCTTTCGTTATATTAAAGTATGATATAGATGTAATGCCAAGTTGTCAGCTTGCACAAGAATTGTCATTTGACATATCACAATTATTCATGTACCATGCTATTCTAAGTCTGGAGACAAATTAATGTTGATATATTCTCATAGCCATGTATGCGGAGGATTCCACTGTTTGTTCGTTTAGATCCATGTATTTTCTTCTGCACATGATATTTGATCATCCTCACTCCGTCGTTTAGTTTATTGTTCTGCATCTTTGGAGCCTCAATTTAGTTGTATCAGATTATTATGTAACATTAGACATCGAGTCTAGTTATTACAGATACTTCTAAATATGGCGTTCCTTATGGGTGCATCAGATTTCTCCTTCAAGTTTAATGATGCTATTTTTTTTTTGCTGTGCACCTGCAGGAATATGTCATTGTCTTGTTAAAAAATGGTAGGCGTAAAGAAGAAGCAAGGAATGAATTGAATGTTTTTCTTGGAGAAGATAGTGTCTCCTTTGTTGATTGGTAAATAACAGCAATATCTCGCTTACAGTATGTGTTCTGAGCTAAGTATTTATTTTACTATTCTGATTCTTGGTAATGCTATTTAGGCTATGGGATCACCTGGGATCAAACATAGATCATTATGTGCAACAAAAGGGTCCTGATACAGGAGGAGGGGCTAAAATGAAACCTGCTATTGCGGAGCAGCCTGCAAAGAATGATATGCACCACCTGGATGCTGATGCTGATAAAGAGAAACTAAATAAATCTAAAAGCCGTCATGGAAGGGAGTGGAAAGGGTTGGCTAGGGATGGACACCCTACTCTGCGTAGTTCTTTGGCTGAAAACATTCCTAAGGAGGAGGAAGCTCATCGAAAAGTTGGTAATGCAAAGCGATCCCTCTCTCCGGAGCCAAAACTTCCGAGAAAAAGAAGCAGACCTGAAGAAAAGCCGAAAAAGGTTTCTAAAATCTCTGTGCATTTCTTTGTTTTGAGAATCAAGAGGATGTTACTGACTTGTCGTAATACCATGAAGGAGAATTTCTTAATTGATAATTTGTAACTTGTCATGTTTTCAAGCTGAACTGGTTCTTAACTTTTTGATCAATTCCATTCCCAAAGTGCATGCCTAGTCTAACTCTTTTATTTAGCTAGCACCTCTACATCTTCTATCATGAACAAACTATTGTTAGATGTGTTACTTGGCAGTCTGGCATAATTATGCATAGAGCTGTATTTGCATATCCCTAAGTAAAAGTTTCCGGCTTTTTCTGTTTGGGGCTCAGAAATCTCTATTTTCTCATTATTGGGAGGTGGAGATGAAGGCATTTGTACTTGAATAGAAGCTTGGGATTCCATTTCCTACTGTATTAACTGATGCAAATTAAGTAGCTGCCTTTTACTTTATGGATAGCAGAAAATGCAGTTAAGACCAACCTTTTCATGCGGTTTATGGAGTGGTTGGCTTATTGATCTGGTTCTTCTGTTGTCCTTTATTTGTCATGCTAATTCATTCTTGGCTTCCATGGAGAAATCACTTTGTCCCCTCTTCTTCTTCTTCTTCTTTTTGTTTGGAACTGTTTCTAGATTGTAGCTGGAAGTGACAATGTGATTAATTGAATTTTCTATGGATTTAATTCTAGTTGAGAATAATAGTGGGTATGTTGAGTTTGATTTGCAAAATTATTCTTAATATCACATACCATTTGACGCATATTTATTCTTGAAAGTCCTTGAGCCCGTAAGTTCTCCACCCACTGATCACCCGAGAGAAACATTCAAGATTGTTTATTTTTTTAAAATGTTTTGGAATGAATATATTTACAGTAACGTCTTGCCTGGTTGTGTATTTTGTTGATGCATGGTTGATAATGCCATTTGCATAATCATTTTTTCTCTAAGCACTAAGTGCGTGACCTTGTGGTCAATGAAGTGAGAGCAAACCTTGCGGACGATGATTTAAATCCCAGCTGAGACAAAAACCACTATGTGATATCCTCCGATATGTCTAAGCCTTGGTAGGCATAGTTACTCGGTACATGCGTGGTAGGGACATAGCTAGTACCTGGTGGAATAATGAGGTGTGCACAGGTTGGCAGAGACACCACCGTAGTAAAAGTACCACTTTCTTCACATTTTCCCATCTGTTTTAATTAAATGTCAAGTTTGTTACTGTGAAGTTTTGCCCTTGTCATTGTTTACAATACTTATACATGTGTGTAGATTACAAACAATGACTAATTTGTCTCCTTGCAATTTGTATTTATTATTTCTGGCGAGACCATATAAAGGTATGTTGATTATGGTAAAAGTTTCATTTCTAATTATTTTCGTGTTATGGTATGTATTTGGAATGACAGATTGATTAGATTGTGAGTTCTCCTTTTCTCTGTGTGTGGAGTGGGGTGGTGGTTGGGGTGGTTTTCTGTAATCACTTTCTCTTGTTTTTAGTATTATTTATCTTATGCTTTTTCCTCTCTGCTATTTTCTACACTTTGGTAATTTTTCTTCTTCCATAAGTTCAAGTTAGTTGAATTCCCATGCCAATTAAAACAAAGTTTAAAATGAATTACCATGTGATTTGCTTTGGTTGTATTCCACACTACTGTCTTCTGAAAATTTCAGGAATGTAGTTTACCTTTAGTCTTATGGTTTCTCTGAGACGAGGGTTCCCAGGAAACCACCTCTCTACCTTTGAGGTAGTAGTAAGGTCTGTGTACATTTTACTCTCCCCGGACCCCACTTGTGGGATCCCACTGGGTATGTTGTTGTTGTAGTTTACCTTTAGTGTGTTGCTACCTTTTACTTATTGTGGTTAATTGATAGTCTTTCCAATGTTATTGTATTTTCAGTTTGTAACAGTACGTTTTCTTTCAAAATCCTTATTTTGGTGTTCGTAGACAGATTTCCTATTATATGATTGATACCATATAATACATGGTTATGCAACTTCTTTTATATGGTAAATTTGGATTGCTTTTTTGAACAAGGATTGGGTAAAATAGGATTGTAAGACGGATTGCATAAAAACTGAAAGTCAGTACTATAGTCTTTTTAAGAACATCTAATTTATGAAGGCAAGAGAAAACATGATTTGAGTAACCCTCTTGGCTTTGTATTCCAAGTCACTACTTCACGTCATCAGCTTTTGATGAAATTGTTTGTTGTTGATAGAGGGAAAGCATTCATCAACCAACAATTGCTGCTACTCGGAGGTTGCTGCAGTTTGCAGTAAGAGATGCTGTGGCTACTTCTAGGCCATCCAATTCTACTCTAGCTCCCTCACCTTCACTGAAGCGTCTTCGCTCTGTGGTCTCTACATCTGTGGATGACTCATCCCTTCCAGAACGCCCACAGAGGATACGGTCGGTTGCAGGAGCACCAAATGCCCTGGCCACTGCTATTAGAGCTGTTGCAGAAGCTGCTCAAGATGTAACAAAAGTTAGATCATCTGTTAATGTGTTTGATAGGCTGGGTCGTGCTCCTGATGTCCCCGATCCTTCAGTCCGATTGGAAGAATCTACGCAAGCTGTTGCTGAAGATGTACAAGGTCAATCTTTTGCTGATGCAAATGAGGCGTACTCGACTTACCTTCACAGAGGTGGTTATAGGGGAAGGCATATTGGGAAATCTATGTTGCATGATGATGCTGTGGTTGTTTACGATTCAGCATCAGATGATGAAGCTTATCGTGGTAGCAGTGCTGTGAATAGAAGGTCTATGGATGCCTCTAGGAGTGGTGCACCTGTTAAAAACTTTGGTGAGAATCCGCTTATAGTCGAGCATGGGGTTGCTTACAATTCGGATGACATTTTGGACAAGTCAGAGAAGGATCAGGATCGACCTACATTTGCTCTTGGTGCTCCTTACCAACCAGTGAATATCCCATTAAATGTGAATACCTGGAAATCACCTCGGTATCAGGAGGCAAGACAGTCATTTGAGACAGAGAATCGGAAATCTGCCCAAAGCAGTGAAGTCTTGGTTGAGAAACCTGACATGCTGTTGACAAAGGAAAGCACTAATCCTATTGCAGTTACCAATGGAATTGTAAGATATCTATGCTCTGTTATGATCTCGTTATATGTTAAAATCTTGGTAGGCTCCATAAAATAATTAAATCAATATGTTCTTTGTTAGGTCAAACCACATGCAGAGACACAGAAGGAATCTCAGAAGACAGTTTTTCTTAATCAGGGTGAGTTTGATCTTTCCCTCGTTACATGTGCTTCTACTTTCTAGGCATAATAAAAGCACTTAAAACTACTAACAGATAAATATTAAGATGAATTTGTTATAAGATTAGTTTGTTAAGGTAATATTAGGATTGAGGATAAATATTAAGGTCAATTTGTTACAAAGATTTGTTTGTTAAGTAATATTAGGATTGAGGTTACACTTTATTGCTTTTGCGTGAGATACTCTTAACCTTGTGAGGTTAAGTATTGCTCTATTCCCTGCTTTAATATATGTGTAGTACTCCCAATATGCAATTCCCTAGGTACCATCTTTGTTTCTTTATCTTATATGTAGGTCATTTTCTGGTTAAATCAGGTTTGTGTTCTACTGGTGCACCTACAGCAGATGCTGATTCACGGACCATCTTTGTCAACAATGTAAGTTCCTGTCAAGAACTATTGATCTGATTCACTTGGTATATATCCTTTGTCACTCAGTTGTTGGAAAACAATTTGTCTCCTTTGTTTGTGTCAGGTTCATTTTGCTGCTACAAAGGATAGCCTTTCTCGGCACTTCAATAAATTTGGGGAAGTGCTTAAAGTGGTAATCCTGACTGATGCTGGAACCGGGCAACCTAAAGGGTCCGTTACTGTTTTCTTCACCTTTTACCAATCTCTTGTCTGATATTATTGAGCCGTTACTGTTTTCATCACCTTTTAGCAATCTCTTGTTTGATAATATTGAGTGCTAATGTCTACATACATAACATAAACAGGTCAGCTTATGTAGAGTTCATGAGAAAAGAATCTGCAGAGAATGCTTTATCTCTTGATGGAACATCGTTCATGTCACGCATTCTGAAGGTATGCTCTTAAAAGCAGATGATATAATTTGTCCTAAGTTGGCGCATGGATTCTTGACTGCTATATGATGTGGAATAGTTCACTTCTCCTTTTTTGGGGGTTGTTGATTTTGGCCTTTGACACCCTCCCTTCAAGTCCGTCCTTAGTTACTTTTTCAGCTACAGTTAACTGATTTTCTCAGTGATGATCTGCTAATTTGGTTGTAATTGGTTGGGTTGAAAGTGGACCGTATAAAAATGGGAAACAACTCTCCCCCTACAACTTAAAAGTAAATAAGATAAGAGGTTTGATCTGTTCCTTGCAGTTTCAATTTACTGTTAACTTCTTAAAGTCTCAACACATCAACCTCTCTATTTTGCACAAGGTTGGGGTAAGACCTGCGTACACTCTATCTTTCCCTAGATGGCCAGACCTCGCTTGATTGATAACACTTAGTTTGTTGTTGTTGCTGCTGCTGTAAGTCAACATATTACATTCCCAAACCTTCTGCAAGAGCTACAAGATGTTAATGCTCCCGAATATTTGGCCCTTATTAATAAGTAAAAGCTCTTTTCTCCAAAATTAGCACTTGCAACAAGGGGAAATTTATCAGAATACAGGAAACATCACGTCGTGGTGTTAGTAGTCAATGAGGCGCCGTTTTTACGATGGGAGGTCGGGTTTCATATCCGAATAGAGACAAATAACACTAGGTGATTTCTTATAATCTTGGGTTAACTCTTAGTGATCGTTTGGTTGGGAACTAGTTATCACAGGATTAGATATCATGGGATTAGTTATCCCACCATCTATATGGGATAACTTATTCCATCTCTATAGTATAAATGGTGGGATAAGTTATTCCGAACTTGACAACCAAACAAGACACCAAGATATAATCCCTGGGGTTTTTTATCCTATAGGAGGCGTTTGGTATGATGTATTAGGGATACAATCCATGGATTAATAAGATGGTATTAACTATTACTATGTTTGGTAGAAATTTTGACCTATGTATTAACTAATCCATGTATTAGTTAATATCACATACATGTTATTAACTAATACATCCCATTTGGAGGGATAGCTAATCCAAGGTCTAACAATCCTTGGATAATCTTGTTGTTATGTTTTATATTTGTAGTTTTGTACTAATAAATTTATGTAAATAAATTAATTTACATATTTTTTTTTTCATTTGGGTTCATATTTACATAATATAAAATAATTTTTTTGTCGTATCAAATTTTTAAATTTTATTTATCTTTGGGTTCATATTTACATAATATAAAAAATAAAATTGGCATGTCAAAAATTTGTTTCGATAATTAATTTAGTTGAGTTACTTTGTTGATACAAATGCCTTATTGAGTGATTTTATTATGCAAAACAAAGCTCAATAGATAAATTTTCAAAGTTGAGTGACTTAAGATATTAACTCCATTTAAAATTACAACTTGCAATTTTTATGTGTAAATGTAGATGGCTTATTCGATCTTATTATTATTTATGGTCTTTTCAACTTTAAAAGTGGATCTTCTATTTTTATTAAATTAAAAATTGATATTTTGTGAATAATCAATTTATTAAGATGACAATTATTTATCTTCAAATAACACAAGTGAGAAATTAAGTAGAAAACATGACA
>JAPFFP010000001.1:20153901-20165338 GCA_026153255.1 Solanum medicagineum
TGAATAATCAATTTATTAAGATGACAATTATTTATCTTCAAATAACACAAGTGAGAAATTAAGTAGAAAACATGACAATAAATTTGTTCTTCTCGAAGCTAGTTAGAAGGCTACCAAAAAAAAAAAAAGTTCTCCTGCAATTATCAACTTGACCCAAATACATGAAATATAATATCCCATAATAATTCAAGGATAGAATTAGAAAAGAAGGTTTCTTGTAAAATTTTAAACCAACCACAATATTAGGTGAGAAGTAATGAACCAAACATTTGATAAAAAATAATCTTTACATTACTAATCCCTGCGTTACTAATTCCTACATTACTAATCCCTGCATTATTGATATTTGTACCAAACAACCCCTTCATTATTTATTTTTGTCCCTCATATCAGTGCGATGGTACGAGGTAGTGTGTAACAGATCAAAATGGTTAAGGTGTGTGCAAACTGACCTGCATTAGACATAGCAATTGGGCACTGGGGATGCGATGTGGGTTTAAGGTTATACGGGGCGGATCAGTCTCTAAGCGGGTGCGGGTGGAGTGGGGCGAGTCAAAGTCTTAAATTTTTAAAAATTATGCGGGCGCGGGCGGATGCAGCCATGCGGGTCTCCTTATGATGTTCTACAACAACAACAACATACCTAGTGGTATCCCACAAGTAGGGTCTGGGGAGGGTAGAATGTACGTAGACCTTACCACTACCTTATAGAGGTAAAGAGACTGTTTCCTGGAAACCCTCGTCTCAAAAATCCATAAGCAGAATAAACTAGATATGAGAAAAGGAAAGGAAAAGAAGGGGAATAAAAAGAGCGACTAATGAGGAAAAATACATGATATAAAATTAACATATCAAGGCGGAAAATGACAACACAAGATATAAAGGCAGTGTAAATATGCTAATAGTAAACAAATATAGGACTAATAATGACAACATATGATGTGAAGACATCACTGCTCCTACTAACCTACTATATCACAAAGTCATTTATCGACCTACCCCTACTAATCTATTAACCCTCTATTCTAATGTGCAACCTCCACTCTTTTCTATCTAAGGTCATTTCCTAGGTGAGATGAAGTTTCGCCATATCTTGTCTGATCATCTCCCCCCAATACTTCTTCGGTCTACCTCTACCCCTCCCCGTATCCCCTAAATCCAACCACTCGCACCTCCTAACAGGAGCAACAATACGCCTTCTGATGTTCTACTGCTTGTAATTTGATAAAACTCTCAAATACATAGTTCTTCTTGCATGCATCATTTTATATTTCACTTGTAATTTTATATTTACTCACCTAAAAATCAGGAAAAGACTTATATGCATCTAGCTATGGCTGGCACTTGTTTCTGACTTTTCTTTGTTTTTCTCAAGTTTGCTTGAATGTCGTCCCAATTAGAAGTAACTACTGCTGATGATTTTAACTGTTTTACAAATTTAAGTTACATTAATATATTAATTTTCTCTCAATGATTTTTTGATTGTTACATTGCACATTCTGATTTTTGTTGCTAGAGTGCAGTAGTTTGGTGTACAAATCTCAAGACCATGAAAATGTGCAAAAACTCAACATTCTGATTTTGGAGCCGAAATTCCTAATTTTTATATAGTTTATATATGTAAATAATAAAATAAGTAAGTGGTATCCAAACTGGTGGATAAACATCAATTGGCTTTCATTAAGGGTAGGCAGATCATGGATGCTATTCTTGTGGCCAATGAATATGTGCACGTGAGGAACTTAATAAATAGAGTCCCTGGGATTCTATGTAAGTTGGATATAGAAAAGGTTTTTGATCACATCAATTGGAACTTTCTCTAGGACACTCTTGAGAGGATGGATTTTGGAAATAGGTGGATAAAATGGTTAAAATACTGTGCTAGTACAGTAAAATTCTCAGTATTAACTAAAGGTACCCTCTCTGGTTTCTTCCACTATAAAAGAGGATTAAGGCAGGGAGATCCTCTTTCCTTATTTCTTTTTATGCTGTCTATGGGGGGATTAAATGATATGTTGAAAACAACACAATCAAACAACATGATCAAGGGTTTCTGGATGAATAATAATGATCCTTTGGGCTTAAATATTGCATGTTTGCAGTGTGTAGATGACACCTTGGTGTTTTTTGGTGCAGAGAAAGAGCAATAGAAGCATATAAGTATCATATTTACTCTATTTGAAGCTGTTTCCGAATTACACATAAACTGGGGGAGAAGTTATGTTATACAGTGAATGAAGTTCCAGATATCAACAGTCTGGATGGTATCCTAAGAGGTAAAGTGCGAGAACTTCCAACCTCCTACCTAGGGATGCCTCTGGCAGCAGAAAGTAAATCCAAGAACATATGGAATGCAGTGATGGGAAATTGAGAGAAGAAGCTAGTAAATTGGAGAAGCCAATACCTATCTTTGGGTGGAAGATTTGACTTTAATCAGTAGTGTGCTTGATGCTATGCCAACTTAGATGATGTCGTTATTTCCTTTGCTAGGGAGTGTCTTAAAGAAGCTAGACTCCATTAGGAGCAACCTTTTATGGCAAGGAAATGGAGAGGGGAAAAGGAAGTATCACTTGGTGAAATGGGATGTTGTGACCAACAATAAAAAAGAAGGGGGGAATGGGCATAAAACACCTCAAAGTACAGAACTAGAGTCTTCTCTTGAAGTGGCTATGGAGGTTTGCCTCCGGGGAAGATGCTATTGTCTCCTGATATACAATGGAAGACTTATGGATAACTAAGGAAGCTAGAAGCCCTTATGGAGTAGGTCTATGGAAAACAATCAGGAACCAGTGGCCTAAATTATGGGGAAATTCAAGAATTCCAATAGGAAGTGGAAGGAAGACATCATTCTGGAATGATGTGTGGATTGGTCAATACCCCTTGAAACATTTGTAATCTGTAATCTACAATCTGAAACAGAAGGAGGCGGCAGCGGAAGCAGATGTCAGGGACAACGAAGGATGGAACCGCTTTTTCAGGGGAATGTTGAATGTCTGAGAGATAGACATCCTAACAGATTTCTACAATTCTTTGGAACAGGCCAATAACCTTAGCACAAACGAAGACAATTTACAATGGTTGAGGGCCAAAAAGAGAATATGCACATTGAAATTAGCTTACAGACACTTCGATAGGCCCATGACCTTGGAATAAGATAGGGAAAGTTAGAATACCTCACAAGATTGCTTGTTTCACTTGGTTGGTTGCCAGGCAAGCAATACTAACTCAGGACAGTCTAATGAAAAGAGGAAGACAATTATGTTCCAGGTGCTTTTTTTGTGAAAGAGAAATAGAGGCAACAAACCATCTTTTCATCCACTGTAGAGTGAGAGAAAAACTGTGGCATGTGTCTTTTGACTTGAGGGGTATCAGTTAGTCCATGCCAAGGCATACATTAGAAGCCCCAACATGTTGGAACAGAGAAGGAAAAATGTCAATCCACAAGGAGAGATGGAAGATTGCCCCTGCTTGCATTTGGTGTGGACAATATGGAAGGAAAGAAACAGGGATGTTTTGAAGACGAGAGCAAGCTTGAAATTGCACGACCTTGTAACTTTTTATATTTTCTGTAACTATGTCCTCCCCAGAAAGGTGGAGGATAGTTTAGGAGGGGTATAGGTAATAGATATATTTAGTTTTAACTTCTAATGTAATTACTACAAAAACATACCGTTGGTGTATTTCTATCAAATGTTAACTTTCTCAAAAAAATAAGAAAACTTAAGTGAGCAGGCAAGGCGGAGCTGGGTGAGTATAGGAAAAAAATGTTATGTAGGCGGGGCGGGGTGGGTCGAGAATGTTGTTGCATTTGACTAAACCCGCCCTGCCCCATTGCCATCGCCATCCCCCACTTGAATACCACCTCATAAAAAATCAGACATTTGACTGTTACTTGAAAATCAATTGCTAAAACAAGAGATGGAAAGGGGGTGCAAATAGTGCAACCTAAATGGAGTTTGAATATGTGCAGAAGCATTCCATAGCCCATGCAATCAGTTTTCAGTGACAAACATGTGATGGAAGTACCACTAAGAAGTTTGTTTGCGGTATAAATCAACAATGCTTAGTTATGAGTACACTTATAATATTTTGTCGGTACTTGTTACCTCTCACTAGCACAAGTATCGGGTATGCAAGGTAAGGTTACTCTGTTACCAAGGCCTAGGCGGCTCGGAATAAATCCCTATATGTATGTTGTCTATGTTGGAATTTGAACCCTAGTTGCTTGCGCCCACGTCATTGGCCACTAATCTACACCCTTGGGTGCTTAGTTTTACAACCCTATTTTAGTTGGGATGAAGAGTACAGATAACAACAACAACATATCCATCGGAATCCCACAAGTGGAGTCTCAGGAGGGTAAAATGTACGCAGACGGCAGGCCTTACCACTATCTCATAAAGATGAAGTTGTTTTCAGAAGACCCTCGCCTAAAAAATATTAAGCCCCCAAAGCGGAAGATACTAGATATTAAAAAGAAAGCAAATGATAATATATAAGTACAATAAAAGTAATAAATATAAGACGGACAATAACAACACAAGATATATAGACACGACTAAACCTACTAACCTATTATATTATGAAGTCAGATATCATCCTACCCTTACTAGCTTATGAACTTTTTACCCTAATACGCGACCTCCTCTCCTTTCTATCTAGGGTCATGTCCTCGGTGATACGAAGTTGCGCCATATCCTGGCTAATCATCTCCCCTCAATACTTTTTTAGTCTACCTCTGCTCCTCCACGTAACTCCTTAGTCCAACCTCTTGCACCTCCTAATAAAAGTGTCAACACTTTTTTTCTGCACATGGTATGGGAACCTAGGTCTTGCTTACTCACTTTTATGGGAACTTCTTAATTTCTTGTTTATATTATGGCTTGGTTTGAAGCAAAAAATTTGTTAGGTCTCAGGGAAGTTAATTATCCAAATAATAAGTTGTTAACATGGAAAACACACTAGGAAATAAACTCCCCCAAAAGGAACTACTTTGTGCAGGACTTGCACTTCTCACATTTTATTGGGGATCTACTGCAATCTTCTGTCATGATGATTACTAACTAGAAAAGATAAGTGGGCAATTTGGAAAAGACAAATAGTGGCTAGTGTCGTAAAGGGTTTCTTAAACATTTACTGTGTAATCATTGTTGTAGTTTTCTTTTTGGTGGGTGGGTGGGGGGGGGGGGGTGCGCGGCGGGGGGGGTTATAATATAAGGGTTAGTAGGGTTTGTGACCTCATTTTACAATTTTTGGTGTAAGCTTAGGATTCCATTTGGATGATTCAGTTCCAAATCTCAAGGTTGAAGAACTTGAGAATTCTAAAATTTAGTATAGATTTTTGAATATGGAAGAGATTTAGTGGGTGCAAACAGTTTTTGAGGGCCATCGGACTGGGTAAAACCTAAATTAACTGTGGTGCACTTGTGGGAAACTCCTTGCCGAGGGCTTGTGCAGTCCCGGGATTAGTCGGGACTCTAAGAGACTCAGACACCCCGTGCAAAATTAAAAAAAAAAAATTTAATGGGTGCTTGGATTAAGCTTATTTTAAGTGGCTTTTGGTTTTTAAACTCTTTTAGTTTTGGAAATGTTTGATAAATACAAAAAGTGCTTTTTAAGCTCTTTTTTTAAGGCTTAAGAAGTAAGAAAAAAAGCCAAAAGTTAGGTGTCCCCAACTTTTGGCTTTTGCCTTTTAGCTTATTAGCCACTAGTCCAAACATAGGGATGACAATGGGCCGGGGCGGGGCTGGTTGAGCTCAATCTGCAAATTTTTTAAACCGCGCAGCCCCCACTCTGTTTGACAATTTTTTCATTTTCAACCCGCCTAGACCTACGCTGCATAAATCCACTCTCTATAAATTATTAAGTTATTTTCTTTTTTAATTGATTGAGTTTAATATGAAAAATAGAACTCGTAATTTTTTTTTTTCATTTTTTGCTAATTAACATCTCAACAACTAATAGTTAACATTTCAATAATTGTTTCTTAATCGCTAATCAACAATTTCTAGTTAATGTTTGAACAACTAACAATTTACCGTACATGTGTAGTTTAAATTTCAGAAAAAAAGTTAAAATTAAAGTTAATGTTTAATATAAATAATCTACATTTTTTTCAATTAATTACAAAGATTTAATTTTTTTCGAATTCCTATTTGGTTTTTAAACCTTGTAATCAGGATTTCGAGTTGACACAAGTCAAAATCCATTTGAAGTGGTTATTCGAGTGCTCTTATATATTATGTACGTCTACATACTTAGAAATAGTGGGTGTGCAAATGCATGAGTTACAGTTACAATGATGCACTGACACCCCAGTGAGGTAAGGATTGCATTCGTTCATTCTGGAAACAATGCAGTCTAGTGATTTGGATTGGGGAATCTTGTGGATCCAATCTGTTATCAATTCTTTTTGTTTTTAAGGAAGCATATTCAGCTAGTGGAAAAGTTGTTCAGGATTCACCAAAAGTTTTAACTCATTTTAAAGGAAACAAAGGAGGTTCACTCCCATTTAGATGAGAATACGGAGTTACAGTTTCTTTTTGCCAACAATATCAAGAAATTATTGGTGATCTTTTACAATTGCTGAAATATCCTCTTCACCATGTGATGTGAATTATGTTAACTAATTTGATACTCCCATCCCCCCGTAAGTAGGGGAAATTTGAAAAATAGAAGACTTGAAAAGGCCAAAGTCTTTTGGTAATTTATGCTTCTAGTTGTTGGCAACTGAAATATCAAAAGATAAACCCTGAGTAAAAAGAAGACCCTGTTCTTTTAGCAATATATACTAGGCTCATTTAGCATTTGTAGATCTCTTTTTTGGAGGGACCTTTCTGTTCATTTAAGCAACTGACTATTCTTCTTTTATACAGGTTGTGAGGAAAAGCTCTGCTACTCCTGAAGCAGCGTCTGGCACTGTATGGCCTCGTGTTACTAGAGGTGGTCCCTTTGCCATTTCTAGGTTTGGTCGGGCTCCTTTTCCTAGAGGCATCCCCACTTTATACAGGTCCAGGTTCCCTGTCAGGCCTGGTGTTAGAAGTATGCAATGGAAACGAGATGCTCAGCCCACATCGACTGAGAACTCTGGTTTGGCTACACCCTCGAGTAATGCAGTTCCTTGTTCCACTCCTCGGAGTATGACATATGTACGAACAGAATCCAAGACAAATGGAAATTCTAGTGCGGCTTAGGTGATTATAGCAGTTACCGTCCTGATCTTTTTGAGAAGCGTTGAAGTCCTGGCAACATACATTATTGCTTTATCTGGTGAATGTGAATCAGTGAAGACATGGGTGGGGGTGAATGTGCACGTCATGGAATCATGAACGAAATGTCACCAATTTTGCTTTTATCATATTGTTATTTCTGTAGAGTTGGGTGGAAGAGGCGTTGGGTAAATGTTTTTGGGTTAGGATTTTGAAATAGTTATTAGCAGATTGCTGGAGGCCGGCAGCAGAAGGAGTTATGTCAAGTTCGAGCTGGAATCTGTGAATAGGTGGAAATGGATTGTTTATTGGATTAGTGACTTTGAAATTTCATTCTTGATAAAGTTAAAACAAAAAAAGAAAAAAAATAGAAGGAAAAGAAAAAGCAAAGTCTCAACTTCATTTTTCATCGTCTTTTTGGTCTAATAATATGCTTGGTAGTTGAGATGGTGCACTGAGTACGAATTAGTTGATTTAGCCCCTTTGTTTTTCTAGATTGAAATTACGACATAATGAATTATCATTCTATTTATTGTAAATTTAACGGGTGTGTCAAATAAATAGTGGACAATGTAAAATAGAAGAGAGTATTTTGTGTAGTTGTAAGCTATATAAAAGTGAAATAGTAAAATGGTAATATGTCTTGCTTTCTAAATTATCCCCTATTTTGAACATCGACTAAACTAGTTTCATGTAAAGAGAAGTTTTAAATTAGAGTCAAAAGCCTCCAAACGAGAAATAGGATGTCATCCTGAAGTCTGTTTACTTCACTGCTAGAAATAGAGGTTTTACTCACTTTATTGAATTAACTCATTGGAAAAACACATGGTGGCTGGTGCTAAATAAATTTTCACTAAAATACTTACAAACTTTCTAATTTCTTTGTGTCACTGAACATTTTTCAGTGAGAAAATAATATTGTTTTATCAGTGATTTAATTTAACGGAGAAGGGTCATATATACCCTTGTACTATTAGATATAGTTTAAATATGCTCTTCATTATACTTTTCGTTCAAATATACCCCTCGAATTATATACTTTTAGATCAAATATAACCCTCTCATTATATTTTGGTACAGATTTACCCTTAAATTAAACAGTTGATAAAAAAGAATCAAATGTAAAGATGAAATATGTTGATTAAACTAATCCTTTTCTATGAATTTTCAGCTTGTAAAAACTTTTAATTTGACTAAATATTTTACTTTTTTATTCTTAATTTTTTAAAAATTATTTCAAACTATCTTTCTAAAGACAAAACAACTAACACATTTTGTTTGTTCCTCCTACACCACCTTTTTTTTACACAAATACCTTTAAATTGATATATATATATTTTAAAAAAAAAAATTTTTACAGAAAAACTCATAATATTATAGTCAATATATATATAATTTGCTTCCTTTCTTGCTTTCATGAAGCCAACCTTAACAGACATCTCTTCCATTTCCGTAGATGGAAGATCCGGTGAATAATTCAATTAGATGTCGCTAACCTAGATGCAGTGCATGTCCCTCGAAGCGAAGGTAAAGACCAACACATTGGGGATTATGAATCTGATTGCACCTTCCTCAGGTTGAACGGCTATCGATCCTGGCCCGATGAGAAAAGGGTTGAAATTGCCGCCTTGTCTTTTGATCGATACACAGTTGAGGAGGCCGATCACGAACACTACAGGTGTGGGAGCGATCCTGGTCAGGGAAGTCTAAGACGGTGCCTCATATATAAATATATATATTAGTCATGAATCCCGCGCTCGCACGAGCCCAACAAATATTTTTTAATATCAATTTTTGTAATGCGAATAGAGTTTTTTTTATGCATTTTAAAATTTTTAAGCTATTAATTATTAGACTTAGAGACAACCGAAGAAATATAATCAAACCGCTTTGAAAATATTAAATTAAGAAGTCTGTAGGTGTTAGGGATAATATTGCAAAATCATAATTGAAGCAACCGAAGAAATATAATCAAGAAGCAGCTGAAGAAATATAATCAAGTTGCTTTGAAAATATTAAATTAATGAACTCGCAAATTATTTTTGCGGGCCCCATATAATAGTGGCGAATAAGCAAGCACCTTTATATATATATACCAAAATCGTCAACGCATAAGTGTTTATTTATCCATTTTCATCATATGAAGTACTCTGATCCACAGTCTACAATTTAAACTCATCAATATTTAAGTAACATTAAAAGAGAAATAACATATCCAAAAGAAGAATAAAAGAGTTTATCATTTGACCATTTATTAAAATTAAGGGTAAATTTATGCTAAAGTATAATAAGAGGGGTATATTTGACCCGAAGTATAACGGGAGGGGTATACTTGAATCAAAAGTATGACGAAGGGTATATTTAAATTATTTCTAATAGTATAGGGGCATATCTGGCCCTTTTTCACATATTTTTTTTTGGCATTCCATCCATATTCTCAAGAGTGTGATTAATGTCAATTTATCACTTTACATATCTAAACATTTAAAAGTTTTTTCGTTTAAGAGGCCTATAAGCACATAATTTTTGGACAATATGTGTGTTTGAGCTATGCGCGTGTTTGTAATTAGGGAAAACTAATATAGACCTAATATAAATTTTTTATCTTTAATAGACTCAATCTAAACTATTTAACTTTCATAGATCAACGACCCAAATTATTTATCTTTTTATCCCGCTTTTTTCTTTTCATTTTATGCATGATGTCATGCTGACGTTAGCATAATGTCAGTGAAATAATTCTCCGTGATACTCTGGCGGTATATATATATATCGATATCTATAAAATGAACTCAATCATCTGTAATATTCTGGCTGTATATTGAACCTTATTAGTCTTATATATGATTATATTTCTTGTAAGAAATAAATAAGACACAATTGAAAAAAATTAAACTCTAAATTAGTAGAAAATATATTTGTTGTGATAGTCCATCGGTATATTGATATCATATCGGTGTTGTGTAGGACTGAAGCTTAATTATCTATGATATTTCATCGATATATTGATACCCTATCGGTATCTTGCGATACTCCGTTGGCATATTGATATCCTATCAGTATCATATAATTTTGAGCTCCTTTTTTAATAAATAAAATAATTAAGAGAAAATTATTAAAATCACAAACTTAGATATTAAATCCTAAATTAGTAGAAAATATATTATTTCTGATACTCTATTAGTATATATTTTGTTTGGTTTCCCACCTGGTGTCCGGAGCCCGTGGAGCCTGACTAAATCCGAATCGCGCACTGCAGGACCCATTTTGGGGGTGACGCTCCCAACAGAATTTTTTCCATTCCCAGGGCTTGAACCCGAGACCTTTGGTAAAGGTTGAACAACTCGCACCAGTGCATCACAACTCATGTTGGTTACTCTATTAGTATATGTATATTAATCATCCATGATATCCTTATTGGTAAATCATACAAGATGGGTACTGACGTCAATGCACGAATTTTAATTGGGGGCGGGGGGGAGGGGGAAGGGGACATAAATTATAAAAGCGTATATGTATGTAAATAGTTTGCTTCAAAGGAGTATATGTATATAAATAGTATGCTTCAAAGGCGCATAAACTTCATTTTCTCTTGTAATTAAAGGTGGGGCCACTTCAATACTCTTTTTATTTTAATTTATTTGTATTACTTTCATTTTTAATTTGTTATATATTTAAAAATATAAATTATATAAATTCCATACTTTATAACCTTAATTTCGTGTAGTCCCGTTTTTTTCCAAAATTACTGAGAATCAATCCCTTCTTTGTAGTGCCCAATCGATACATGAGTTGTGAACTGAGACAAAACGAAAATTTAGGTAGAAATTGATTTAGTTGCGTTTAAAAAGGAGTTGTTACTATAATTGAAAACTAATCCCCATAATTGTCACTTATTTAATGGTGTCATCTTAATCATCTCCTAATTTAAAGCTAATTAATAATCTTTAACTTTAATTTCAAATTCAATTTCCAAAATAAGAGTATATAGAATATTTCTCTTTTTCTCTTTCTCCTTTTATCTTTTCTTCCTTAATTTCTTTTGCTCATTCTCCTTATCATACACACATCATCCATTATAATGGAGTCTACTTTGTCATCTTCTCACGACATTACTCATGCATTGTCAAATTCCAAATATATTAATCACGCCGAAATTGTTCCACTAAATGAAGAACATTCCCATTTCAAAGTTGCGGACAAATCAATAGTTGATTTTGACGAGGATA
>JAPFFP010000001.1:20166419-20176971 GCA_026153255.1 Solanum medicagineum
CGAAATTGTTCCACTAAATGAAGAACATTCCCATTTCAAAGTTGCGGACAAATCAATAGTTGATTTTGACGAGGATAGTTTCCATGAAAATAGAACAAAGAATTCCAATGATCCAATATCCAAGACGAAGAAGGTTTCCACTGTTCCAATGTCGAAGACAAACCAATCCAAGAAGGTTGTTGGTTCTACATTAAATTCCCAAAGTGATGAAGCTTCTTCAAAAAAAGAAAAGAAAATATCAGCACCATTGTTAGTCAGACCTTTATTGCCAAAGTTTTCAACTTTGCATGGTTTTGTGTAAATTTTTTAGTCACAATTAGAATTTGCACTAGAATTTATATAAAAAATTTGTTGTTTCTTGAAATTGATACTATAAGATTTTATTCGTAGTATAAATATTTATTATATATCAGGCAGTATTTATATATATGTGGTTGGATACGAAATTTGATGATTAAATAGTAGCAGTATTTGGAGACTTTGATACAATAAATTTTTATGCATGTATTATATATGCATTTGTGGCAATACAAAAAAAAAAAAAAAAAAGCAAATGGGTATCAACAATAGTTATAAAAATAAGTTTGTGTGATTTGATACGAAATTTGATGATTTGTTATATCAATAAATACATCAGTAAGTAGTAGCATTATTTCTATGGGTTAATATAATTTGTGCATATTTCTTGCTGTATCATTTTTTTTTGTATCATGTACCTATTGTGTTGAATTTTCATGCATGTGTGAGTTGTATTTCAAAAAATTTAAAATACTTGTGTGACTAATAATATACTATAAAAATTTAAATTTTTTTAACACAAAGTATGTCTGCAGCAGTTTGCTAGGATTTTTATTAGTATATTGAAAATCTTTGACACTACCGGTGCACTTCAAGCCAGTGATGATTGAAAAGTCTTTCATGTCTGATGTGTATTTCATTCGAATTATGTTGCTCGATCTCCAGCAACAACAAACATTTCATTATCTGCCATTGAAAATTGCGCGTGGGCACTCGGAGATAGTGATAAAAAATAGTCCGATGAAATGAAACTAATATTTCATCTCCAATAAAGATCTTTTACCTTATGCAAAATCATAGTTATACTTTAACTTGAAACTTAACCTTCACTAGCCTTAAAACTTAACCTTTACTTTTTGGTAGAGTCATGTGCTGATAACGTGTTATGAAACTATATAAAACAATATAAGAGAAGATTTCTTATTACTCTTGAATAATATTCAGATGTCTATAACAATGAAGAAAATCTTTATATTTATAGGAAAAAACTGATTTGGTCTCCAAGTAGGGATTTCCATCAATCTTGAATGGAGCCAAAGATTCACTATTTTTTGACTTTGGGGTATGATGGAATAAAGCAAAATGATTCCTTAACTGTCTGCGCTTCTTTCAATTGTGAAGTAGCAGTTAGTCAATGCAACTTTCGACGCTCATCATGGGTCATCTGGAAACAGTCGTCTTATGTTTTTACACATAGGGGTCAGGCTGCGTACATTCGAAACCCCTCTTACCCCGCAATGGGCGGGAGCCTTTGAGGCATTGGAGTAATATTGTACGCAACCCCTCTTACCCCGTAATGGGCGGGAACCTTTGAGGCATTGGAGTAATATTGTTGTTGTTGTTGGTCTCCAAGTAGGAAATTGAATTCAAGTAAGATTCCTACCTTCTAAAGAATTTACATAAATAGACATTCACCATAAATAAAATATATTTATAACAAAATATTATTTATGTCGCATAAATATTATGCTGTGATGGCTACATATTTGGACGTTCGTATTATTTAAATTTAAATTATAACTCTTGGATAAAAAATAAAAATTAAAAGGAGACCGGAGCAGGTTTCTCTCTCCGTCCCTCATTCTGGTTTCTGTAGGGTTTTCTTTACCTCCTAAAACCCAGATTCCCTACAACTTCCCGGCGATTTGCGCCGGCAGATTCTGTTTCTGAACTCTCTTTCTATATTAACAGTCGAATTTGTAAGCGAAAACCCAATTCAAATCAAAGCCTTCGATATGTCAATCCCGAGGGAGCTCTACCCCGGCCAAGAAGATCTCCCGTACGAGGAAGAGATCCTCAGAAATCCGTTCAGCCTGAAGCAGTGGTGGCGGTATCTAGTGGCACGGGCAGATGCGCCATTCGCAAAACGAAGAGTGATTTACGAACGAGCTCTACAAGCTCTTCCCGGAAGCTACAAATTATGGCACGCGTATCTCCGCGAACGTCTGGAGTTAGTTCGGAATCTTCCAATCAACCACTCCCTGTACCAAGCTCTAAACAACACTTTCGAGAGAGCCCTTGTTACAATGCACAAAATGCCACGGATTTGGATCATGTACTTGGTGAGTTTAACTCAGCAGAAACTTGTTACCCGAACCCGACGTACTTTCGATAGAGCTTTGTGTGCATTACCTGTAACTCAGCATGATAGGATTTGGGAACCTTATTTAGTGTTTGTTAGTCAAAGAGGAATTCCTATTGAAACGTCACTTAGGGTTTATAGGAGGTACTTGAAGTATGACCCTTCCCATATTGAGGATTTGCTTGAGTTCTTGTTGAATTCCGAACTGTGGCAGGAGGCTGCAGAGAGGTTAGCTGGTGTATTAAATGATGATCAGTTCTATTCCATTAAAGGGAAGACAAAGCATAGGCTTTGGTTGGAGTTGTGTGACTTGTTAACACAGCATGCTACTGAAATATCAGGTTTAAATGTGGATGCGATAATTAGAGGAGGTATTAAGAAGTTTACGGATGAGGTTGGGAGGCTTTGGACGTCATTAGCGGATTATTACATTAGGAGGAAGTTGGTTGAGAAGGCGAGAGATATTTTCGAAGAAGGGATGACAACTGTGGTGACTGTTAGGGATTTTAGTGTTATCTTTGATGCATACTCGCAGTTTGAGGAGAGTATGCTTGCCTTGAAAATGGAGGAGATGAGTGATAGTGAAGTGGAGGATGAAGGGAATAACGGTGAGGTTGGGGCAGAGGAAAATGTGGATGAGGAGGATGACAGGTTAAATGTGGCAAAATTGGAGAAGAAGCTTAGAGAGTTTTGGTTAAATGATGACAAGGATGTTGACTTGAGATTAGCAAGGCTAGAACATTTGATGGATAGGAGGCCAGAGCTCGCCAATAGTGTCCTTTTGAGGCAAAATCCGCATAATGTAGAACAGTGGCATAGAAGGGTAAAACTATTTGAAGGGAATCCGACGAAGCAAATATTAACGTTCACCGAGGCAGTTAGAACTATTGACCCAATGAAGGCTGTGGGGAAGCCACATACTTTGTGGGTTGCATTTGCAAAACTTTATGAAAACCATAAGGATATTGCAAATGCAAGAGTCATTTTTGATAAGGCGGTGCAGGTGAATTATAAAACTGTTGATCATCTGGCTAGTGTTTGGTGTGAATGGGCCGAGATGGAACTACGGCACAGGAATTTCAAGGGTGCTCTAGAACTGATGAGACGTGCCACTGCTGAACCAACTGTTGAGGTTAAACGGAGAGGTAATTCTGACTTCCCATTTTGTATCTATGCTCCTTTTTCTTTTCATGACCGTTTCTTATTCTTATCACTTGTTAAGTATTTTACACTTATTAAGTATTTTAGTCCATTAAGCTTAAAAAATAGATCAGCATTAGATCTAATTGAGTCATGGGATACAAGGAAATACTATATTGGTATCGCCGTTCATCAGGAAGTAAAATTTTGAACTAAAATTTTGAACAAGGATTTCATGTTACTTCTGAAGTAAAACAACCTACGGAAGTTCTCTTTCATCCCAAAAAGATAATCTACAGAAGTAGCAGGTGGTGAGAAACTAGCTTGATTTGGAAAAAAATCAGACAGCTCATAGAGGATTCTTTTTTTTTTTTTGAGGGAGACAAGGGCAATTATGTATTCACAAAAAATTCATCATCCAAGATTATGATGAATTGGAAACTTGCATCCACAGAGTGATGGAAACACCCCCATAAGGGTTGTCAGATTACAAGTTCCCTAGGAAATCAACTAAATCTACCACCTCCCTTCCAGATCTTGTCTACACCAAAATATAAAAGGCTAATACACTACATTTTTGTCTTCTTAAAGTTGATGTTTTGCCCTAAAAAACATCTATCGTTCCTTTCTTTCCAAATGGTCGCCAAATGCATGCTGGGATAGTCCTCCACCATTCTTCCTTCCTGCCCCTGCTTCCAGTTCCTGGCCAACTGTTTAAGAGCTCCAGAGTAGTCTTTGGCATCATCTAGCTGGCTCTTAATATACATAAGAACATGGTCCGCAGATTTATAGTTGTTTGACAGTGTATGATAGGTGGCTGTTGACATCATTTTCCTGCTCACACATGAAGCTCCTTGAGCAAATCTGCATATTAGTTTTCTGTGATGCCTCATCTGCTGCCTTCCTGAGTAGCAACCAAGCGAAGCATGACTCTTTTAGTGGGAAATTTCTCGAGACTGAAACTTAGCAAAGTAAAATCTTGTCTCTATTTTATACCCTTCTATCTATAAAACTAATCATATGCTTTTAATTAATTTCTTTGAACTCCATACCAATCTAAGTCTTTAAAAATGCAGCTGAAAAATTTTAAGAAAACATTTAGTATATCTTGACTGAGGAATCTAGATGTCTAATTTCATATGCAGTCAATTGATGCTGTATGGATATTTGGGTAACTCTTGGGTGCTCTCTTCATATTTAACATGCAGTTGCTGCTGATGGAAATGAACCAGTGCAAATGAAGCTACACAAATCTCTAAGGCTTTGGTTACTGTTTGTGGATTTGGAGGAGAGTCTAGGAAGCTTAGAGTCAACTCGTAAGGTCTATGAGCGAATTTTGGATCTGAGAATTGCTACACCACAGATTATAATAAATTATGCAGTACTTCTAGAGGTATGAATTTCATTCTAATCATTACATACTATCATTCTACTGTTTTATGTGCTCTTAAAGGAATGGGGTATGAACCATTTCTGTGTTTGCATCTTCCCCTCTTATTTTCCACGATTTATCCTCTAGCCTAAGATATTTTACAAAACTTTTGAAGATTTAATTCTGTGAGGGGCAAAATTGGGATTAAATTCCCAAAGCTGAGGTGCTATTGGAAGGGAAAAATTGATGAGAAAAAGGAATAAGGAACCAATAGTGGGAGAAAGATGGAAGGCAACATGTTTTGCCTTCTGGGTCGAGCTTGTCGCAACGGGCTTGCCTAGTGCGGGTTTACTTCTCCTGTATGGTTTGCGAGCTACTGCATAGGAGCAAGGGTTTACTCCATGCTCACCCAAAGGGTTGCGGTTGCGAGTTCCCCTTGTCATCAAAATGATGGAAGGCAACATGAGTGAGCATGGTGATCTCCAGATTGAAAAGGATTCCAATCAGCAGGTTTGTTGATTTGAGAATATTCTTGGGATATAAATGTGTCATTAAGAAGGATTCTTGAAGCATTCATAGTGTAGGTAACATAGAGCTTCTGCAATCAAACAACTATTCTAGATCTTCTTCCCCATAAGAATGCGGAGTATATGAGTTTATTAAAGAACTATTAAGTACATTAGACATTCATCACTTCTCACTTAGGAAGCTATATATTAGTATATGAGTTTATTAAAGAACTACTAAGTACTTGGTTTGCTTTTTACTAGGCAAAATTTCTTTTAATTTCCTTCCAAGTGAAAATTGTAAACAAAATATCAGAAAGTATCTTTTACACAAATCCAATTAGTGGGGCAATGTCCTTATGCTGTGTGATGCTATCGTAATGTCTGCTTACAACATACAATCCTTCCACTCTTATCTTTACTGTTATGAATTTCCATATAGAAGGGCTTTTGTATAGTTAGTGACTATCTACTGGTAAGCTTCATTATTGTTGTTGTGTAAATGGGTATACGCAGTGAAATTCCAGCCAAGTGGGGAGATTGAGAGATATAAAGCAAGGTGTAGCCCCTCTATTGATTTTCCATCTGTGAATAGACTCTTCCTTCTTTCTGCCTGTTTTGCTGATTAAGTAATTATTATTGTTTCCATCAGAAAATGATTCTTTTATGATTTCACAAAGAAATTGAAAGACCAAGATAAATGATTAAGAAAACCAAGAGGATAAAGTGAAGATAAAAAAAAACGATGCATACATTTGAGTTCAAAATGTAAAGAATCGAGAAAAGAATTTTGGATATCTTTGTTCTCTCGTGCTATTGGATTTAAACTATAATATCTGTTATTCATTTTGTCTAGGATCACAAGTACTTTGAGGATGCATTCAAGGTTTATGAGAGAGGTGTGAAGATCTTCAAGTACCCACATGTAAAGGATATATGGGTTACCTATCTTTCCAAATTTGTGAAGAGATATGGGAAGTCAAAGTTAGAACGAGCTAGAGAGTTATTTGAGCATGCTGTAGAAGAGGTATGTATATGACAGTATGTTTTTTTCGTTCAGTCAACATATTTAATATTGGTTTTCTATGATATAATTCTGAACTGTAAAATCAATTCTTCTTTGCTCCAATATGGTAAGTTCATCAATGGTCATTTTTTGAATTCAATCATTCGTTGTTGTGATTTGCATGTTTGGTTCTCAACTGATGTTTCAAAATCTCATGAGTTTTTCCTTGTATTTCTCGAATTCCCTTGATGAATATGTGGAGATGTTGCCATTGCTCTGATATTGGGACATTTGTTTCTCATTAGCAATATCATATCCTTGTGCGTTTAGAATGTACATAAGGGCACCATCTGCTTTTTTGACTGTATGCACAGATCTGATATTCTTTCGAATTCCTTGGACTTGCGTACCCATTGACCCTTTTTTTGGGTGCAATTTTGTGTCAATCAGTCAACTAACCCCAACACTTCCTCTGGTGTAACTTTGTATTGTAATTTAAAAGAAAATTGGCGGATTTACGATAGCAACAGGCTTAGTAACCTTTGGCTACCTAGATGTTGCGGGAGGCACCTGTTTCTGTTTAAAAAGTGTCACCACGTATCTTATTCTTCAGTTACTTTCCAAATTATCCTTTTGGTCTTCCATCATTCTCTACTTTTTATATGATAGTATTCTGCCTGGATAAGGTTGTCAAGAGTGGTAGACAGCTCATTGAATCATTTTATGCATTATGCTGTGTATCTTGATTTTTTCCCCTTGGGTTTAGTTTGAGGTCTTTTCATGTCTACCTGTGTGCATCTTATATTTATTTTGGATGCACAAATGTACACACAGCTTCTCCTATGTTGCCTGTAATTTGCCGGAATCCTGTTGTTTTTAGTCTAGAATCCTGTATTGGCCGTCTCTTGGGTGATAGTTGCACTTCCAAATTATGGGAGAAATTTTGTTGAATGCTGTAAGCAGAGGCTCTTATTTAATTTCTAACTACCTCTTGTCTCTATAGTTGCATCTTAAAGCATGTTCCATTAATTCTGTTTGTGAAAGTATGTTTGGATACCCACCTTGTACTGTTTCCATTCCCACCAGGCCCCTGCTGATGCTGTGAAGCCATTGTATCTTCAATATGCTAAATTAGAGGAAGACTATGGTCTTGCGAAGCGGGCTATGAGGGTGTATGATCAAGCTACAAAAGCTGTTCCAGCAAATGAAAAATTGAGCATGTACGAGATCTACATAGCTCGTGCAGCTGAGATATTTGGCGTTCCAAGAACACGGGAGATATATGAACAAGCAATTGAGTCTGGGCTTCCAGACAAGGATGTGAAAGTTATGTGCTTGAAGTATGCTGAACTTGAGAAGAGCCTAGGAGAGATTGATCGTGCCCGTGCACTATACAAGCACTCATCACAATTCGCAGACCCTAGATCTGACCCTGATTTCTGGAACAAGTGGCATGAGTTTGAGGTGCAGCATGGTAATGAGGATACCTTCCGAGAGATGCTCCGTGTGAAGAGGAGTGTATCTGCAAGCTACAGCCAGGTAAAAAAAAAAACACCAATTAATCATTAAGTTAGCCACTTGTGATGTCCTCAAGGTCAGTAAATTAGGGACCTCAATAGTATTCTCACGAAGAATTAAGACCAAAGGGTACGTGCGGCATAGCTTATCCACAAAAGAAAGAGTACCTGCAGCATAAAAGAAGGTTAAGGGGGGAAATTGTTTTGGTATTTGATGGCTTCTACTAGGAATGAACCTTGTATAAGAAGAGGATTAATCTGGTCGGAATGCTAGTTCCAACTTAATCAGAATAAAGTAATTACTCTGCGATGTGTATCATCCATCATGGCATATAATTAACCTTGGAAGATGACAACCTAGCTTCTACTTAGACTTGGTCGCTGGGAAATCTATTGTATTAGAGCTGCTTATGTATAATGCCAGGAAATTTCTTTAAAATAGGAAGGTCTCATGATGTAGTTCTTAGCTTAAGTGACTACCATTTCTAGCTTCTTGGTGTATGAATTATGAGACTTTAAATCTCTTTGAGACAACTTCTTTGTGATTTTAGATCTATCTTACCTCTCTTTTAGCACCTTAAATTGCCACATGTCACACTACCAAATTCAGTGAATTTGGAGATCTACATAAAATATGACTGAACCATCTCAAGTGACCATCTTACATGTTATCCTCTTATATCTGTCCATGCTTATGTCTTAATTTAATTTGATCATTTCCTGTTATTTTCTGGTAAGATCACATACTCGTTTTAATATTAGGCCGTTGAGAGCCAACCATTCATTTGCTGCACTTCATAACATTGTTGATCTGAGAACTGTTCTGTAGCACTCCTATCGTGCTCCAGTTGAATTATCCTATTTTAGTTCTTTATGCTCAACTTTCATCTGTCATTGCGTTTTTTTGAAGATTTGAATTGTTGGACGTATCAAAAGGGATATTTGAGTTGTTTGTAGTAGTGTTTTGTTTCTTTTTTTTTTTTTTTTTTTTTTTTTTTTTTTTTTTTGGGATAAGATAATAGATTCCGGAGAAGGCATCAAGAAGATGCATCATTTACAAAGCATAGAGCTAATCTAGAGTAACATAGAAAGGTACAAGACGTCGTTAGCTCTATTTCAAAAGGGCTAATATAAACCTAACGAATCTCATTTGATAATTGTTCTTTTGCAAGCTAAACCTGAAGTTCCTCTATTCTGTCTGTCTTCAACTAACCAGCTAACCCTCATTATCTAGAGTGCTAGCCTTTCTATTGTTCTAACTTTTGGTTAACATCGTTGCTGGTTTTCTCGACGACACAATCATATGCAAATAGCATGCACCACTGAGTTCTCAAATGATCTGCTATCAATTAATTCACCCAAAAGTAAGGAAATAACTATGGGTTTAAGGCAGAGCTGTGGTGTAAATCTATGGTTTAGGAAACTCCACTCTATATCTGACCTTTTTGACCTTTTCTTCATACACACTCTTTTAGATAGTCTTGTATGCCAACACTCATGGATCTGGCATGATATTTGTTTTGCTGTAATTATATTTTCACATTTCTGCATTTCTTGAACTTTGTTGATTGACCTTACTGTGTCATGCTTCTTATACCTGCAGACGCATTTTATCCTCCCGGAGTATCTCATGCAAAAGGACCAGATGCAGACCCTTGAGGAAGCAAAGGATGTGTTGAAAAAAGCTGGTGTTGCTGATGATGAGATGGCAGCTCTTGAGAGGCAGTTAGCGCCCCCTGAAAATGATACAAAGAGCAAAGAACAGAGTCGGGTAGTTGGATTTGTAAGTGCAGGAGTAGTTGAGTCAAATGGACAGAAAGTCGCAGCAAAGAATGAGGATATTGAGCTACCTGAGGAAAGTGATTCTGACGAGGATGAGAAGATTGAAATTGCACAGAAAGATGTCCCTGATGCAGTGTTTGGAGGTCTAATCCGTAAGAGGGAAGGTGATGAGGCAGAGGAAAATCCTAGTGCCCAGAATAAAGGTAGTGATGGCCCTCTTGGCGCACTAGAAAGAATAAAACGAAGGAAACAACAAGCATCTTAGAGTTGGTTGTATTTTTGTGCTGCACTTGTTGCTTTGAAATTTTTGACCTAATTCCTAATCCTGTAAATCGAAGTTAGATTGTTGTATAACATTAGTTTCCCATAGAAGGTGTACATTCACTCGTTATTTGAAGTACACGATGCTTATTCCTCTCCATTGGAAAGTAGCTTAGTGTTTTTTCACTGCAAGAATGCTTTAGTATTCAGAATTGTATTTTGCTATTATTTTTCTCTATGAGTTGAGCAAAGTTTCTCCTTTCATCTGTATGTTAGCAATTTGCCTTTTAGCCAAATGTGTTAATCCTCTTCTTTTATAGAAAGACATAATTGTAAAAATGTGACTGGTAACACATGGTACAACTTGTTCTGTAGTCACTTTTTTACCTGAAGAGGATACTGACCCTCTTAAAGAGGGTTAAAAGAACAGAAATGTTTTCCTTCTCTAGCAAAGCATATGATGCAATAAAAAATTCTGTCTAATCATGATATGTTTAGGAATGCGTATCACTGAGCACAACAATATTTGGAGCCAATTCGTTATCTTTCTCCTAATACCAAAATCTATGATGAATGCTCTTTGAAAAT
>JAPFFP010000001.1:20177071-20197231 GCA_026153255.1 Solanum medicagineum
GCCAAGGCCACCCCCAAGGGTACTGCTGCCATTGTGGGGGTTGTGCCGACTGTCCACCCGAGCCAGAGTATCCACCCATCTGCCCACCTTTGCCACCACTGGATCCTGAGTTGCCGCGACCACCACCAGTAGTTTTTCGACCACCACTGTTTTTCCGTCCATTAGAGTTCGAACCACTAGTGTGTTTCTTTTTCGAACTACCTAATTTCTCAGAAGTATCCAGACCATTGTCATGCGTCGTGGCCATCAAGGCAGATTCCATGGTTGCCTCCTTGGTGATTAATGACACCTTGGTGATTAATGAGATGGATGGACTCCTTATAAGGCTTAGGCAATCCTCCTCCCTTTGAGTTAGCTTTTGGGGTGTCAGTTAGGCCCAAGACCTAATTTCATCATGGTATCAGAGCAGACTCTCGCCTAATACGATGGTGGGGGCTAAACTCAGCGAGGACGCTGAGTCCCTACGGGGGGTGAGTGCAGTAGTGCGCAGGGTCTGAGCTGTGTGCGGACGCCTGGCTTGCTGGCTTGCTAGAACTCCCACATCGGAAAAAAGAGAGGGAGTCCTGGGCTATTTAGTGAGGGACCGGTAGCTTAACCTATGAGGCGCCTTTAGGGGCTTTTCCCTCAAGGGGACAAAACCGTGCGCCTGGGCTGTGTGCGGGCAAAGCGGACAATACTCCACAGTGTTGGTGCCGGGTCATTACAGATGGTATCAGAGTAGGGCCCGTCTCACCCAATGTTGGGCCCCCGAAAAAATTGCCCATGCACCAGATGCTAACCACTGGGCGTGAAGGGGAGTGTTGAGACGAAAAGTCCCATGTTGGGCCCCCGAAATTGCCCACGCACCAGATGCTAAGCACTGGGCGTGAGGAGGGGTGTTGAGACGAAAAGTCCCACATTGGTGGTTAATGAGATGAATGGACTCCTTATAAGGCTTAGTCAATCCTCCTCCCTTTGAGCTAGCTTTTGGGGTGTGAGCTAGGCCTAAGACGTAATTTCATCATGGTATCAGAGGAGGGCCTGTCTCACCCATGTTGGGACCCCGAAAAGAAAAATTGCCCACACGCACCAGATGCTAAGCACTGGGCGTGAGGGAGGGTGTTCAGACAAAAGTCCCACATTGGTGGTTAATGAGATGGGTGAACTCCTTATAAGACTTAGGCAATCTCCTTTGAGCTAACTTTTGGGGTGTGAGTTGGGCCCAAGACCAGAAGGATGTTTTAAGGTAATACAAAAAGTTTGTATATTAACTGTGGAGGTCAAAAGAGATTGCAAAATAAAAATTGGCAAAAGTTGTAAATATTGTTAAGGAATCCATTAAATTTTTGTGTCACATGTCTCAGTAGGTTTCTACTAATACACGTTAGAAGCCCATGCCCTATATTTAGTTGTCAGCTAACGATTTCAGATATTCGTATTCAAAATAAAAAATCAAAATCGCATTACATCATCCGTTTATACGATTTCAGAATAAAAAGATATTCGTATTCAGAATAAAAATATCACGCAGGCACATCAAGGTGGCCCAAGCTTCTGCCCTCTATGTTGGGTTAGCTTTATTTACACACACACACACACTATTTTGGCTTCGTTTTTTCTTCAAAAAGCAATCAAAATTCACAAAAAATTAGCAGCAAAGTCCGTAAATTCTCCATGGATAGTTGTTCTTCCAACTCCAAAGGCTAAGGATTACTAATGCTCCGTATAAAAACTCCAAAATATCTTTCGAGGCACTATTTTGAGCTTTTTCTCCAAAATAATCCAAAGATAATTATAAACAGAAGTACCTTTTCAAAGCCGTTAACAAGTCCTCCGCCCATTCTCAATGTTTATGATTGTGAAATTAATTAATCAAACAAAAACTTTTATTTTTTACAAAAGATAGTATTCAGCATTTTATTTTATTTTTAATAACACCATCTAGTCTCATTAGTTTCATTTCTTTTCTTGTTCGATTATGAACTTTTTCTGAAACATAAAAATTAAATTGAGGTAGGAAAATGAAAAATGGAGAGGAAATTACAGAACTAAAAAAAAATCGTGTACATTCAGATAGCCAACAAACCAAACTAGTCAGTTTCCCTGCATTTAAAAGTTTTCAAGTAATACATTATTACTCCCTTCCAATATTGTCGTCATTTGTCACGTACGTCCCCTTTCGAGCGTAAATTAAGACAAATTCAACTATATTTTATAATTTAAACTCATATATTAAAAGAAACTTCACACAAAATATTACAAGCAATTTATAAGCAAGGGATAACAAGTAGTAGCATAAAAATAAAATTACAAGTAGGTAGAGCAAAATCTCAATGCATGATATTAATAAGGAGATTGATTACATAAAAAGAAAAGAACAAGCCAACAGAAGTCGCCGGAGCAAAACCACCGCCGGTAGCCATCGCCGGTGAAGGTGCAATGTTGTCCGATTCAAAGTCTTGAGCCACCGTAATATTCATCTTCAAACAAACTAGGAGAACATAAAAAATATAGAAAAACTTAAGGCAAGCCATTGGTGATATATAACAAAAATCTTTTAATGATAAAAAATATTAAGTTTATTTATTTTTTTGGTAGAAAGATCGGAGAAGGCATAATATTTATAGTGAAGCAAAGCTTGTAAATTTTGAACCTTATGTTCTGTGACATCAAAGAGGTATAGATTCTGTTTATTGCATGTATGCCATTTGGATAGGGGCATTTTTGTTGGAAAAATTGGTGTCCTTTTACTATAGGATAAAGTTGGACACGTTTTGTTAAACCATCTAATTGAATTTATGCTCCTTTTTTGGCTTTTGATTGAATTTAACTAGTCGATATTTTTTATTTTTTACTTCGTACGTTGATTTTTACTTGTCACATTTGACACATATTAAAAAATAATAAATTAATACTATTATTTTATCTTATTATTTCTATTAATTGGTTAGCACTAGATTTGATAAAAATAATCAGAGAATAAATAATTAATTCTAGGGGTAAATGTTCAATTCTTTGATTCGGTGTTGTTAAAGTTTAATTCAATTTTTAGATGTTTGATTTTTTAAAAATGAACATCATATTCGGCACCAAACTAGAACAATTCGATTCGATTTTTCAACTTTGATTCAATTTATTTTTTATATGTTTAAAATGATTTTTCAATACTAATTAAAAATAAAATAAAAATGATTTTAGTTTGCAAAGTTGCAATTTTGCACTTTCCAGTTTCACAGTTTGTACTTTGCAGTGCAACTTTAGTATCGTATATATCTAATTGAATTAATTAGAGTTGGACTTAAATTACATATGGTGCAGTACTGCAGTAAACACCTATTTTAAATACTGATTTAAATTAATTAATTTAAACGCGCTGAAATTTAATTTGTAATGGTACAATGTAATTAAACAACTTTAAATTAATATATTAATTATTTATGTACTTTGAACTCATGTATTGTGAATTGTGATTTGTGAAAGGCAAAGTCGGGGGAAGTATTGGAAAGTTTTGAAACGGAAGTAGGGCTTGGCCACTTGGGTTAATACTTTTGAATAAGCTTGGGTTAATACTTAATATTTAATAATGGGCTTGGGTTTAGAAATATATATTAATAATATAATATAATAAAATTTCAATTTTTGAGTGCACCGCGATTTTAGGACCCTTACACTGAAAATCGAACTGACGAATCAAAATTTTTGAAAAAAGAATTAAAGTTACATCAAAAAATCAAAAAATTAACATTGAAAAATTGAATTAGTTCGCTTAATTAAATTTTTCAATTTTCTAATTTTTTTGCCTCCCACCACTACTTTTGTTCTTAAATCCACTATGCACATTTATATAAAGGCTAAAAGCATTCATGCTATATTCAAAGAATGTTGGAGTGAATATGTGGAATGATTATTCATATGATTGTTAATTACAATCTAGGCCAAACACATGTGTAATCTTTTAAACTTGGCCCTAAATTTAATTTTGACACTCCAATTCAACCTTATTCCATTTTAACTCTTCAACTTTAATTTTTCATATTCCATTTTGACACTTTTGTCCAAAGAATCAACAACATGAGGAGAGTGTGCTCCACATGCCATAAAAACTAATTAAAAATAAATAAACCCTCTAACTTGCCCTCATTTTTTTTTTTATTTTGACATACGGTTATGTGTGTGTTTGATCCCAATTAAATGATTGTTGTGTGAATTTTTAATCGTTAAGTAAGATTCTAAATCTTTTAATCAACAAAGGTTCCTATCTCATTAACGAAGAGTAGTGATATTGAGGATGGTAAAAAATCAAAGAAGAAATAAAATTGGATTTAAAAAGATAAATAAAATATTTTTTTGGCTTTCATTCTCTTAGAGATGGCCAAACACATATGTAGCCCCTTAAACTTGGCCTCAATTTTCATTTTGGCACTCCAACTCAACTTTGTTCCATTTTAACCCTTCAACTCCAATTTTCATATTCCATTTTGACACTTCTAACCAAGGAATTAACAAAATGGGAGGGAGTGTACTTCACATACCATGACATGACATAAAAGTCAATTAAAAATACATACACCACCCTTCTAACTTGACTTTATTTGTTTATTTTGACACATTATCTTGTCTTTGTCTATTTTAACCTTTCAACTTTATTTTTTATGTAGCATTTAAACACAATTACTAATTTCGTTAGTTTTTTAATTTTTTCTTTATTTTTATTTTTTTATTTTATAATCGAAGTTTGTCCGTTAGGTTTAAAATTTTTCTTAAAGAATTAATAGACAATTTTTTTTCTTTTTTTTAGAGTTTCTTTATAATTTTTTTTAAAAAAATAACCAAGGAAAGTATGTTGGTTTTCTTTTTTAACTAACTAATTAAATTAAATAACATCATATATTTTTATGTTTTTTCACATTCAAGCTTTGTGGATTTAACTCAAATACTAATTCATATTTTTTGTATACATAAAGCTTTGTGAGCTAAATCTACAAAGCTTGAACATGAAAAAAAAATAAAATATATGATGTTATTTAATTTAATTGATTATTTAAAAAAGAAAATCGACACACTTTCTTTGGTAAAAAAATTATAAAGAATCTCTAAAAAATATTATTACTTTAAAAAATTATTTGTTAATTTTTTAAGAAATTCTTTTGAAAACTAACAGACAAACATCGACATTAAAATAAAAAAATAAAAAGAAGAACAAATATACAATAAAAAAATTATAAAATTAGTAATTGTGTTTAAATGCTACGTAGAAAATAAAGTTGAAAGGTTAAAATAGAAGAAAGGAAAGTGTCAAAATAAAAAATAAAATTAAGTTAGAGGGGTTGTGTATGTATTTTTAATTGGCTTTTATGTCATGTCATGGCATGTGAAGTACACTCTCCCCCATTTTATTGATTCCTTGGATAGAAGTGCCAAAATGAAATATGAAAACTGGAGTTGGAGGGTTAAAATGGAACAAGGTTGAGTTAAAGTGCCAAAATGAAAATTAAGGTCAAGTTTAAGGGCTACATATGTGTTTGACTCTTAGAGAAAGTGTGATGCACGCAATACTCTTGCCACATCACTTAATTGTGTTTAAATGGTACACTTTTAATGATGTTAAAGTGTCTACTTGGAACAAGCCGTAGTTAAGGTACCGAAATGAAATTTAGGGCCACGTTTACGGGACTACGTATGTGTTTGACCTACCACGTAAGTAGATAGTGTTTTATCTAACAAATGTTACCCAAATATTATATTTCTATTAAAATTTATATACTACAAAATAATGAGTTAAATAAGCTTTTATCATATTTGTTTTTCAAAAATAAAATAAAATGAAATTATTTATTTCTAATTAGTAAAATAAATGTAAATACAAAATATGGGTTATACTAGTTATGATTGTACTTTTTTAAATTTAAGTGCGAGGTAACAACACACATCAACATGTGATTTAACCTCTTTTTTTTTTTTTTTTCCGAATATCAACTCTTGTTTGATGCTTTTCTATAAGTAAAAGTATTTATAACTTTTATGGGCCAACTATTGTAACTTGACATCGACAAGGACATTAAACATTTATTCAAAGCTTATTTGCTTTTAATCTAATCAGACTTTGCTACGAGATCTGCTCAGCTACTTTTATTATAATTTATTTTTGTTTCCATTTTGGTGAATTGAATGTGTTAGCAAAAAATTTTAAAATGAGAAAATGACATTTCTATCATAAATAAAATATTGTAAAACCTAGATCTTATTGATAATATATAATTGAGAGTACATTTTTATTCTTTTCTTTGATTCTTTTATTTGAATGATTTTGGAATTGAGGATTGTTAGTTCGTATTTTTTCAAATATAAATCGATTTTATCTCCTTGTGATGTATTTGATCACTAGAAATATCCTGCGGTGACTTTGACAAAGGTAGTATTTGATGCTTTGAATTTTTTATGAATTTCCCAAGAATTTATGTAATTCTGAAATCCGATGCCTTGTGATCATTTTATGAATACGGAAGATTTTATTGAATATATTCGAGATATGATGTCTTGACATTTTTTTAATAATCTCTTCAATCGGGTAGAGACTTTTGAGAAAAACAGTATTTGATGTCTTGATCTTTTTGTAAATATTGTAAGAGTTTATGAAATAATTCATGATATGATCACTTTGTTTTTGAGAAAGATAATATTTGATACCGTTTATCTCTTTATGAATATCAAAAGATTATGGGACATTCAAGACCTAAATCTCTTTATGAATACCCAAGACTTTAATGGATATTTGAAATGTCTCTTCAAAAAATCGTTAAAAGAAACATTAAGAAAAGACCTCATGAGGTCTTTTTTTCCCGTTAGGTCGCTAAAATGCAGGTAGCTTTTTTGTGGAGACCTCATGAGGTCGCCAAATAGAGACCTCATACGGTCGCTAATTTTTTTCCGATTTTTCCAAAAAGAGACCTCATGGAGCCGCTACTTTATTTTTATTCTATATTTTAATAAAAGAGACCTCATGAGATCACAATTTTATAATTTATTTTTATTTTATATTTATAAAAAGAGACTTCATGAGGTCTCTATACTTTATAAATTTATTTAAATTCATATAAATAGAGACCTCATGAGGTCCCCTTTTCAAAACGTACAAGACAAAAGTGACCCATGAAGTCTCCTCCCCGGGAAAAAAAATACAACAAAGTGACCTCATGAGGTCTCTTTTCTAGAAAATAAAATGCAACAAAGCGGCCTCATGAGATCTCTTTTCTGGAAAATAAAATGCAACAAAGTGACCTCAGGAGGTCTCTTTTTTGAAAAATAAAATGCAAAAAAGTGACCTCATGAGGTCTCTTTTCTGGAAATAAAACTGATAGCTTATTACCGCTTTTGCAGCTTTTCACCTATTATTTAATTCAATATATATTTTACTCAGCCAAATCAAATTCAAAGAGTTACCAACGATACAACAAAAGACATTTACTAAATATTCTCTTATCAACTCAATATAAAAGAAACTTGAAATTAATTTGAATTTAAGCGAATAAAACATAAAAGTCATAAATTAAATAATAGGATTTCAAAGTTATCATGCATTTACAAAACACATAATAAGTCTCATAAAACAACCATAAAGTAAAAAATTTAGATTATATCTATTACAACTCTATACTTCAATAATGTGACGATGAGTTTGTCACATATTCCTCATCATCTTCCTCACTACTAGACTCATCGATCGAATCTCTTTGTTGACCATACACGGGATGTTGAGTAGATTGAGATTGAGAAGGTCGAGAAGGGCAAACGACATCACCAAGACAAGGGAGAATCCCTCGTGAAGCAAGTAATGCATCAAATTGAGCCTTAAGACCCCCATATGATCTATGTCCCTCCGTCTTTCTCTAGCATGTGCACTTTCTACTTGACTAGATAACTCATCTATCCTTAAAGCCAAATTAGTCTTCCTCGATCCACCACCATAGGACCTACCTAGGCCTTCTAGCTCAAAATGATATTCATGAAAAGTCCATTGTGGTATGCCATAAGCATATCCATATCTACTTGGACCACCAATTAAGTCTAGCCAGACTCTCTCAACCTACTCTTGGCTAACTGGCATGCTGTGAATATCTTCTGGCAAACTTGACGAAAATCTTATAATGTTAGAAGATATCGATTCTGAATTGAACAATAATAATATTAGAACATAAAGTAACTATTATTTAAGTTAATGACTTACATAGGTTATTTCAGCTTGTGGCTCAACCCAAACATCTGAATCTTTGAAATTTTCCTTTTTCTTTGTGTATGTAGCCTTGAATGCCTCGGCCTGAGTTACTGGCCTCCCCAACTCCTTTTCCTGCAAATGAATTAATTGCATTCTAATCAAGAGTACTAACTAAATATTATTACCTTAAAAAATGATCTTGTTATAAGTATTTTAGAAGTATATGATCTTAGTTGCAATCTTTTTTTTCCCCAAAACACATTCAAATGCTTCCCGTGAAACAAATCATTGAGTTATATTGTATTACTCACACAACAAAGTGATTGAAAGATATTTATCAACAAAAAAGTTACAGTATCAAAATAAAAGCACTAGAATCATCTTTAAAGAGAAAAATAAGAGCATCTTGATCTTTGATTAGCTATCAACAGTCGGTCTAGCTACTAAAAATAACAATGAACATTCATGATAAGTAGATAATAGAGGATAAGTTTTACGAAATCTTCATCAACTAATATGGATGATAATTTCTTCCCATTAGCAATTATAACACCATTAGAAGTTGTAATCATACCATATAAGCATTGTATAGGCTCCATATACCATTTATGGAATTTAACCTTTGATTTGTATAGACTATATAAATAAGTAACCATGTATAATAATCTCAAGCTAAATATTTTGTCAAATCATTTTTTTAATCAATTTTTGGGTATGTGGCCCATTTTATTATATAATTTTAAATTTAAGTTGAGCTAAAGCCCAATACAATCTGATTTGATCCAGGACTATTGAAAGTCGGTTATTACTACTTAAGAACCGACCTACTTTATTTAGAAAAACCCTAGGTTTCTTATAAAGTTACCCCCTTTTTCTCTCCTTTGTCTCTGCCGTTTTCAATGTGGGACCCAACTCTTCATTTTCTCATCCTCCGCTTTTAGGTTACCAATTATATTCATTGTGCATGTGTGGATCCTTCTTGTATCAGTTTTCAAAGGTGAGTCCTTTCTGCGATCAAACTGATTTCTCGATTCCTGCGTTTCTTCTCGATGTTTCATTTCCTAAAATGTTCTTGTCTGGTGTTTCTGTTCCTCCGGTATCGTCTCCAATAGAAACACCCTTTTGTGAGAAATTAAGACCACCAATCTCATCGCTGACCTGTAAGTAGTTGTCTTCCCCCCTCTGTGTTTCCTCTCTGTGTTTTTGTCATTTCTATCCATCTTTGACCTCTTGTCTTTCATCAGAAAGCCACCTAGAGAGGATGACTTAGTCATTTGACTTTTGATACGTGCTGGATGTGGATGCATGCTCCAAGATCTGACCTGGTTATGGCTTCTTATCTTTTGCTGATTTTGAGTTCTTTTTTGATGGCTGATTAGCCTAGGCATAGCTATTTTTTGCACACCAACTATTGTTGGCATTATTTGTAAATATTGTGCTGTGCAAAAATTTTGTACTGACTCTGCACTTCCTGACTCATAATACTGGTATCCTATTTATCTATGTTCAAAATTACTTTTTCTATGTTAGAAAGATGTCTAAATGAAGTATATGTATGTGTTAATTCTGTGTCACATGCTATATTTGCTAAATAGTCAGCTAGATTGTTAGCTTCATAAACCACATTCACTATTTGACTCTACATGACTATAACGATAGCAAATATATCTTCAACAATTTCACAATCTCCTATGGTATCCTCTAGGACTTTGAAATTATGTTCATCAGACTCAATGAGTTGGTTTCTAGAATGATAGGACTCGTCTGTTCGTTTAAGCTTCCTTGATGGCCTTTTCCTCAGCAACTGTGTTAGAACATGTCCCAATATAACTAGATTCAGCATGATTAAGTTACCTTGGTGATCCCTAACACAGAAGCCAAATAAGCTTTTTTCCATATTTCCTCTACTTGCTCTATTAGTGTTACATTTTTACCATCCCAGCCGTGGTACTCTCCACCTTATGATTCTTACCTTCAATGATGGTATATATCTCAGAAGCAGCTCTTAATTTCAATCCACTATTTAGAAACTCTTCCCGGCTAGGTATAACTGCCCTAATAAGCTGCTATATGATCTTCTGACAATTGTTTTGGAGTGTCCAATAGGATATAGATTTCTCATGGCTAATGACATTTCTTCTCTTCCATAGTTCCCAAGTTAGAATGACTGGAATGACATTCATGATAGATTTGGCCTTCAGTTTAGCTGCATGTTTCCATTATTCCATAATAGTAGTATGAATGTTGCCTGTGTGGACAACAAATTCTGCACATGAAACAAACTACCTCCAAAGTCTTATGGCTATGGGGACTGTATATTAGTAAAAGATGATTTAGGGTCTCACTAGTGTCAGTGTCACAGCAGTAACATCTTGTGTTCAAAATTTGCATCCACTATGATCCCTCCACTCCCATCCCCACCCTCCTAATTTTTTGACAGATCAGATTCTATGTGTCTATGGCATGTTAAGTCAACTTATTTTCTACTATTTAAATAGATCACTTACTATGAACTTATAACACATTTCTCTATCCTCTATTCAACAAACAAAAGGTGCATAAATGTCTCTTATATATATATATTATATAAATTGAATGCATAACAATAAAACAAACATATTAACACATGATTTTTTATTTTTTTTATTAATTTATTTTAATAAATAGAAAATTAACAAATAAAAATGACAGGTTCTGGGGGGAAATTGTTAGAGAATCATTTTAGAGAACATCAATAAGGCAAAGACAATGTAAAAGATATCCCATGGAACAAACTCAACCATTTGAAGCATAAGATTTCTTATGCTTCAAGTGGTTGGATTTGTTCTGTGGAGTATCTTTTATACTATCTTTGCCTTTTTGATAATTTCTTGGATGATGACGATTCTCTAACATTTTTTCCCCAGAATCTGTCATTTTTATATGCTAATTTTCTATCTATTAAAATAAATTAATAAAAAAATACAAAAAATCAAATGCTAATATGTCTATTTTATTGTTTACGCATTCAATTTATATAAAAATAATTAAATAGAATAAAGAGAAATATATAGAGAGAAATGTATTATAAGTTCATAGTGATCTATTTATATAGTAGAAAATAAGTTGACCTAACATGTGATAGACACATAGAATCTTATCTGGCAAAAAATTAGGAGGGTGAGGATAGGGGGATCATAGTGGATACAAATTTTGAACACAAGATAAGAAATATGATCTGATGAAATATTTAGTTTGAGATTATTATATGTGGTTACCTATTTATATAGCCTATACAAATTGCATCAAAGGTTAAATATTTAGTTTGAGATTATTATGTATTAGAACACCATTGTAAGTTCTTAAGCACATTTTGTTAGCTAGATATGCGATTTTGTTTAGTTTTCAGGAAGAAGGAGTAAGCATGTGTTGGTAGCCATAAGCTTGATTTTGTGAGGTTTTAATAGAATTTGGAAATAAGTATGCATGAACGAAACATTTGGAAGCTGGAAGACATCATTTGGTTCAAAAATAGGAGATGACGACCAAGCTAAAAGCCACTAGATTGGGTTGGTAATAAGGTCTTGGAACAATTAGGCATGGTACAATCCGACACAAGCAAGCACAATACATGAAAAGGGTGTACTAGACAGTGAAAATATTTAGAAAACAATTTGGACAAAGGAGCACACCATGAGCTCCTTCAAGGGTCGTGATGCACTGTATGGCTCGTGGAGCTACAACTAAATTTCAAGTTCTGTAGCAATAGTACTAGAAGTAAGGGGTGGGGGGGTATTTGGCCATCATGGTTCAATGAATGTAAACATTGTGTCTTGGAATGATAAGGGACTAAATTGTAGAAGGAATTACAGTGCTATCAAAAACATAATAAGAACTTGGAGAACATATGGGCATGTTTCAAAAGACAAAAATGGAGAGGGAGGTTGCCAATATAGTCAAAGAAATTTGGGGTGGTTGGTGGGCAAATTGAGTGCAACTAGAAACTAGTCGCGAGGGAGGCATAGTATCTATGCAGGATAAAAATATATGGGATGGGAAAGTAAGTAGTGTGCTAGCATATTCTTTCTTGTTGTTTCTCTAGGAAGAATCTGAATCTTAAATAGCACCTAACAGGTGTTTATGTCATAGATAATAGAGCAAAAAAGGAAGAAATCTTGTGGGAATAGCGGGAATCCAGAGGTCTACTCACGAGCCTTTGGGTCCTCTGTGGGGATTTCAACATGGTGAGGTATCCCTCTGAAAAGTTCGACTACAACAGAACCAACAGATCAATGACAAATCTATCTGAGTCCTTGAAGACATGAAATTAATGGATTTAGATTTAGCAGGGGATATTTCGTTTGGAGAAGACATGACAAAAGCTCCATAGCAGCAAGACTAGATAGGTTCTTGATCTCTGATGAACAAGACTTAAATTTCAGGAACATTAAACAATCTGTTTTGTAGAGAATTGTCTCTAATCATTCCCTATTGATGCAACAATGTGGAGGATGGGGGACAATCAAATCATGTTTCAAATTCATAAATTGGTGGCTGGACCACAGAAGATTTTAATGATAAAGTTGAGACCTGATGGGAGTCCTTTCATCTCTATAGAAAACCAGACTTTGTATTGGTCGAGAATTCAATTGCATTGCAAGTTAAGTTAAAAGAGTGGATCAAGATTACGGTAACCTAAGTTAACAGAATCAACTAGTGTTGACATCCAATTTTAACCCTCCACAATATAAATTGATTATCAAGCTTCTTCAATTTTTAACAATTTGAAATAATTTTTCAAAAGTCATTCCAAAAGATTTTTAATCATTTTAGTTTAATTATGAATTATTTTTCAAAAATAAAAAAATTAATTAGATAATAATTAAGTTAATTATTTTTTTGCTTAATTAATTTTAAAGAAACTCATCAATTGATCTAATTTAATATTTAAATTTAAATGCAGCATTTTTTTCGACCCTACGTGTTCCTCTTTCTTTTCCTTTTTACTTTTGTTTCTCTTTTGACTTTCTTTTCATTACATGAGGCCCACGTGTCTTTTTTTTTTCCACCTTCACTAATTTCTCACCAACCCTTCCTTTCTTTCTTCAATATGACCCAACAACAAAAGAAAGAAAATTGGAGCAAAAAAGCTGGCAACAAAAACAACATCCTCAATGGCTCTCCAATAAGTTTTTGAACTTTAAAAATCATCTATTTTTTTCTAATTTTGCCCTAATTTTGGACTATAAATACCCCTCTTCATCACTTGTTTTGAGGGGCGCTCACCGGAAAATATATAGAGTTTTTCCCATTTTGTGAAAACTAGTTTTTTCATGAGAACTCGGCTGATTCAGAGATTTGAAGTCGAGATTTTCATTTTCAAAACAAGTTCACAGATGAGTTTTTATATTGGTGGTATAAAGCTCGGGGTGAAGCTCGTGTCTCAGTTTCGCTGTTCCAAAAAATGTAATACTTTAGTCTTGTTCTTCTTCGTTGTATTTGAATATGAGTGCTTGATTATGAAAAGAATTATTATGTTAAATAATCTTTTTTAGTTGGGTTTGTTTTGCTTAAAATTGTTGTGATTGTTACTATGCTATTTGTTGTTTTTAGTCATCAAGATTTATTTTTTTGAGTCATAGAGTCACGTTTTAGATTGAAAAGTTCTCGGTTTAATGTTGGTTTCATGTTTTCCGTTTAGTCCCTGTTTTGTTAGATCTATTTCAAAGTTTTATGTCTCTGTCTCAGTTTAGCAGTCTTTGCCTTTGGTTTTATTCTTAAAAAAATAAATTCAAGTTGTTGTTTTGAACTTATGACTGTTAAATCTTAACATTACTTAATGTCTATTTTATTGCCTTTTTGGCTTATGATTTTAGGTGTCTTTTCAGATAATGTTGTCTTAACTCACAAATTTGCCCTTAAGGTATTCCATTTTTCTATTCCCTGAGTGTTTTTCTTGGATTTGTTGTTTGTTTAATGAGTTGTTTTCCTAAGAATAGGCTTTCATAAGTTCATGCAGGTAATATTGGAAAAACTTATTCTCAGTCCACTGTTTTGATGGGATTAATGAAGAGGAATCTTCTTATTTGTATTCTTACGCTATTTGTGCCTTACATTAGGCTAATTTCATCCCATATTTGTCAATATTCTTATGGTTTCATACCAAGGATTTTCTTATTCTTTATTAGAAAAGTTGTGCTTATGGATGAGCCATTTTGAGTTGCTTACATATGTTTTCTTTGTCACTACTTGGAATTGTTTGATGCTTCAAATTGAAGGTGCCCCATAAATGTTTAGGAGTATAACTCGAGCTCTGCATATGTTTCTTTTTAACTCCTGATAGAATGCTATCCTTTTAAACCATGTGTATGAACATACTGTGTTGGTTCCAATTTTTTGTGTTCTCTCTTTTTATTTGATAGATACTAATCCATACTCTTTCGTGTTTGCATGTGAAAAACTTTGAGTCCATTTCGGACTATGCCTTTGCATATACTCGAGTCATTCCTTGTCGGGTTAGCCTTTTCAAATTGCCAGGAAGTTTTTCCAAGGTTTTCAATTTGTGTCATATACATAGGTATAATGTGTGTATACAATACAGTGATACAGGAGAAATTTAGAGCCTAGAAGCCCAAAAATCTGCAGCAGCCCTTTTGGATAAATGGGCTTAGGGCCTAAAACTCCTAACTTTCTTCTTTTATATTTATTTGAATACTAATTTTTATTCGCTTAGTTTAATTTAATTAATTTTTCAAAGCATGTTAATCGTCGTCATTATTATTATTATTATTATTATTATTATTATTATTATTATTATTATTATTATTATTATTTCTAAGTCATATTTCAAAGTAACTCAAAATTCTTTTACTAAGTGGATTTTGTCAAAATTTCTTAAAGTTTTTAAAAATATCTTTTTTATTTCAAAGTTAGTCAAATAATTTTTAATTCGTCGGAGAACCCCGTGTTAGCGACTATTTCAAGTGCGTAAAAATTTCTTGAAATGGTAATAAGAACCCTTACCCATTTCTCTAAAATTTTAAGATTTTTTCTGTTAGGGGTCTTAAAAATATTTTAAGTTTTCTTAATTTCTTTAAAAAATTAAGTGCTGACTTTGTTCTCTTTTTTCTTTGAAAAATTGTTTTTTCTTTAAGTTAATTAAGTTTTAAAATCGATTTTCTTTTCTTAAAAAAAAGAGTCATTTTTTCATATAACAACTAGTACTAAATCAATTAGCATAATTTGAAAAGATACATGATTAGAGAATTTTGGAGGAAGGAGAGATAGCTTTCAAATTAGCTCTTACAGTAAAAAAGACAACATGGGGAAAGAGATCCAGTGCAGTTTGTTTTAAATGGAAGGATGGGAACACAAGCTTCTTCCATACAACAACAAATACAAACAAAAGAGCCATTACTATTGATAAAATTAAAATCACAAAGTAGTAAGTGGTTGAACCTACTGAGATATAAAAAGATATCATAGAGTATTATCAGAAAATATATGCTGAGACTGATGATTGGAGGCCAGACTTGGAGATGGGATAGTGTCTCATGATTGATGAAAATGTCAACAATCAGTTGATTACCCCTTTTGAAGCAAAAAAGTCCTAGAAAGCATCAAAACATGTATTGGGGACAAAGTCCCTGGCCCAAATAGTTTCTCCATGACTTTCTATAGCTTCTTCATGGCTTTCTTTAGCTAGTGTTGAGAAGTCATCAAAACAAAAATGGTGGCAGCAATTCAAAAGTACTATAAAGAAGGGATGTTTGAAGAGTATAAATGTTGTTTTTGTGGCCTTCATACCCAAGAAGACAGGGGGCAGAGGCCCTTTAAAGGCTGTGGTGTGCTTGGCAAGGCGTGGAGAGGCCCGTCCAGGGCCACCTTTAAGCAGCAAACTAAGGCACAATACCACGAGCTCCTTTTTACAGTTAGTGGTGCTCTTGACAAGTCGTGAAGGGACTCATTACAGGTCAACACTGGTTGGATGTTAAAGGACAACAAATTAAAGATAGCTAAGGAAGACACCACGATGATTTCTTTAGTGATCATGAAACACTCAATGGAATATGGTGTGCAAGTCGTGAAAGAGTACCAATATTTGTTTTCCTACTTAAGTTAAGATTAGTTTTCCTAATTTGAGTGGGACTTGATTTCAACAAAGCTTCCATAAATAGCATATTAGGTTTTTGGTATTAGAACACGTTTTACTATTTTTTAGGCCTCTTTACAAGTTATATAGAGTGTGGAAGTGTAATTGTGTGTTTATCGAATTGTGTGAGAATAGGGATTTATTTACCCTAATATAACAATGAGTGTATGAAGGTTGATTAATACTTGACAGTTAAGAGGTTGTTATGGTGGTGTATAAAAAGTTTGCTAGAAATTTAATGTACAGAACTACAGATCGTCTGGTTCACTTTGATTAAAATACATCCTTTGAAATCGACATGTGTCTCATCTTTGTTTATTCATAAGCTGTGATGTTCATGAGCCACTTCTCAATATTAAATAATTTCAACTGTCGAGTATTTTAAAATATATATTGTTTCAAAAGCAGTTCGATGTGATAATGATGTAGTACTATTTGGCTTAGAAAATATTCGATTGATATTGATTTAAATGTGCAATTTATTTAGAAATGATATTAGAATGCACTTTCGTGTTGCTCCATCTAGTTCATGTACTAGTGAAGTAGTGCTTAAAACTTGACTTCTTACTTTGCGACCTATTTGGTACCTTGTTCATATACTACTAAAATAAATTACTCACTGCTACACAGGTGGATCAGAAAAACATTAACAACTAAAATAAAGAGGAAAACAGAAAATCCCAGCATGTCAGGAAAAGAAACATAGAAAGCCAAACTTACATCAGGAATAAAATCGCATCAGAAACGAAAATAAAAATTGAGAAATCATTCACTTCTACACAAGCAACTCGAGGTAGAAGGCGAGGTTGCTAGAGGCACAGCGACGCCGGGAAGACACAAAAGGCACAACAACGAGGGTTTTCTTTTTCAATTCTGAAGCGGGAAGAAGACTTTGGCTGAAACGGGAAGAGGACTTGGTATCTTTAATTTTTTATGATTTAATAATAACTAATTTTAATTTTTAATTTATTTCACGAATTAATTTTTTTTTTAATTTTATTAAACTTAAGATACCTCATGAGGTCTCTTAATTTTAAAATATTATGGACTAAATTTGACTAAGAAATGGAGACCTCACGAGGTTTCTTAAAATAAATTGTTATACTTTATTTTAACAAACAGCGAGGTCGCATTTTTTAGGCAATGAATTTAGCTAAAAAAAGGAGACCTTGTGAGGTCTTTCTTAATTCTTTTTTAAAAAATATTGATAGGATATGGACCTCATGAGATTTTTTGCTACTTATTTTTGAGGTCTCTTTTTTTAGGTCTCCTTTTACACTTTTTTTTAAGTAGTAAAGGATGTTACCCTTTATATAAATGTAAGTTAAGATTTAGAATAGAATAACTTCTGAGAACTCTAATAGAGATTGAGACCATCTTAGAATTTCACAAAAATTAGATTTATGCAAAATAATTAATGGCTAAAGGTCAAATAAATTATCACAATAAAAATTACATCTAGTGTTTACAAGAAAAACAACAATGATATATTTAAAAATAATTAGTACTTGAAAGTTGGATAGAATACTATTTTTTATTGTATGTAAAATCAATTTACTCTTGCCAAAAAAAAAGACAAGAATTACTAATTGACAAGTACTCATGATTGTTTATGAGATTAGGAGTGGCTCCAAGGAGAATATATTTTTGAAAATAAGAAGTCCCACACATTGATCATTCATTAAAAAAAAATATTTTTTATTAATATTTAATTATATATGTGCAACACATGTGCTGATAAATTAGTGCATTTATAAAAGAATTTAAAAAGTTATGTTCTTGAGTATAAAAAATATTGTGTGACTATAAAAATTTATGATTACAACAAAAAAAAATGAAAAATTTGGGATTAAAATTATTTTTAAATTTAACAAAAATTCATTATTTTTTTAACAAATTAATTTAAAATAAAAAAAGAGCGCAACATCAACTAAAGAACAAAGGATGCATACCACTAGATTCAATTTGGTTTTTTTATGAAATCATTCTCATTTGCAATCGCGATTTTAGCTTGTTTTTTTTAATGAATATAGTAATACAAATTGAATTTATTGTATAATTGTATTTAGTATATAACAATGCAAAAATCAATCTGTAAATGCTACTAGTAACTAGACATACTTCACACATAAAATCATTAATACGTTATTACCTCCTCCTCCTTCCTCTCCCTCGGGAAGAGGGAGTTGTGATTTTGGCACGAATCGTTCATTGAACACAAATCAAATGATATTCGTTATTTTTTATTTTTGTTATGAAATAAATAAATTAAATTAAATAATAAATTTAAAAAGTATCATATTCGTAATTGGCAAACTTTCAAAATTCACTTACTTTAAAAAAATATTTTGAGGAGCATAATTCAAAAAATTTATGATTTTACAACACACTGATTTCAAAACAATTCTAAACATTTTTTTAAAAAAAGCTTTTTTCTGATTTTCTTTTATTCAGACACAATAATTTACCTTGTCTTGCTGATACTTTTAAGATTGATCGTTCCGATTAATCTCAAATAAATGCTGAAATACAGTTAACCAGATATCTCATAAGAAACAATAATAATAAACCACAAAATAATAATTTTATTTTGTTGGTGATGATATATAATACACAAAGATGTATAATTATAGACCAATAGATCCAAAATATCTTTCTCCTTCGCTCAAGACCTATAATCTCCTTCAATTCTTCATCCTCCTCCATTTTTTTTCTTTTTTCAAATTATCATCTAATCTCTCTATATCAATATCATTTTATAATAATATTAACTTAACATGAAGATAAGTTAATATAATAGTTGATATAGAGAGATATGACGATATAAGTTAGTGTAGGTAATAAGCGGCGAAGGACAATAAAGTAGCCCCTGCCAAAGTGACTACATGGGGCAATATTGCAGGGGCATCACTAGATGGGGCAGGGGCAGGGGCTGGGACTGGGACAGAGATTGAGGGGATTATTTGAGCCATAACTGAACTCATTGAGGCAGCAGCAATGAGGGTCACACAAACAATCTTCTTCATCTCCATATTTTTTGATAAATAAATGAATAAATGTATTTTTATTAAATTTGTGTTTGATTATTTTTGTTGCTTTGGTAATTTGATTTGATAGAAGAGGGTTATAGTATATATATAGGTGTGTCCAGGTATAACATGAACCACATTTGCATGTCTATGGTTAGAGTGATTTTAGGGTAATTGTTAAAGAATCATCTCTTAGATTTTAAAGGTTCTCAATTTTCTTTTCTTTTTCTTCTTCTAAAATTTAGCATTTCTTGATGGTCATGGTTTGTCCTTTATTTTATTTTGGGATTAGACGAAATTGCAAATTTGAAAATATTTTGATAATTTTTTACCCTCATGTTAAAAAAATCTTGTTAGATTTTGAGGTTTGTATTATTTCTTCTTCTTTTAAGATTTTTTAAAAAAGTTTTTTCAAGTTGTCCGTAATATTTTGTAACGACAAATATATATAATAATGTAAATATCAACTTTATTTATTAAGGGAATGCTATCAGCACTTGTCAAGTGCCAACAGCACTTAATGAAGTGCCTCAACCATTGTCCAAAAGTGGAGTAACCACTTGCATATTAAAAAAAAAAAATTTATAACAAAGTGGCCAAGAAGCTGTGTATGGCTCTATATAAGGCCTAACAATTGGCCATTTCAGACAAGCAGATATCAGTTTTCATATTTTACATATATAAATATTCGTGGGTTTAAGGGAGGGGTTTATTGCATAGAGCTCCGGTAATTTTTGTAAGTTGTTCCTACTTTCTAAATTTTTATAATAAGATATTTTATATAAACGAGGTTATTTTCGTATACTTTT
>JAPFFP010000001.1:20197331-20222363 GCA_026153255.1 Solanum medicagineum
ACAAATTTGAGAAAAAACATACCAGATTAATAAAAGCACACAATCTCTCACACACTATATCAACCACCCCTCGAACTCGAGGTTTGTTCCTAAGTTGGGTTTAGGGTCAAGTCCTAAGTTAAGGTCAAATCAATAGTCAAGATCAAGTCTAATAAAAGATTGGAGTCCTGAATCGATATCAAAGGTTTAAGGTTGGTTTGAGTCGAGTTGGGATCAGGTCGGATTCGGTCTTGGATCAAAATCAAGGTTAGGATCCCAAGTAGTAGTACTACTATTCAATCGGCCTCAAAGTGAATGTTATCTTACCTTACTTAGAAGTAGATTAACTTTAAAATTCTCTTTTACTCTTAATGAAATGAATTTCAACCAAATAAATATCTAATGTTTATTTTAAATCATAAGTTTCAAAAGTTTTCCTTTTTTATTCATCAAACACTTTACTTCATAACCTTAGGCTTAGATGTCATTTCATGGATTCTCGAACTTTCGACAGACAGAATTTCCATGCATGCATTCTCTCTTCTCTCTTCAATCATACATCCTTTTTTTTCTTATGACCCTTTTTGTTAGGTATTGAACTCTGCTCCCAAAAAGCGGTGCTGAGTGGTGCTTACTACCTAAATAAAGTTTCATCATCATCATCATATTTACAATTAAATGCAACATGCCTTAAACTACATATCAACCTGTATATAACATGATACTATAGTATAGCTTAAAGCTTTAACACTAATAAGTTTCAACTAACTTTGATCAATATTCAATTAAGTGCCCTGAGATCAGGGGCAGAGCTACATCTATCCGAGGGTGGTCAGATGAACACCCTTCGTCAGAAAACTTTTTTGAATATATAGTATATCAATTGTTGAACACCCTTGATACAATAATCACCCACTCATATTCTAAAAGTATGAACTCTCGTGACGAAAATGCTGACTCCGCAACTGCCTGAGATTCCAGCCAACATGTTGCTTCTTCAATAACAACCACATGGATAAAACAACAACTACGTAATAAATAAAAAGCGTCCAGCTTGCTGTGAACTTCCAAAAGTACTATATATCTGAAAAAGTTGAATAGAATTCAAAGTGAAAAAAACATTCTGTATATAACAAATGGTTAAGTCCATGGCATTGCTAATGATTATGGCTTTATCCTCTTTTACAGCTATAGCACATTCACAGGTGAAGAACATCTTCTTGCTAGCTGGATAGAGCAACATGTCCGGCCTAGGAGGTGTCGTCAATAACACATGGGATGGTATCGTTCCACAAAAGTGTAGCCCTAATCCGAGCATCCTCAAACTTGATGCCAATCTTCAATGGGTAGAGGCAACTGAACCTTTACATGCAGATATTGACGTGAACGTTACTTGTTGGATTGGTCCAGGTATGTGGAGGCAGATTCAAACTTACTTTAAGGAGTTCAACTCAACTCAATGCTTTTGGCTCGAATAATATTTTGAGGTGTCAAATTGACAGGAAGTAAAATTTGCTCTGGTTAAAATGAGTCAAATAACATGCCATAATCCAGCAATATACATCTCTTCATTTCTATCTTTGTTTATGAATCCTCCTACTTTACATAATTCTCAATCTCCATATTTTATTTCGAAAGTTGTGCATATGTACAAACAGATTAGACTCGCTCTGAACACACCAACTATAAATTCTAGATTTGTCCGTGCAGGTATGCCCTTTGCAAATTCTTTGTTGAATAAAACTTCGTCTCTTGGGATCGTAGGGTTGGTACCATGCGCAATGACAGGGAACAGAATAAGTCAATGGCAAAAGGGGACTTTCCTTTACAATCAGCTGGTGATGAGAGCCAACGCTGCTGCAATGCACGAATATGGCGTAATCAGAGGTATGCTTTGGTATCAAGGGGAGAGCGACACAACGTTACTCAGTAATGCAAATACTTAAAAAGGAAAAATGCAGCAATTTTTCACTGATTTGAGAAGTGATGTTGGGATTCCAGAGCTTTTGATTATCCAGGTAATCTTTAATTTGATATTATCTTCGTTTCAATTTGTTTATCTTGTTTTGATTTGACCGAGAGTTTAAGAAAATAAAGAAAACATTTGAATCTTGTGATCTTAAACTAAAGATAGGTGGAATGTACCAAAATGTGTTTTAACGTGAAAACTTGAAATTAAAGAATTGCCAATAATGGTAAGAGATGTTCTTTCAAAAATGTACTAAAAGAGAAAATAATACAAACTTAAACGGAGTAACTCTTGCTGCAGGTTCTACCAAATGCATTATATTTTCAACGCAGAGCATATGTGTGTGAAAATCCACTAAATTTCAACAAATATTAGATTCTGAACTCATAATTATAAGAATACATTAAATTTTCCACCACAATCTGAGGTCAGTCAGACATCTCTTGCGACGTTGGTTATTAGTAATCCTTACTTGTTTACGGTTCTTTTTATTCAAATTTTTGTAGGTGGCTCTAGCTTCAGGAACAAATTACACAGAGATAGTAAGAGAAGCACAGTTAAATCCTGAGGTTGCTAATGTAGTAACTGTTGATGCTAAGGGCTTGCAGTTGCATAAAGACAATTTACATCTTACTGCTTCTTCCCAAGTCCTCTTAGGACACATGATGGCTCATGCTTTCCTTGAGACAGTCTCAACCACATCCTAATCTGTTAATAGCCAATAGTGAAAGAATATTTCAGTTATTTGAAAAATGTTTACTATGTTGTATAATCATAAAACAGTGCAGGCCATTTTTCATTGTATTGTGGAAAACAACCTCCACGTTGACGTGCAAACCATCGGAACACAGTTTATATATTGAATATATCATGAGCAAAATTGAGCTCTCCTATTTTGCACAATCCAGCAATGACAACATCATAAATAGAACTGCTGAGGTCAACACTTTCTTTACGGTTCTTGAAGAAACACCAGAGCTTCTTCAACATGTCCATTCTTGCACAAGCCATCTAGCATGATACAATAAGTGTGAGTATTGGGATTGAATCCTAAAACACGCATCTAATCATACATCTTTTGCATATGGAAGAACCTCCTTGCTCGAAAGAATCCCTGCAAAACACTGATGTATGTTACAATTTCAGGTTTCAATCGTTTTAGAGACATTTCTCTCACATAAACTATGGATTTGTCTATTTCCCTTCTTTTGCAATAACCATTGGTTAGAATGATGTAGCTAGTACTCTCCGGTTGAACACCCCTCTACACCATAGAATAAAACTCTTCTTTTGCTTCATGTAACCGACCTTGCAAAAATGTGACTACATTAGGATCATTGTCCTTTTGTATCATACGTTCAATGATAGCTTTGGCATCTTCCGCCCTACCTTCCTTGCAATGGGCACGACTAATATACTATAGACACTTGGATACACACCATGATGGAATCTGATTTAGTAGCTTCTTAACTTCTTCCCATGAGCCAAAATTGCATAAGCTGTCAATTAAGGTGTTGTACACGGCAATGTTAGGTTCGCAACCACAAACTCCTCCTCCCATGATTGGTCCTGGATGGAGTTGTGCAAGTAGTAATGTAGGGATTAGTTATTCCAGTTTCTATCCCGCATAAAATAATACATAAATTGACTCATAAATTATACATGTTCGATTGTAAAAATGATAACCAAACACTATACTTAGTGTTCTGGATTTTATGCAAAGTGATTAAAATCTACCAGACATTGTATTAACATAACTATTCTAGTTTTAATGTATGAATACTTCCCTTTGTGAATGATTCTTTTATTTCTTTCTTACATAGTTCCCGTGTCATTGTCAATTATATGCTTTCTCTAAAATTCTAAGATAAAGGACTTAATATTCCAGAGGAATGTAACTACAATTCATGCTGCATTTATTGAAAACATCCAAGTCTCTCTTTGCCCTTCGTAACTGCCAGACTTTATGGATCAAAATTGGCTCTCCTTGAACAAATGATTTGTTAAGAATGTCACTTAAGTAATGGACCGTTGTCCGATCAACTGATATTTGGACCAGCCCGCTAGTGATATTGTTCACTTTGGACCTAGGTACGCACAGCTTTAAAACATGTCACTAAGACCTGTTTATTTATATACCCAGCATCTCTCTGTGTTTTGCCGATGCGGGACTTCTCATATTAAGATGAATCATTACGTACTGTTTTTATGATTATATTACAGAGTAGTAAACATTTTTCCTTTTTAAATGTTACACTGGTTTCACAAATAGTGAAAATAACTGAAATATTCTTTCATTATTAATAGATTAGGATGTGGTTGAGATGGTCTGAAGGAGAGCATGGGCCATCATGTGTCCTAAGAGAACTTGGGAAGAAGCAGTAAGATGTAAATTGTCTTTATGCAACCGCAAGCCCTTGGCATCAACAGTTGCTACATTAGCAACGTCAGGATTTAACTGTGCTGCTCTTACAATCTCTGTGTAATGCTTTCCTCCTGAAGCTAGAGCAACCTACACAAGTTTGAACAAAACAACAGTGAACAAGCAAGATAAGTGGATAACTAATAACCAACTTGGCGAGCAATGCTTGACTGACCTCAGATGTGACGGAGAATTTATGTATTCTTAAATTATGGGTTCAAAATCTAATATTTGTTGAAATTTTAGTGGATTTGCATATACAAATATATATGCTCTGCGTTGGAAATATATTGAAATTTTGGTGTATTTCACATATCTTTAGTTTAAAATTGCAAGATTCAAAAGTTTCTTTATTTTCAACTCTTTGTTAAACCAAAACTAAGACAAACGAAATGATACGCAGGGAATAGCAAATTATATTAATGTTTACCTGGATAAGGTATCCCAACATCACTTCTCAAATCAGTGAAAAATTGCTGCATTTTTTCTTTATAAACATTTGCATCACTCAGTCTCATTGTATCACTCTCCCCTTGATACCAAACCATAGCTTTAATTACCCCAAATTCTTGCACTGTATCAGCCTTGGCTCTCATCACCAGCTGATTGTAAAGTAAAGTTCCCTTCTGCCATTCACTTATTTTGTTTCCCGCCATCGCGCATGGTACCAACCCTACGATCCCAACAAACGAAGTTTTATTCAACAAAGAATTTGCTAAGGGCATACCTGTAAAGACAAATCTAGAATTTAAAGTTAGTGTGTTCAGAGCGAGTCTAATCTAATTATACACATGCATAACTTTTTTTTCTCAATTTTGACACCACTAGTATATATATGATTCGAGTCAAAGACATTGAGTTTAGTTGAACTCTTTAAACTCATTTTAAATCCGCCTCTACATACCAGGACCAATCCCACAAGTAACGGTCACATCGATATCTGCATGTAAAGGTTCAGTTGCCTCCATCCATTGAAGATTGGCATATAGTTTGAGGATGGACGGATTAGGGCTACATCCCGGCGGGATGATACCATCCCGTATGTTCTTCATGACACCTCCTAGACCGGACATGTTGCTCTGTCCGGCTAGCAAGAAGATGTTCTTCATGTGTGAATTTGCTATAGCTGTAAAACAGGATAAAGCCGTAATCATAAGCAATGCCATGGACTTAGCCATTTGTCATATACAGAATGTTTTTCCACCTCTATGAATTCCATTCAATTTTAAGAAGGAAAGATAATCAGGATGATATCTTCCCTTTATATTTTCTGATTCAATAATATTTTAAATATGAATTCTGTAATTTATTAGATTTTTCTTATCTTGTCAATATCTTTTTCTAATCTTCTCATCCTCTCTTATTTATTTTCCTTTTGTATTGTACCAATCTTAGCTCCTCCTTACGTATTTAAAGATAGTCAATGTAACGTATAAAATGATAACTCTTGCAGAATCCTCCTATCTCTTTATTTATTACGTAGTAGTATTTTTTTATTTTCCACGTGATTCATGATACATACATAAATTGTTATTAAAAAAGTATCATGTTGGCTCAATTATTCCTTAGCGAGCACCTAATTGGATATCGATCAAAATTTCATTGAAATTTATTAAGCTTTGAAGTTGGATGGTATGTTATTGAATAATGCTAATATCCTGTCTATGGCAAGACCCTGAGGGGGTTGGGATAGTCCAGGTCGGAGTCACGAACATGACTCATGGTAGACTTAATTGAGAAATAAAATTGCGTCTTTGCTTCTAGCTATAGCTTTTAGCATAATGACAAGCGTTTGATCCTAACAAGTATTATGTTAAATACTGGAAACCATAAAAATGAATATTTTGTAGTCTTATTCTGTCAGCTCTATGTAAACAACAATCTCATACGTCATGTCAACCCTGTGATAATTTATTTAATAAAAGGTCGAGCAATAAGTTATGAGAAATTAATTTAAATATATTATGTGTTGGACATGCCGTAATGATTTTTTAGTAAACAATGGAGTTCTCTCTCTTTAAATGTCAAATACCATTATCCATTATATTGTGGAACATACCAGTATTTACACTAGTCTAAATTAGTGCAATATATCATAATTAAGCAATTTAATAAAATAAAGATATACATAATTAACAAATCTAAATGTAGTTATATATATTTAAACATATATCATGTATAAATTAATTTGATATAAATATTTTGTGCCGAGAATCTGAGTTCTTAGCAAAAGGCAAAAAGCGAAGGAAGAGCAGTGAGTAGTAGAAGAAAGAAGTGAAGATCTAGTTATTTTTTTAAACTAATAGTTGTGATGGTATTATTTTAGAATTTTTTTTAAGTCAATAATTTTTAATGTGAAATTTTACTGAGTATGTTAATATTATTTTGAGTCGTAATGATTTCTAAATTAAATTGAGTAGTTGTGTGGGTGAGGTTTGTAATAGAAAATTAGTGTGACTTCTTAGAGAGCCGTTGGAACGGTTATAGTTTAACTATTGAGATGTACTAGATTTACTCCCTTATTAAATTATACAGTTGTAATCTGAAGTCATTTTCTGAAGTTTGTGAAAGTTGATGCTAAAATCTTATACCTTGTAGGTTTGTGATTTTTCTTTCCATACCTTGAGCAAGAAATATTTTTATGATAAAAAATTATGTTCGTTATTTTATATTTATTGTTGATCGTTGATGTGAGGTCAAAATACTTATATTTAATCATTACTTACCTCATATTTAATCTTTTCATTGTTATTATTTAGCAGGGAATTGTATGAATTATTCTTATGTTGAGTATTTTATCTATAGGATTAAAATGATGTGAAGATGAAGAAATTTAGAGTATAAATAAACTAAAAACAAGAAATTATATAAGGAAATCAAACAAGGATGTAATATAAAACTAATATACTTCCTCTGTTTAAAATTAATTAAATTTTTGAGTCTTTTTTTAATGTTCAAAATAGTTGAATTGTTCAAAGTTGAAAAAGAATGTTTGAAACTTTTTCCATATTTGTTCTTCCATTTATTGAAGTTTTATATTTTCTAAGAGATAAATTACATTACATATTTATCATTTCACAAAGGGCAACAGTAAAAACAATGGCATAAATTTTGTCTTTGAATGCTTTTCTTAATATACGTGCATTACCTTATAAATATAGTTAATATGGGACACAAGGAGTATTTCTATTTCTACAATCTATATAGAAGAGTCAACACAAGGACGACCAAGGGTATTATTATAATTTCATATTTAGATAATTTATTTACTTTTTATAAAAAATATTAACTAGAGCAATCATACAATGGCAAAATTATAACTATAACATATCAGTTATTTCTTCACTAATAGCCTCTAAACACGTGTAATAATACATGTAGATTCATTCTTTTTATTTCATTTCAATCTTATTGTCTATTATAAATTTACTTATTCATTATTAACTTCATTCATATATTGTGGACTCCAGTTGTTATTCAATTACCACTTTATTTTTTATCGACCCTAGGTTAGCATTCACCATTTAAAATCAAGTTAGCTTTTTCAATACAATTTTTAAAATATTTTTAATTATGAAAATCATCTTTCTGATAATTTTATAACTCAAATGTTTAATTTTCTTTTTTAGAAAAACATGAGAATATAATATATATTACTTCTGTCTTTCTAAAATATCCGTCTTAATTATTTTTTTTTAAAAGACAAATAATATGTATTTTGATCAATACTTTAATACATATTTATTCAATATATTGATGAGTAAAATTGTAATCTACATTACTTTTGTATAACTTTTGAAAAATTAGATTAAAAGCTTAATTTTAATATTAAAATATAAACTTAATTGAATCTAAATTTATTTTTAAAATAATCAAATTCACTCTCAAGAAGCAATCTCAAAAACTTGATAATTATTTAAAAATGAAGGGTGTATAAAAATTTTTACTCAAATACAATAAGATCATAATATTAGACCCGTTAATAGACCTTTTCGTATTTAATATTTATTAGAAAGTTGTAGCATATTGATAGTTTAAATTTAAATATATTATTTATTTTAGTTGTTACTTACATTTTATTATATTACATCATTTTGTTTTGGTTAAAATTCACCATTAATAATAACCAAAAGTCCTGTTTTACTTGATAACACAAAAAACTTATACATGTATGGTATAAAAAACACAACAAACATATCTGATTAAAAATCCATGTCAATATAAAAGATGTACGAAAATATTTTTAAAAAATAAAAATAATAAGACATTTATTAAATTAAAATATATTGTTGAAATTTCAATTGTGCCTTATTCAAAGAGTTACTCCCTCTGTCTCATCATATTATATGGATCACTTTTCATTTTATACGATTATTAAGAAATTATTAATGTATTACTCTCTTTGTTTCATATTAAGTGAATTATCTGAGTCATTTTTTACACATATTAAAAAAATAAATACAAAATTTAATCATATTTTTTTATTTTTACCCTTTCAAACTCCACACTTTCATTTAATGCATCATTATTTCTCATACAAAACTCAACCTAAAAAAATGGGAAAAAAATTTCAACTTATCCTTTGAAAAGTGAATAAGCACTTATTTTAAAACATCAAATCTCCAACAATTTACTTAATATGAAACGAAAAAAATAATAAAATAAAAATAAAATAAGAATAAAATAATTAATTTTATTTTAATTTAGCAAGTGAGACACCTATTTTAAAAAAAAAAAAAAAAAACGTAGATAATATGTGATGGATGAGGTAGGAAAAGAATTGTGTGGAATATTATAGGGACCTCCTCTTTTCCCAGAAAAAAATTAATTGGAAGAACGTACTAGATTACACTCGAATTGCTAAACTTCCTGAGTTCATCATCTATTCATGTATAAATATCACCGAACGTTGTTTCCTTCATCAGCAGCAAATCAAACAATACAATAATTAGCAAAAATTGAAGTTTCATAACTCATACTCTGTTTTCTTGACAACCCAAATTGAGCTGAAAATGTCTTTGATTCCAAGCTTCTTTGGTGGCCCCCGGAGCAATATCTTCGACCCATTTTCCCTTGAATTATGTGATCCATTAGAAGGTTTCCAAATCTCCAACCCCCCATCATCTGTTCGCGAAACCTCTGCTTTTGCAAATGCAAGAATCGACTGGAAAGAAACCCAACAAGCCCACGTATTCAAAGTAGATTTACCGGGATTAAGAAGGAGGAAGTGAAAGTTGAGGTTGAAGAAGGAAGGATTCTGCAGATCAGCGGTGAGAGGAGTAAAGAACAAGAGGAGAAGAACGATCAATGGCACCGTATGGAGAGGAGTAGTGGGAAGTTCTTAAGGAGGTTCAGGTTACCGGAGAATGTGAAAATGGGGGAAATTAAGGCGGCAATGGAGAACGGAGTGCTTACTGTTACTGTTCCGAAAGTAGAAGAGAAGAAGCCTGAAGTGAAAGCTCTGGTTAGGAAAAAAAAGTTGTAGATCAAGTGTTTGATGAAGAATAATGTTAAAAGTCTTTTGGTTTGTGATTGTGTGTGTGTTTCCTACTTCAAGAAAATGTTATGAGAGTTTAATTAATGAATGAATAATTACTTTCCTTCTACCATATAGTATTTCATAGTTGTTTGTTTCATTCAGTTCATTGTTGTTGTATTTGGCAACGGCAGCAGTCACAGGGTTGGATAGTTTCTTAGCATCCTCGTGACGAAGAAAGAATTCATGATCAGTAACTTTTCAAACAATTTCTCATAGGAGATGGCCATATCACATGAATGAACAGCGGCGGATATTTCTGGCAACTCAGAACCTGGACCACTACGTATTTTGACGATGAGTTCAAGATTAGATACAGGAGCACTAGCGGTGGCTAATCCATCTGAAAGGAGATGGAATAGTGTGAAGATATTCTGTGATAGAACGAGAGTCCTTAGTAACACGAGCAAGTTGAAAACACTCGAGTTCGGGATCTTCTTGCGTAAGTGGTATGTCGAGCATCCCAAGCTGATTTGCGTGAGTTGACGACAGCAAAAAGAGAGGCAATGAGGGTAAAAAAAGTGTAGCCATGCATAAGCATGGAGAATTGGACTTCTCATGTTGCAAAATTGTGGCTGCTGCTGAGTTTTGATGGGTAATTGGGATGAAGGAAGAAAAAAACAGCACTTCCAAAACTTGCAAGAGTTTTATTCCAAACAATCGAGGATTGTAATATAAAACTAATATATTCATCCCATCAAGGAATATATGCTAATAATGAGGAGATTGTCCGGACTATATGGAAAAATAATATTAAAGAATAGTATGTTATAACTTATGTTTAATTTATTTTTTTATTGAAATGAATGTTTGATAAATAAAAAATATTATTTTTTAAAATAATTTATGATAAAGTATTATACTCTAGTTATGAACTTTTACTTATTTAGTAAGATTGTTTATATAAAAGTAACATACACAAATTGTACTATCTTTGGAGCTAATTACTTGGATTCACATTAATTTTCATATTTTGAATTTCAGATACATATATACCAAATACATATCAAAATTAGTGTATTTAATTAAAAAATACATAATTGAAAGTCATTAATGAAGGAGTGTGTCTGAGAAAATCACGCTTGTAATAACTTTAAAGGATATGAAATATCACCTCTTAAAAAAATCAACATTCTTCTTTTTTTCCTTTGACAATGGAGCAAAGTTTAGACTTTTTAATTCAAATTCATGAACTATATTTAGATACATATGTATATTTGTCAGATACATTACACTTAATCAGGTACATTGATAAAAAATTAGATACATATAATCTTAACTCAATAATGTGTCAAATACATTAATGATTTGTCAGATACATACGTAATTCTATGATACATTTAGATACATATACGTTTAATTAGATACACTAAAGAAAATACATATAATTTTAAATCAATAATGTGTCAGATAATCAATAATTTCAATCAAATCCATAAAGCCCCTTTCTCATCTTCGTCCAATTATTGCATAAACATGCCCTCCATTTGTAGCAAATTACATACTATCTTTCTCTTTTGTTTGTCAAAGTTATTTCATTTTAGAATTCTTAAATTTTAGCGGCTGAAAATATTGATAATTTCCATGCCCTTTTTTGAGCAACAATAAATAACATTCTCCTCGTTTGGAGAATTCATTAGCTGTGGAAGAAAACTAAGTTTTATCTTTAATTTTTAAAAGTTATAAGATAAAATAAATTAAAATCTATCACAGATACTTGACTTTCAACAATGCTTAAATAGACACATACCTTTACGCATTTAATGGTGAAAATCATGATGAAGAGAAGGAAGGAAGAGAGAAAATGGTAGTGGAGACAGAGGCTGATGAGAGAGATGGTTCATTAACATGAAAGCTTGAATTGGGAACAGTTTAATTGAACAGATAACTAATAGAGATTAATTTTTGAAATGTTTATATCTAAAAATCTTCCTCAATATCTAGTACAAAATACTTAGTTAGTGGTAATATATGTAATTGTGTAAAAGTACAGGTAAGATTAGTATATATGGTGTACTGATGTATGTTTTAATAAGATAGTTTTGACTATAAATAATTAGGACAACTTTTATAGGATTTTATGTTTATCAGCAACAAATATAACTTCAAAATTTAAATTGCATGTCAAAATAAAACTAAAACTTCAACTTTATTTCATATGATTTCACCTTATAATTTCACCTTACATAGTTTAAGGGACCCATCGTATTAGCCTTTTGATATAGTTTGTGACTTGGTCAGGGGCGGATCTATCTTGGAGAGAGGGGGTTCATTCTCTTTCTGAGGGTTGTGGGTTCAAATTTCACCCACACCTAATTTTTAAGTTTTGTCCTATAATATATATATTTGTGTGTGTGTACGTACATAACTTAATAGTTAATTTTTTGTTTTATCCAAAAAAATAAATATTAGGACTTAAAATGTTATGATTTTTTGCATAATGAAAATAATAAAAAATTGATTCTCTGTTTTTCAATGTTGTCATGTTGATTTTAATTATTGGTTGTGCGAGTGTTAGTTAGTCAGTTAGAGTTAGTTAAGTGTTAGCTACTGTGCACATGTGTTTGTTAGAAGGTTGTTAGAGTTGTTAGAAAGTTGTTGAGGTTAGTTTTGCTTACTCTATAAATAGATGCTGCTCAATGTAGATATACACTCATTTTTCATCTAATACAAAGCAATAAAGGTTCCTCTCTTATCCGTTTCTCTTCTACATTGAAGCATGGATGATTCTCCATAGTTTCTCCATTGTTGAACATTGAATCAGTGTCCTTTTCCATATGGTACAGAGCCAAACAACTCCCAATAAATTCTTCATTTGTTCTTCATAATCTCAAGTTGATTCTTCATATAGTAGTTTCAGATTCATTAGTTTCAGTCAGTCATGGTGGAAGTTACAGATCACGTATCGAGTTCTACAACAAATAATGTTGATGTAAATAGTCTTCTCTACATTCATCCATCTGACAGTCCAAGCCTCTTACTTGTTTCAACAGTGTTCGAGAGAGTGGGATAATATAGGTCATGGAGGAGAGGTGTAATGAGATTTTTGTTTGTGAAAAACAAATTGGGATTCATTAATGAAGAGTGTAAGATACCAACCATCAATTCACCTCAATATCGTCAATAGGAAAGATGTGACAATATAGTCACATCCTAAATAATAAATTCTCTTGAAAAAGAGATTGCAGACAGTGTGAAGTATGTTTGTGATTCCTCAGAAATTGTAGAGTGAATTAAAGGATCGTTAAGATCAAACTAATAGAGTCAAATTGTATCAAGTCCAGAAGGAAATCAATGACTTGAGCCAAGGTGTGTTGGATATAACTGTGTATTACACTAGGATGAAGAAACTATAGGAAGAGTTGCGTAGCCTAAGAGTTAAAAGCCAATGTAGTTGTGGTTGTAACTGTGGAGGAAAAAAAAACATGCACAAGATAGAACAAGATAAAAGACTTATTCATTTTCTTATGGATCTAAATGAGGTTTACACTATAATCAGGACAAGTATATTGATGATGACTCCATTGCCTTCTATGGCTCAGGTTTTTGCTTTGCTGGTTCAGGAAGAAAAACAAAGGGAATTCAAAGCAAGTAGTCAAATGTTTGTAGAGGCAAGCTCAATAAAATTCTTTGCTTGCTAGTGCACCAGGACCCTCAGGTGGTAGATAGCAACAATTTAAGACCAACTACTCCTTTAGCAGCAACAATAATGGGAGGTCAAGGCCCTTATGTGATTACTGCAAGAAGTTAGGACATACCAAAGATAAATGCTTTAAAATCTATGGCTATTCATAGCAGACAAAGCAATACTCAGAATCAGAGATCTTCATTCCACTATGATGCAAATCAGAGATCTTCAATCCACTTTGATGCAGGACATAATCAGTTTCATAAGTCTAATAAAGGAAAGGGCATAACAACAAATATTTTTGGTATTGAGGCTCAAGACAATACAGAGAAGCATATTGGATCTTCTAACAATCAGTGTCTTACCAAGGACCAATATAGCCAACTTCTCCACCTGCTGCAGCATTTTCAACTAAGTAATACATGAGAAAGTAATAAAAATCAGATTGCAAGTGGAGCTGTGAACTTTATGGGTAAAGTGACTTATACTTCTTCTATTGATTTTGACAAACTCTTTTGCGGTTGCCTTATGGCAAAGACTAACTTGTGGATAACATACTCGGGAGCTTCCTATCATATGGCATTTCATAGAAAACATCTCACAAACTTCATCATCCTACCATACCCCATGTTAGTAAATCTATCCAATAGATATAGGGTGAAGGTAACTGAGATTGGAAATGTTAAACATGCACCTAAGATCACATTGTGCAACGTCCTTTTTATTCCATCTTTTAAGTACAACCTGATTTAATTAGTTGTTTGATAGTCAGTCTTAAATGCATTACCTCCTTCTCTGTTTCATCTTGTGTACTGCAGGGCCCTTCAGTGAAAAGGCCTCTGGAGATTGGTAAAATGCAAGATGGACTCTATCTTCTTTGCTCAACTTGTCTGCACAAGAGCTTCACATCTACAACATTGAGGGATCCAAATAATTGTCTTTCTTCTTGTAGCGGTAGAATAGGTCCTCAATGTAATTGTTTTTCTCATTCATGTATTTCTTTGCCCATTGTAAAATACCATCATTCTGATGTTTCCTTATCTTCATGTCATTCCTCTCCATTTGTAGCAAATAACACTCACAATAATGAAAATGACACTTGTATTTCTATGACAAATGCAACTTTTACTTCTCATCTGTCTCATGAAATTAATTCAAACTTGTTGTGGCGCTACAGACTTGGTCATGTCCCTTTTGTAAAACTGAAGGGTATAGCTTCCATTCCTATGAAGTTTTCACTCAAACAACCCTTTATTTGTCATATTTGTCCCATGGCAAGACAAACCAAATTGCCCTTTCCATTCGGATCGCACAATGCAACCAAAATTTTTGAATTACTTAATGTTGATTTATGGGGTCCATATCATGTGACAACCCATGACAACTTCAAGTATTCCATCAACTTAGTTGATAACTTTAGTAGAGCCACCTGGACACATCTACTAAGTTGTAAAAGTGATGCCCCTCGTATTATCAAAGCCTTTGTAAGCATGATTGAGAATCAATTTGAAACTACTGTTACGTGTATAAGAACAGGCAATGGATTGGAGTTCACAAATCACGAATCTACCATTTTTTTCCCAGTCAAAGGGGAATTCTTCACAAAAAATCTTGTCCCTACACACCATAACAAAATGATGTAGTGGAGAGAAAACATAGATATCTCCGGGAAACTCTAGAGCATTACTCTTCCAATCCAAAATGCCCACAAAATAATGGGGTGAATGCATACAACTTTCGTCATTAACAGACTTCCATCCACCAACCTCCATAACAAATGCCCTTTTACACTACTATATAACCATGAGCCTTAATACTCTCACATGAAGAGTTTTGAATATTTATGTTACCCAACCATACCTAAGTCATATGGGATCAAATTTGATCCAAGAGCAACTCCACATGTGTTTATAGGATATCCTTATGGCACAAAAGAGTACAGAGTACTGAGTCTGGCCAACAATAAAATTTACACATATAGAGATGTTATTTTTCACGAGACAGTGTTCCCTTTTTCTATGATGCATAAAGTTATCAACTCCCATGATCATTCTGCACTAACGATAGATAATCGTATTCCTTCTTCAAGTCATCTAGATGTTCAATGCAATCGTGAGCCCAATTCTAAAAATGTACAATGTGGTCTTGAGCATACAAGTGATATAGTTCCCTCATTGTTACCAGACCAGTCCACAAATCTTAAACATCATCCACAAGAACACACTTCTCCCATTAGGAGATCTACTAGAACACACAAGGTCCCCACATATCTTAATGACTATTCTTACACCATACATCAACCTAAACCTACACAACCTGTAACCTCTCATCATTCTTTGCGTGCATCCTTTAGCAAACATCATCAGATAATTTCTGAGTCACTATATCCTAATAGTCAATATCTTGTCTTGAGTGTATCACATGATTATGAGCCATCATCATATGATGAAGCAGCCATGGACCATGTCTGGCAAGCAGCCATGACACAACAACTGTCTGCACTCTATGACAATAATACTTATGATATTATGCCATTGCCTCCCAGTAAGAAGGTCATTGGATGTAGATGAGTATACAAAATAAAGCATAAGACAGATGGTACCATAGAGAGATACAAAGCTAGACTTGTTGTGAAGGGATATACTCAGTACTATGGAGTAGATTATATAGAAACATTCTCTCCTGTCACTAAGATGACTACTGTGAGGGCCTTGATAGCTACTGTTGTAAAGAAACATTGGAATATATACCTGTTAGATGTGAATAATGTTTTTCTACATGGAAAACTACATGAAGAAGTATACATAGAGGCTCCACAAGGAGTGAACATTGACATTGAAGGCTTGATTTGTAAGCTAAACAAGTCCTTGTATGGACTGAAGCAAGCAAGTAGACGATGGTATGCTAGCTATCTGATGCACTCAATTCAAGGGAATATACTCATTCCTTGAATGAGTATTCTTTGTTCTATAAAAAGAAGGGGCCCTTTGTAGTCTTCATAGATGTGTATGTAGATAATATCCTATTCACAGATACTGAACTTGAAGAAATTGAAAATTGCAAAAACTTTCTTCATAATCAGTTCAAGATTAAAGATCTAGGCAAACTACATTATTTTTTGGGGCGGGAAATTCTCTATACTAAAAGTGGAGTCCTTATTTCACAGAGAAAATTTACTCTTGAGCTTTTAAGAGACTATTATTGCTCCCAATACTCTAGTGTTGCAGCACCCTCGAATGCAACAGCGAAACTTAAAGCCAATGAGGGTAAACCAATATTAGAACCTAGCGCAACATAAAGCTGATTGGGAAACTCAACTTTCTCACCAACACAAGATTAGATATTGCATATGGAGTTTCAACATCTCAGCCAATTCATGCAAGACCCCAGGGAACACACTTACAGGCAGCATATCACATCCTTAGATATTTGAAGAGGGACCCAACATTAGGATTGTTTATGAACTAATCTAATGACTTTGGTGTACAAGTTTTTTGTGACTCTGACTGAATAATATGTCTTGATTCAAGAAAATCAATCACTGGATATATTGTGCTACTAGGCTCTAGTCCTATCAGTTGGAAGTCTAAGAAGCAAGAAACCATTTCACTATCCTCAGGTGAAGCAGAATATAGATCACTTAGAAAGGTAGTTGGAGAATTGGTTTGGCGGGACAGATTGTTTGAAGAGCTTATTGTTCCAAAGAGTGGTCCTTTTCCTGTGTATTGTGATAGTCAATCAGCTTTGAAGATTGCCAAGAACCCTGTGTTTCATAAGAGAATTAAGTATATCGAGATTGATTGTCATTTTGTAAGTGCTAAACTCCAAGATGGTCTTATCTCACTGCATCACTCAAGAACTGAGAACCAATTGACTGATATCCTTACCAAGGCATTGACAGGGATCAAACAATCTACTATTGGACAACTTGGTTGTGCTGATCCCACCTCCAAGTTGAGGGGGGGGGTTGAGATTAATTATTAGTTGTGCAAATACTAGTTAGTTAGTTAAAGTTAGTTAAGTGTTAGTTGTTGTGCACATGTATTAGTTAGAAGGTTGTTAGAGTTTTTAGAAAGTTGTTGAAGTTAGTTTTGCTTACTCTATAAATAGATGATGATCAAGATAGATATACACTCACTTTTTATCTAATACAAAGCAATAGAGATTCCTCTCTTATCAGTTTCTCTTCTACATTGAAGCATGGATAATTCTCCATAGCTTCTCCATTATTGAACACCGAATCAGTGTTCTTTTTCATATGTCAATACTAGTTTAAAGTCTCAAGAATGTTGTATTAGTTTTAACCCTGAGTGAAGCAATTAGTTTCAACCATTCATTTTTAAAAAAAACAACTCATCTTAAAGCTTTGTTTGCCATTTCAACTCCAACTTATATTCCTACCTACCTTGCCAACTAATCTCATTTTTATTTTTATTTTTCAATCCTACCTCTATAGAAAGAGAAAAAAAACAAACCCAATGAGTATCCTACAACAATATCGAATACTCCCTGTCTCTGTCACTTTTTTTTTTCAGTCTTAAAAAAAATATATTTTTATTTTATTCAAATTGAAAATAATTTATTTTTAAAAAGATTTTACCTTAATGAAATGAAATTATTCTCAATCACACAAATATTTCAAAATAATTTTAGATCATAAGTTTTAAAAGTCTCTTTTTCAAAAAAAAAAACTATGTCAAGTGAAAAGGTATCACGTAAAATAGGACGGAGGCAGCAAATAATATCAACAAATAATGTTAGTTACAATAATCAATCATTGACTATTATATAGTACTAATGAAAATTTCTTAGCTGTGTTTATGACATGTGGCCCCGTCTGCATTAACAGCGTGACGGTGACGATCTCTCAACTTCTCCGGCGACTTACTTATTCAAATCAACTTTCTACCTGTCTTCTCAACGTGGCTTTTTCTCATCGGCCCCACACGCTTTCTCACCTTCCTATATAAACCCTTACCCTAACTCCTCCTCTCTCCATCCCGGCGCCGATCTATCACTTAAATTCTCTCTCCAATTTCTGAGATATGGAATTGAAAGCTATGGCGGTATTTTTTGCCATTGCGGCGATTTTATCGGCGATTGCTTCCGCTCAGGAAGTGGCGTCGACTCCGGCACCGTCGCCGGACAAAGGCGGAGCGTTTTCGCTACCAGTTTCCGGCGCGATTGTTTGCTCCTCGCTGATCTTGTCCGTTGCTGCTCTTTTCAGGAACTAGGTCGATTGCTCGGATCCTTATTCATCTCGTTGATTTGATGATTATTCATTGATCTGCTGGTATTTATGTAGATGGACATTGTAGATAAATACATTTGTATTTCGATGTTTGAGTGAGAGTCTTCTTTTCTCCCTCGATTATTATACTTGTTTTGTATAATTACTGGTTTGTCTATATAATAAAGAGAGTTTATCTTTTGTCTATATAACAGCTTGTTTGGAGGTTGTTCTTCGTGGTAGGTTAGTGAGAGAGCCACGTTTAAATGCGTTAAGCCTGAGGTTAGTGCTGTACTGGTGTTCAAATAAATATTTGGAAGTATGAGATACTTATTAATTTATTTTATAAATTTTTTAAAATCAACGTAATTAATTAACTTGATAAATGAAAATTTGAACTAAATCAATATATATGTGTGTGTATATACACGCTTTGGTGAGATTAAAGATTTAATCATTATGATCTAATCTCAAGTCAGATAATTACTACTCCTTCCATTCATCTTTACTTTCCTCCATACTATTTTGGGATGTCCAATAATATTTATCAATTTTATGAAATCAAGAAATAATTAATAGGGGACAAGTAAAAATAGACGAAAGTATATTTCATTATAGTTGATTTGATCAATATGTCATCCTGTTCATTCAAGACTCGAGGTCTCTTTGCCCCAAGAGATCATACAGCAAATTACTAACTAATTGGAGCGCTTACGCTCAAAAGTGATTTCCAAAAGTTTTTATTTCCTACGTTTCAATTAAGTGATGCTTATAGCTTGGACATACCTCTTTAAGCAAACAACCCAGGTCTAGAACTAAAAGGTACCTACATAGTGCTAGGAGTATTAGTGGCAACTATGGATGACAATGTGCCAAAGATTTGGCAACACAGAGTCAAACAAGATGTGTCATTACAAAATTAAATCGCAGTAATAGCATCCGGAATTTATGTTAAATCCTAGGTTGAGGTTCAACTGTTTCCCTAAACTCATTTTCTCAATAAAATGGTGTACATTGGATGTTGAGAAGTCTACCGTTGGATGTCCTCCTCGGTGTTATAAAAGGGAATACAGGAATCTTACAAGAGAGATGGAAAAGAAACTCCAAATACCAATGTTGACCGTGATTAGAAATGACACAACTTCAATTTATCAAAAATGTGATCTTAGATAGGAGGCTATGAAAGCCACAGATTAGAGTAAAAGATTTACCATATAGCTGAATGTCGTCTGACTTATTCTTCATACTATGTAATAGTAACATCGCTCTTGTAATTTCCTATCGTTTGAGTTTATTGACTGCCATCTATTATGACTCAAACTTCAATTATCATATTAGTTAACATTATCATTCAAAATGGTTTGTCACATTGTCTACAATACTTTATCATGACTTCTGCACTTTCATTATTTCTATTTCATATTACTCTTATAAAGTGGTTTGTCACGTGCCCCAACATTTAGTAGGGAGAATATCATGTTACACAACGCTCGATCTCCTCAAAAGCTCAATCACAACCCTACTTCAACGCCATTGCTTTTAACATAACCTTTTGGCCCCATATTATCCTATTCAAACCTACTATCTCTTGCAAGCACAAGTTATCATCAACTGCAATTAACTTACACATCTCCCCATCCCATCTCTCTCAGTTGAGTTGCCCCAAAGCTTGGGGAGGCCTTTTTGTGTGTCTTGCATCACAATAAGCAAAAACTGGGAAAAAGAGTACAAAGAGGAACGGTAACTGCCAAAAACATTTACCTGCTCCTTCATTATTATTACATATTATACTATATCATCCTTCACAATTGCATGAAACTTGGTTATAATCTCTAATGAATATACACAATCCAATTACACTTTGTCGTCGTACTTTTTTTATTTTTTTATTTTTTTATTTTTTTATTTTTTTATTTGGGGGATAGGTCTTATTTTCATGGTTCGATATACATATGTATCCATGATTATCTAAGCAAGTCCGTTGTATGTAATGCCATGTCTACACCTCAACTCCCAATGCGTCATTCACCGGCACTGAAACAGCCACAAGCCAATTATAATTTCAACAAAAGAAATCATGAAAATTATTGCAAGTATATATAAAATATAGCAAAATATACTAAAAAGGATAAAACGACATTTGTAAAATAAATAGCTACATGATTTTTCACCTACCAGTCAATAGTTAAAAGAAGAATGGTTTACTCATCACCTGTGATTCTGATTTATCTGTTAAAACAGAGCAAGAAAAGTGAACCATATACTCCCTTTTTCTCCTTTTTCTTAAAATAAACGGGGTTGAGTCATCGATTCTAACTTACAAGGATTGATCTTATAAATCTCCTAAAACTTAGATTATGCAAGAAGAAAAGGACAGCAAAATCAGATGCAAGAAGTGAATAGCAGCAAAATCAAAAGAAATTCATCCACCAATCTAAATAATGACAAGATTAGTGAATCCATTTTCAATCAAGATAGAACTTAGGCCTACGTGTCAAGCCAGCCCAAACTTTCGACAGCATAGTGTCTTACCGAGCTTCTACAGCATCGAGTCAAGACAAACACGAGTCAAGCCCAATCGAAACTTCTACAATACTGTGCTCAACCAAGCTTCTGAGGATACTAGCAGAGCCAAGCTCAAGTCAACTATTTAACCCTTTTTTTTCTCTCTTTTTTTTTTTTCTTTTTTTTGCATAAGCGACTAAAACATTTGGAATTCATATATTAAAATTTGTGATTAAGAAAAACTATAAGAATCCATAGTTTAGATTGAGAATTGGATGCAACTGCAACTGAATCACGTGCATCACTAATTTAAATTAGAACTTAAATCCAAAAGATGTCAAATTTTTATATAGAATATATTTTATTAAAAAATTTCAGACGGAAAACAAATTGATACTGAGCTGAACTACATTAATGATTTCAGTTCATTAATAGATTTTTTTTTTTGGGTGTTTAATGTCACCGTAGAGTAGCCTAAGTTACAATCATATTAACAACGTAGCTATATTGCATAAGTAGTATAAATTATTTCTAACTATTTTGTAAAAAATAGCACTATACTAAGTATTACTAACATTTTAAAATCTAATTTAGTAAGTTTATTTAATACTAGAGCTTAAACTTTTATTTTTGAAGTATTAGTTACACAACTTAAATGAATTGTTGGAGGAAAATCAAGCTTGAACCAAGCTTTGGCTCAGCCGAGTTTTGATGGTAACCGACTAAAGACCCGAACTTTTCCCCTCTTTCAAAACAAGTCGAGCTACAACACAAGAAGGCCGATTAGAGTCGAGCCAGTGCCCATACCTAGACAACATCAGCCACTTGCAGTGTTTTCTTTGGAAGGATTATGCTAACACTAGGCTGGAGAGCTTCATAGGGTAAAGCATCTTTGTTCAAAAGGGGGCTCAGCTCGGCTATTGTCCAGTCCTAGACAATATCAGCGAAGTGCACTGTATTCATTGTAGGTCTGATGCTAGCCCTAGATGAAGAGTTTCTCAGGGAAAAGAGTCTTAAGTCTAAAAGAATCTAGAACATGCTAAAGTCAATATATTCACAGCGACAGCCCATTCAACTTCCGAAGCAGCTAGTCAAGACTCAAAATGACTAGAGAAAGTGATCATGGCTTACCTCACAAAAAGCAATAAATCTTTTAACCACTTAGAAGAAATATAAGTTATTTCCGACTTCAACCCTGCAGTCAGACAATCAGAAGAATGCTCAGAATGAATTGAACACTTTTGTCACTTACCCATCAATTAAATGGTTGTTCATTGAAGGCTATTATAGCACAGGCAATGAGAAGATACTAGAAGAGTTTTAAATTGGAAGGATAAAAGAAAGACATGGAATGGATGATAGTAGTATAACCAGTCAATAACCGCATGAAATATTGATTTGAAAGGAAATTCTTTTTCTTCTTTGTTTAGATCAAATTACAAAAAACTAACCTTTAAAATCCTTCTACATGCAAAAAATTACCACCAAGTAAAAGAAAAAGAGGAAAATATGTACAACTTGAACTTACCCTGAAATCCCTATAAGCGACTTCACAGTTCACCTTCTTCTCAAATTGCCAAGGAAGCTTGAGAGCCTGAAAGTCATAGTGATATGTAAGAATAAATCAGTCAATTATGGACCGAAAGAAAAAGTAAACACCCAACATTGTCATCATAACAAAATGAAGAAAGCAAGTTGGATAACGGGAGTAACCTAATATTTTTAGCAATCACTGTGCTCCCACCTTCATGACGAAGATGACGCGGTACCACTTCCTCCAGCCGGCCATCACGGTATTGATGCTGCAATAGTGGACCATAACGTCCGTAAGCAATTGCATACATTTTGGATATAAATATACCAAAGGCTGAACCAAAATAATACTAGAGATAAGAGAAACATGGATAAATCAGAAAAGAAAATACTACTTGATGAATATATAAAACTTCCACTATGGGAAACATACAAAGTTTCATAGGGAACATCCATCATGGAAGAGAACAATCCCCTGTGACATCAATTAACTACAAACCATATTCATAACCAGAAGGTAAGCATTTCTGCATAACCTCGACCTATAAACCTATCTGTCACTGAAGTCTGACACCCTCCTCTCTAAATAAAGAAACCAAAAACCAGATGAACAAGGCAAACATATGAACTCCAGTGAAATGGTGTGACACGATATTGTCCTGAATGAGAGTCATCACTATATTATTAGAACATACATTTCAATCTATAAGTAGGATCACATTTGAACCTGGTGTTCTTAAAAAACTATTATTCTACTTCAGTGTCCTTCAATATTTCAACTGAAAATAAAAACAATTTATACTCAAAACTATCTATCATCAAAAGCAAGTGTAATTACAAACAGTCCACAGTAGATGAGTTTAAAATGCCTTTTTTTTTTCTTGACAAGTTATTGGAAGTAGTTATAAATGTATATCTCAAGGGAACACATGTATAAGCATGAGCTTGTGGAATTTCTGCACAACACTAAAGGTCTAGGTCAGAAGGCATTGGAGATCACAACCAGTCTTCTTTTAGCTTTGATCTTGTAATGACCCGTTGAAAACTAGTCTTCTTATTTTCATTAATATCCTTCTCGTAATTTTAAATGGGTATTTTGAACTATTCGATAACTACGGTTATTTAGTTTACGGGTAAGTTCAGATAATCAATTTTATTAGTGGGCTAAAGAGTAAAGTTCTTTAATATCCTATACCACTTGGCCTACACATATTAAAATAAATTAGTGGGATTTATTACTTTTCATATAAAATTAGTGTGGAAAAGAACGGAGAAGGAAAGAAAGAAACTCACCTGCGCCGCACGTCAGGCCACTTCGCAACCAGGTAAGGTTCTATTGATGAATAATTTACTTATCGATCAATGACAAATGATTGGGAGTCTATTTGGTGGGGGAAGATGGGATAATAATTAGGTAATGTTGGGTGTGAAATAGCGAAAGAAACAGAAAAAAAGAACAGGTTAAACCTGCAAAGTTTGCAATTTGTATGCAGCAACAACATTGTTTATGTAAGGAGAATATAAGTTTTGGGTGGATGACATTGTAATGATGGCCAATGATTGCTTCAATCATTAGGATGAATGTATTGGTGAATTGTAATGGTTAAATGGACACTTCTTTGAACAATGAGTATCGTTCACTTGCAAATTCAGATTTTTGCTCATGACTATTATATTATGATTCAAATTTTGATATATTAAGATAGGTAATTAAATATTAGGTGTATTGTAATACACAAATATAAGTAAATTTAGAACATTTGGGAGAATTGAGAAGTAACCCCAGGCTTAAAAGTTAGGAAAAACATAAGACTTGGCATAGAAATTAGCATCATGATTAAGAACTTAATTATAGATTTGGGTGAGTTTTTTCAGAGTCTAGGCTAGACTATGGTAATATAGATGTTAATTTCTAAATCTTATTGTAATTTGACTAAATTGTGATATTTTGGATTCTATTCGGAAGAGGAAGACTCAAGTGTTTGATTGATCGTGATTTTGACCAAGGGAAGTGAACTTTCAAACCTTTGTAATTCCCGTAGAATTCCGAATTTCCTTTCTACTTTGTGTGTTGGGGAGTGATGGGATTTGGCTATGGGGTCAATTGTTCATGAAATCATATAATAATATGAGACGGGGTAATAAAATAGCAACATCAACAACATTACCCCAATGCCTCAAAGGCTCCCGCCCATTGCGGGGTAAGGGGGGGTCGGATGTACGCAGCCTG
>JAPFFP010000001.1:20222463-20235245 GCA_026153255.1 Solanum medicagineum
AGTTTAAAGAGTCATTTTGCTTTACTCCATCATACCCCAAAGCCAAAAAATAGTGAATCTTTGGCTCCATCCAAGATCGATGGAAATAAAATGGCAACATCGTTAATGTTATATTATGATTCTTGAATTACTTAATTTGATCGAAGGATGTAATCTCTTTAATGAGTAGGATTGTTGTGATTGTTGATTGTGAGTGGATTTGTTTGTGATTTTCATCTCATATTCATTCATACCATGTTGTGCATATTGCATTGATTCCTGATATTGATATGAGAGAGATGATGGAAATTGGGCCAAGGTCTTTACCAGTCGAGATCTGATGCCAAGGTCTTTGACGGTGATATTATGTGATGTCAAGGTCTTTGCCGGCGATATTATGTGATGTCTAGGTCTTTGCCGGCGATATTGTGTGATGTTGAGGTCTTTGCCGGTGATATTATATGATACCGAGGTCTTTGCCGGCGATACTGTGATGACGAAGTCTTTGCTAGCGATATTGTGTGATGCTGAGGTCTTTGCTGGCAATTATTGCATGAGCATTGCATGTCATTCTTGCATACCCATGTTTGGCATGATGTTATTCCTGAGATTGACCGTGTTATCACTTATGAAGCAATGGCTTGTGATTTTAAATTGTAAATTGTTATCTCGACAAACAGAAGCAGGTCGACGGGCAATGACACAAAATGCATGTCGTGGTGGAAAAATAACTTATTTGTGTTGTGTATTATGAACTGCTAGGTTGGGTTAATTTCTGTATAGGTTATCGTTGTGGAGGTTCGGTGGGAATGAAAGGAGTTTATGCATTCTATTGGACTTATTTTGTTTTGTTAGTTGGTTTGTTGGGTACCGCATTATTTTGGTAATCACCCTTTGCTTCTACACTTGTGTAGGTTCTAAGCCTAGGTCGTGGGTAGTACCTTTTCTTGATCACCCGAGGCTTTCCAGAAGACTTAGAGAGGTAGTTGTGATCATCCGACGACCGACAGACTCTCTCATTTCTATTTCTTTTATGCTTTATTCTGTTCGAGAAGCAAAGACATTTTGAGACTTGTACTTATTTTGATTTTTCTGCACTTGATAGCAGCTTGTACAGATGACACCCAATCATTGGGTGGTATTTAAGTTTGTTAAGATTTCCGTTTTTAGTTATCTACTCTATTGAGTTACTTCCGCATGTTAATTCTATTTCTCGCCAGGTTTAGGCTAACTTGTTCTAGTGGGATTGAGCAAGTGCCATCACACCCAGATTCGGGTCATGACAAATCTGTCAGTCAAACACTATAATATATGTAAAAAAATTTGGGTTCTTGGTTAATTTTATCAGTGACACCAAGCAACTAAACAAAGAAAGCTATTTTTTGGCTATTCAACGTAATAATACGGAGTGGACACAGGTTAAAACAGGTTATATACACAAACTGAACAAAAAAAAAAGGAGCTATTTTTTTGGCTATTCAACATAATAGTACAGAGGTTAAAACAGGTTATATACACACACACATAGAGAGAGATTTCAATTGTGGTGTTCAATTTATGAGTCAAATGAGGAAACTTCTGGAAAGAGTGATCAAGGTATTGACTTTGGAATACTAAAAGAATGGTAGAGAACCAATTTGCCTTTATGCTTGAATCATCTACAACAAATCTATATTTGTAAACAAAGCTTATGGAAATCTCTAGATAGAAAAAAAAGGATGTCTGCAAAAAAATAATCATTTTTCTAGAGAAAACATATGATGGAGTGCTAACAAAACGACTCAATGAATGGTTAAGCAGAAAGGAGGTCATAACAAATATATAAAATATCCTAGGTCTCAAAAAAAGTTCGCACGCACATACATACACAGACACACACACATGTAAATATCCTAAAAGATGCCCATAATGCATTAGCAAGAAGTGCATGAACAATGAAAAGGGATAGAAAGGAGCTTCTTCAGCACACCTTCATAATATAGATCTGCTTTAAGCCTATACTTGTTTATTTTGATGATGAATGAGCCAACCAATGGTTCACAGGATAGGTTTCATGGTCCTTATCATTCACAAATGATATTATGTCAATTTACAAGATAAGCGAGTCAAAGAAATGTTGGATCAACAGTGAATAAGATTTTTCAGGATAAAACAGAACCAAAAGAAAAATACTTCACTCCAGGTCGGCTATCGACCAGTCAAGGAGAAGATTCAATTTGCAGAAAAGTTTAATGTGTCAATAGGATTGATTTTCTTGTTTTATACATATATGATATTTTGAATCCCTTTACTATTAGCGAAATACAAATTTTTTTTAAAGTTTTTCCTTTTACCTCACCCTAGGAGCTCCCACCTTTTTTGCTCCTTGGTGACTCGAACCCACAACATTAGGGTTGTAGGTGGAGAGTCCTTACCACCTAAGCAACCCCCTCTTTTCAAAGAAATACAAGTTCAAATTCCAAACGTGGCATTTTTGGAATTTCTTGAAATTTCTTGTCAAAAGTTGACTCCGCAACTAGTCAACAATGATGTTAAAGGCTCACCTAATTCCTGAAGCTCGGTGTGCTTTGGTGCAGCTCAACTACTTTCCCACTGTACAAGTATCGGTTGACAATGGGAGGAACATCCATTATTTCAAAAGGCAATACTCATTTTTACAAGAATGGCAATAAATCACTTGACATCAAATTCTAAAGACACACAGACATCATAATATTTGTACCTTGTAGAAACAACTATATCCAAATGGGCAAGTCCCATTGCCAAAGTCATAATGCTTGCAATCAATGGTCCTGAGCTCAAAAAATTGAAAAACAAAAATCAAGCCGGAGAAAAAGAGATATTTAAGAGAAATACTTTTTTCTTTGCTTTGGAACAAGGGGAAGCGGGGAACATTTTATAGATAAACAAGTTTAAGAAACACAAAGATACATACCTGAATACACTAGCCAGATGCTAGTTTGATGTAAAAAATAAACAAATTATCAAGTATAGATATTGAGTTCTTCTAAGAGTCCTAAACTTAAAAGTATGCTTGGAGCCTGTTTGAAATTGGCTTTTGATATAACTTATAAGCCAAAAGCCATAAGTTGGGATTTCTAACTTACGACTTTTTTGCTTATTTTTGTTATTTTGGCTTAAAAATAATCGCTCAAATGCACTTTTTAACTTTACTCAAACACTTAAAAGCTATTTTGGCTTTAACGCACCTAAAGAAAAAGAATACAAATTTATTTTCATTATACAAAATTTCAAAAAAAAAAAAATGAATGCATAAGACACAATAATCTTAGAATAATGAGTAGTGTCCATCTTTGGCCAGAGTAGCAACACTCGCCGAATAAATAAAAACACATGGGACTCTGTATTGGGCCAGTTCCAAATTGAAACAAAAAATGTGTCATTTCAAAGCCTTATAGATCTTTTATATTGACAGAAAGCGAGATGAAAGTGACAAGAGGAAATTTTTGTTATTCATTTAATATTTAGCAAAAGAATCTTGTCAAATGACACACCTCCCTTTTTACTTACTCTCAATCAATTCAAAAAAATTATCAATCCTCTCTTTTCTTTCTCTTTCTTCCTTTCAATCTAAAATATCTATATGGTCATATCTCCCGCCATGGGTGAAGCTAGGTGGAGCTCAGAAGAACCCCCTTAGTTGAAAAATACACTGTATGTTATAATAAGTTCCCTTGACACGATAGAAAAACTTAGCTGAATGGTCAAGGGGGTACAGAGTTGGTCCAAACGTCCCAAGCTCAATCCCACGCGATGTAGTATTCCCTCCCCCCCTCCCCCCTTTTTTTGGCTTTGGAAAGACGCTTAGCTTTTGGGCTCCATATTCCAATCTAATGAAAAAGCTTCATCGTTTTTGGCTCAATGTGAAGCTTTAGTTCTTCTGTTTTTTTTTTTTTAATTATTCTTCTCTTGTATGCTATTTCTTTTTCTCAATTTGCTTTTGTTTAAATTTACTAGGCACATTCTTTTTATTTATGTCTTTATTCTTCTTATATCTATTGCTCATTTTGTTTCTACGTAACTTTTGTTCATGTACTAACTTGAAGAAACTCTTTTAGAAAATGATGAATTGTTATTAAACTTGAAATAAAGTTAGAAAAAAATATTTATATAAACTAAGGTGAATAAAATGTAATTGAATGAAGAAAATTTAAAAGTTGTGAATAACAATATTTATTTAATTGAATTTTCTTTCTTTAATTCCATTGTATATTATTGCTTGCCTCCCTTTTTTGTCAATTCTATTCTAAAGAGATGGAAACTAAACTAAACTTACTTAAGTTATTCATCATTTATCTTTTTTACAAACAACTAACCTAGTAAATTGAATTAAATAAACTAAAAAATCTACGATGCCATTTATTTATCTTCTAAATATTCATTATAATATTAGTAACTCAATTCTTACACCTTTTTAAAGAACCTCCGCGATTTTCGAAATAACATATAATTGAAAGGGGCTCTAATTTAGAATTTTAAAGAAGTTCAAAATAAAGGAATAAGTTGCAAAATAAAAGGAAAAAAGAACAAGATATGTTAAAAAGGTTCGATGGATCAAGATAAAAGTATAGAGAAACGCTAAACACGGCATGAGAAGGCAAGGTAAGTTTAGCGGGTTAAGATTAATTTTTTCTTTCTCAAATATCCTAGCTTCCGCACGGTCTCCTACAACATTATAAATTGACTTTTCAAATCTGACTACCACTAAATGAACATAACAGTGATCAAGAAAAAGATTTTCATTTCTTGAAAATGGAGAAATCCCCAAGGGACAATAAGCTCACTGTTCAAAACTCGATGGATAATGCGCCAGCCCCTCTACTCTTCTCCACTTAAAAGAAAACTTTTGGTCCACGTAAGGTTCAAATCTGTAACATTCGTCCGACCAACACTTCACGCGACTGCACTCTTATCACTGGACCAAACATCTCAAGGTATCATCCCTAAATAGAATAGAATACCCTCCTTATCAATCCCTATCCCAGATACCTGAGATCACATGCAATAGATTCTCTTACCAAAATTCCTCTATACAACTGAAAATAGTGCCAAATATGTTAATGCATGTAGTGCAACTTCATTTGGATAATTCACAAAATATTTAAAGAAATTCCCATGCTTGTTGCATTTAGAAACTGTCAAGTCCATGTTAATAGTTCACCTAGCTAAACAAACATCTGAAGTAAAAACACAAAACAGAAAAGGGGAAAGATGAACCTGAGTTTGGCTTTGTAGCTGTCAATGATATTTTTCTTTTCTTCTATTGTGGAATACCAACTGATACTTGGAATGACAAAATATGAAAGCTTCCGGCATACTGGGCAGGTCCTAAATGTCGAGTTGACATCAATCCCGGAGGAACCAGAACCACTGCGCCAATGCCTGATACATGATATACAAAATGGATGATCACACTCAAAAAGGATCCCGAACTTCCGCTCTGCTGCGGTTGTCTTAGAGAGTACACGTTCAAGACATACACTGCACTCAATTTCTTGACTATACTTCAGTAAATCAAGGCGCTTTTGCCTCTTCTCACATGTTTTCATATGCTCTTCTCTCTCCTGAGGCCGAAAAGGATGCAAGCAATGCTTTGAACAGACTGGACACAAATCTCCATGAATATAAGGACAGTTTTCTCCCCGTGGACAATTACCAGCAGCAGCAAAAGCGCAAATCGATCGACCAGCTGGATTCATTATCTTCAACTCGACAATATTATCAATATCTGCTGCATCATGATGCTCTGAATTTTCCCCCCATACAGGCTGGTCGGGAGGGTAAAAAGGTGGGCCTGAAGTCAAATACTCCGAAGAAATGCCTGACAAAATTTCTGCACCATCTGTTAGCATCCCAGGAGAGACGGTGGTGGGAGGAGAAGCTGAGAGAAGATGTTGATCTGGAGCTGACGAAGATGGAAGTGAAGGTTGTTCAGAAACTTTAACATGTTCGTATCTACACCTGCTGCCATAGGCACATAATCCTTTTTGGTAGTATGTGCATACCTGCAAAATAATCCAAGAGATGGTAAAGTGGTGAATCAAAACTATAATTTAAAAATCACAATGTCCAGAACATTACATTATTCGGAGGATCTTTCCAATCATGTGAGAACCCACAGTACTCTCCTTTCAGACAAGCACCTTGTACAAAGAATTTGCAAAGAACCCTGGAAATATATAAGATGTCTGTAAGTGCATATGGCCATTTACAAGAGACCACAAATTCATTTACAAATTATAATTAACAATTTGCTCATCAATATTTATTTATTTTTAGATAAAGTTGTCCATCAAATTCTTCAGTTGTTTAAATTGTTGTAAAAGGACAAATGATCAGAAACTGCTGGTGTTTTTGATGATTGGCCTCTTTGGATATTTCCTTTTAACAGAGGTAGACATACTATGTCCAGAGAAAAAAAGAGAGTAATACACACCATACAACAAACAATTACAGGTCATTTGGCTAGGGATTAGTAATTCAAGATTTGTAATGCAAAGATCATTTCTTATTGGATGCTTGCTTGAAATATTAACAGGTCCAGTAATAATTAAACCTATGTATTTTACTATTGAATAAAATAAAAACTAGTTTACCATTTCACCAAAATGTCACTGCCTTACAAGACACACAGCTCACATGTGTTGGATTCTAAAGCATTTAACCTTTTTGAACATATCTATTTGGGAAACAAAATAGAAAAAGACTAATTTTCTCTCATAAGACAGAGTGAGGCATGGGAAGAAGTCCTACTGCTAGATAATTTCTGTAGTAACCCAGAAAAAATACAGACAAATCCGTTAAACTCCTATATTTCTAACCTAATGACATGATCACCTCAACAAGCTCATTCCAGATCAATTAGGAAGTCCCCTTCAAAATTATTTGTAAAACTCTTTACCTCAGCTAATCTTAGGAACCGACATAAGAAAAATTAGTGTAGAAATTTTTCCTATGAGTGTCTTCTCAGCTAATATTGGGAATCAACAGAAAGAAGCAATTAATTTTTTCGAAAAACTTTCCCCTCAGCTAATCTTAGGAATCAACAGCAAAAAATGAATAGCAATGTTTCAGTCAAGCGGTAATATACATTTACATATGTACAACACCTTCAAGCAACTCCTAAAACGCAAATCCCCACGCAAAAATTATCATAACTTACGCCTCTTCCATCCAATCACAACACAATAAATTCAATGGCATATATATACATATATCAACACCTAATCGTCAAAATCACATACCAGAATCAGAAAGTTTTCAGATCATCCAAATCACAGGAAAAAGGGCTACAAACCTTTTCGACATGGCAATGAATCATGGAATCGGCAATTGTTGATGGATTGAAAAGCCAGAGCGAGAATTGAGCGATTCGCTCACTCGCTCTGGCTCGTTGGAGGAGTGCTAGGGCTTCTGCCTTTGGCGGTTCGATCCCACTACTAACTGTTCAGTTACTGTATCTACCCGCTACTCAGCCTTCCATTTACTATTAACTGGGGACCTGAACTTAAGAAATGGACACTAGAGGGAGGCATATGGAATAAAGTAAAGCTTTCAATGCGAGAACAAGGGCTATGTTTGAAAACGTCATCTCGTTAATTGAAATGAATGTAATTAGCACAATAATAATTAATATTTTCTCTATCTCATATTAATTGAATTTGTGAGCTACTATATACATTCCAAAAAAAATATTTAAAGATAAAATTTACACTATACTTTCCACTGTTGCTCTTTGTGAACCATAAATAGGTAGTGTAATTTATCTCATAAAAAATATAAAATTTCAATAAATGAAAGGGCAAATATGGAAAAAGTTTCACATTCTTTTTGAACTTTGAACAATTCAACTATTTTAAACATTAAAAAAAATCTCAAAAATTCAATTAATATGAGACAGAGGGAAATCACTTGCTTAACAAAAGTTCCCAACTTACCAAGGTATATCCTTTTTTGTGTTGAGGAGGAATGTAGCCCACATACTCTTCAACTAGTATAGGACTTCCATACCCACGATAAAATATGTTTTTAACTTACCTTTGAATGACAACCTAACTAACCATCATCTCCTTCACCTAATTATTTTTATTTCAAGAATATATAGCTAGAATCAAAACTCTCTCCTCCTTCACTCCTAAACATAAACGCTTAAGAATCATCAAGAAAGTCATCAAAGTTAGGATTAGCTTTCAAGATTTTTCCTCAACGGTTTCAAGAAACGAATTCAAGAATTCCAAGAAAGGATTTCTAATTCTTCTTTTGCAAGAATCGGGGTTCTTCATCAAGAACTCTAAAGATTCTAAGTCAAGAATTCAAGAATCTTCTTCAATTCTTCCAAGAACTAATCTATAAGGGGTTTCAACGAACCATGTTGACAGTTTCCGTCGATCTCCTTTATCGGCGGACTCGGTTCATTTTTTTCAGAACATATTTCTTTTATCGGCTCTTCCACTACTCATCAAATTCCGACAACGCTTTTAGGCAGAATTCGGCGATCAAGCCAAAAATAGAGAATTCCGACGATCAGTTCACTCTGTCAGTCAGTTTTATCCAGGTTCTATCGTTCCTTTCTTGATTAGTTTAGGATATCATTTCTAGTTTCTTGGATATCATTTCTACTTCTTGATTCAGCTGAGTATCGTTCCTATTTTCTCTCTGTTTCCGGATTTCTTAGTTTAAGCAATTTTATCCTGTTAATTGCTAGATTTCTTTATTACTGTTACATATTCACCTTGTATATACGTTATTTTGCCTTCTAGTGTTTACCTTGTATATACATACTCCCAGGTATATTGTTGCCTATAGCTTTTGATTTCTTGCACTCTAATTATTTGTGTCATATGGTACCCTTTACTTATCTTTGATTTCTTGCCTTCCAATTATTTATGTCATATTTGATTTCTTGCCCCCCTCCCCCCTCCTTTAATCGAGAAAGCATATGACAAAGTCCCAAGAGATGTCTTATGGAGGTGTCTAGAGGTGAAAGGTGTCCCAATGGCATATATCAGGGTGATTAAGAACATGTACGATGGAGCGAAAACTCAGGTAAGAACGGTGGGAGGAGACTTAGAGTATTTTCCTGTTGAGATAGGACTTCATCAAGGATCTGTGTTGAGCCCCTTCTTGTTTGCCTAGGTGATGGATGAGCTGACGTGATCTATCCAGCAGGAGGTACCATGGTGTATGCTATTTCCAGATGACATAGTACTAATTGATGAGACTCGGACTAAAGTTAATGATAGGTTGGAGGCCTGGAGACATGCCTTGGAGTCCAAAGGATTCAAATTGAGCAGGACCAAAACTGAATACTTGGAGTACAAATTCAATGTTGAGAGCGACGAAACAAACTTTGATGTGAGGCTTGCCACTCAACCTATCCCAAGAGGGAAAACTTTAAGTATCTAGGGTCCATCATCCAGAATAGTGGCAATATTGACGATAATGTCACACATCGTATTGGGGCAGCATAAATTAAATAGAGGCTTACATCTGGAGTATTGTGTGATAAGAAGATATCACCTAAACTCAAAGGTAAATTTTACAGATTGGTGGTTAGACCATCTTTGTTGTATGGGCTGGAGTGTTAGCCAATAAAAAATACACATATTCAGAAGATGCATATCGTAGAGATGGGGATGTCGAGATGGATGTGTGGTCACACCAGGAATGACAAGGTTAGGAATGAGACCATTCGAGAGAAGCTAGGGTGACTCCTATGGCTGATAAGATGAGGGAAACGAGACTGCAATGGGTTGAACATGTACAGAGAAGGAGTACCAATGCTCCTATTAGGAGGTACGAGAGGTTGGTTTTAGGAGCTACCCGGAGGGGTAGAGGTAGACCGAAAAAGTACTGGAGGGAGGTGATTAAACATGATATAGCGGAACTTGATCTCACTTAGGTGCGAGAGATTGGTTTTATGAGCTACCCGGAGGGGTAAAGGTAGACTGAAAAAGTACTGGAGGGAGGTGATCAAACATGATATGGCAGAACTTGATCTCACTGAGGGCATGACCCTAGATAGAAAGAAGTGGAGGTCGCGAATTACAGTAGTAGGCTAATTGGTTGGTAGGGTTAGGTGGTTATCTAGTCATGGGGTATGGTAGGGTAAAGAAGTAGCAGTGTTTTATAACATGTGTTGTCATTATTTGTTGTTTATGTGTTAATTGTATCATATTTATGTATTGTCATGTGCTTTTGGTTATTAGTCGTTTTTTGTTGTTCCCTTTCTTTTACTTTTCATATCTAGTTTATTCTGCTTATGGGTTTTTAAGACGAGGATTCCTAGGAAATAACCTCTCTACTTCTATGAGGTAGTGGTAAGGTATGCGTACATTCTACCCTTCCCAGACTCCACTGGGTATGTTGTTGTTGTTGATGAGAGGGAGGGAGTATAAAATTTGATAATTATAATGATTTATTTGTTTATCACAATGTAATTATAAGCGTCATGTTTAATTGTACAGATGTAATTATAAAGTTATATTAAATTTTTAAAATAAAAATTAATTTTCTAAAATATAAAATATATATTAGACAAATAATGATATTTATAAATAATATTAAATTATATATGTGTGTGTGTATTGTCTTTTGAAAATATATTAATTAGTAAATATATGTTCTTGATTAAAAAATTAATTTATATTTTAAATTAGTATATGTTAATTAAATTAATAAAAAAATAAAAATACAAAATTCTTTAAAACATCATAAAATGCATGTTTGACCAAAAAAAGTTATTGATATTATAAATATAATATCATAGTAAAATTATTTATGAAATGAGTTTTCAACTTGTTAGACTCTTCCTATTATTTATGAAATGAGTTTTCAACTTTTCACCGACGTCCAGCATCTTCCAATTAACATAAAATGGTTTTTTCATAACGGCCTCCGTGGTGCGATTTAGATTCTCGTATTGCTCTTTATACCACTCTGGAGTTACAAGGGATTTAGCAACCCCCTTATGTTTAATGACAGCATCGTGACTGATTGCGCCTACCCTAACTACTCCTTACCTTACTCTATTAAGTAAAGTCTTTCTATGTCCAGTACTCTACTTGAAAGTAATTAGTTAGAAAAAGAACGTAGCTCTTGAAGTGTGAGCCTACTAACTAGTTAGTACTTGCAGGTTATAGCTTCATCTTATCTGATAGGAACGAAATTGTATATAGTATGGTGAATAAAGCTAAATTCAAGTATCTAAGAATAAAATGTTCAACTCCCTAAAACACGTGTAATTGAGAGAGTCATCATATCAATACAACAATGACAACATATCCAATGAAATCCGACAAAGTGAAATCTAGGAGGGTAGAATGTATGCAAACCTTATCACTACCTTATGGAGATAGAGAGATAGTTTCTGATAAATCCTCGGCTGGAATGTATCCACCCCAAATAAAAAGAGAGTCATCATATGTTAATGCCTTTAAAAAATACTTATATTCAGAAGAAGATTACCAAATGTGATTTTTGGACAAATTTTAAGGAATCGTATATATGTTTGGATTATATTTACCCTTTAAAAAATATATACCATGACAAATTTAAATGAATTAAATATCAATTTGAGATTGTAATATTGCTCTCACCATTATAGGCATGCAAGCGTCATAACATAGTCATATCAGTACCTCATCATTAATTTTATTTATTCTTTTTGTTTATTCACTATTTTTACTTTAATACTTTTATTTACACTAATTAATTATTTGAAATATATTTTCTGAACTAAAAATTTAAAATGAGGACCCATTTTTCTCCTCCTCTTCCTCGCCGTTACCCCTCCCTCCTTTCTTCATCATTTCTAGCCCTTCATTATTCATTTTTTTTCTCCTTTTCATAATTCAATTAAAAAAATTAGAGAAGAACCACCATTGGGAGAACTGTTTTTTTTTAGAAATCATTTTTTCTTGACAACTTATATGAAAAATGAAGGTTATATAAGAAAGATGATTGACCCACATCTTTTTAATCACAAGCATTAGAAAATTAAAATGGGTCACTTAAAATTTAAGAGAGTTTACATCTGTGAAAACAATACAATAATATAGAGTAAAATTGACGTTAATAATATGATATTACTGTTAAATTTTGGAAATTATTAAAGTAATAGTGGATAGAGGTAGGGATAAAGATAGAGGAAGAGGGACTTCGATAGACAAAGTGTACTGGGGAGGATAAGAAAATAAAGAGAGAAGAGTTAAAAGTTTTTTTTTTAAAAAAAGGAGATCCACATCTTTTAAAATAAATCTTTGATATATTTTTTAAAAAGTTAATATATCAAGAAAATTAAAATATTAATTATATATTGACCAATAAAAATGTCATGGGTATAATTTTATAAATTCAGAATCTTTTTCTCTTTTTCACGCGTTTTTGGGAGGGTGTACTGACTCTTTCTACCATGTCACCTCTTAGAGATAGTTAATCACTTAAAAATTGTTAAGGAAGGCATTTAAATATTCGTGTAGTTATAGTGCTAAAGTACTAAGGGGCCGTTTGTTTTGGATGAAAATTATGATGAGATTAATTATGATGGGAGAAGTTATGATAGGAGAAATTTTTATTGTTTGTTTGGTTTGTCATATTCAAAGTACTATTCATTGCATAATTTTTAAGAATAAGTTGTTTGTTTATAAAAGTATCTTTCACCTTATTTAGTTGTTTTTAAAAAAATATTTTCTTTGCAAGCTTTAACTATTCATTCTTACAATAAAATTTTCATCTTATTTAATGTAAATAATTTTGTGTATACATTTTCATGATTATGTCGT
>JAPFFP010000001.1:20235345-20245894 GCA_026153255.1 Solanum medicagineum
TTAGAAAAAATCTAGAAAGACTAGAATATAGATATTTTAGGAAGATATTTGTAATAAATTATAGAAAAATCTAGATTGTTATAGATAAAGTTATTTATTAGATATATCTAGAATGTATCTAGAATCTCCCCACACAACTATAAATAGGGATGGTATTAGGAATTTGTAAGCAACCAGGAAATCAAAAAATAAATCCAATACAAGTAGCCTTCTTTCATAACAAAGTTCCCCTTTTCCATAATCTTCCTTCTCCTTTCTAGCTTATACTTCTTTAGTTGAATCTACCGATTTTAGTTAACAATCTTGGGTTAATGGACTGGGGATGGAGCTACTGAATCAATCCAATTACAAAGTATGGAAGACATGTATGGAGTCATACCTTGTGAATGAGGATTTGTGGAATGTTGTTAATAGAAGTAACACAAGTCCTCCTGATGACGGACCGGAGAATAGTAGTAAATACAAGAAGTGGAAGCAGATCAATGCAAAGGCGGAGTTTATCCTAAAGAGGACAATCTCCTCCAGTTTATTTGATCATATTATAAGATGTAAATCAGCTCATGAAATATTGAAACTCTCGATCATTTGTTCAACAATAAGAATGAAGCTCAGCTACAAATTTTGGAGAATGAATTAGTTAAAACAACTCAAGGTAATCTCTCTATCACCGAGTACTTTTTGAAGATTAAAAACTTATGTTCTAAGATATCTTTGTTGAACCCAGAGGAGGCTATCTCTGAAGCATGAATGAGAAGAATTATCATTCGTGGTTTGAAGCCTAAATATATTACATTTATGACGTCAATTCAAGGATGGAGGACTCAACAACCATCCTTGGAGGAATTTGAGAATCTATTGTCGTCACAAGAGTTACTAGCCAAACAGTTGGCTGGTGTATTTGTTAATGGAGGAGAAGGAGTGGCTCTTGTAGCCAATAAGAGGAACTTTAAGGAAAAGGCAAGAGATACATTACATGATCAATGCTCAGGTAGTTCAAGTTCACCTGGAAAAAGGGAAGAGCCTTCGAACTATTATGGCAGGAAACCTCTGAGGTGTTATCAATGTGGCAAAAATAGATCACATAAAAAGACATTACCGAGCTAAGGAGAGCAATGTGGCTCAAATTGATAAAGCTACTAAAGAAGAAGAAGATTGGGAAAATTGCTTAGTAGCTGAGGCTCGTGTAATAGCTGTCATGACCTCCATCAATTTTGAAAAGGATTGTTTCAAGGATTTAGAATATAATGCAGTCGATCATGTGAAGAAACAAGAAAGTGATGTCATTGATATGAAGCAAGAAACTTCTGAAGTTGTTCATATTGGTGACATGACAACTTTTACCGAAGAAATCAAAGAAGTAGATTCTGAACAAAGAGTGTCTCAAACTATATATACTGATGGTGACTCTTACTGAGAAAGCATTAAGGGAGATGTATTAGAAGATTAAGTCTCTAATCAATCGCCAGCCAACGATCAAACATGGGAAGCAAATAAAGAAGATGAAGATCAGAAATACGAAGAAGTTGATCTTAACGGTCAAAATTCAGGTGGAGAAAGAGATGACATAATTGAAAGCTTTGAAGTTGATAAACTATTTATTGAAAAGATGAAAACAGAATCTGGTGGTAAATCAGCCAATTATGATGTTGAAGCTTCGCAGGAAATTGATGATTGGATCATTAGGATTGATAGTGATAAATCATCTTTGTATCATAGAGTTACATTGGAAGGAGAGGGTTATAAACTATTGAAATCTGGAGTTTCAAACTTTTCTATCACAGGTATGCCTCTAGATAATGCAATTGTCGATGAGCTAAGAGAAAGGGGGAGTCCAAGAACTCGACAAGGAGATAATTCACATGGATCGATTAGCGATGAAGAATCTTCATCACTTAAAGAAGCAAAAGGAATCCGGAAGAAACTGTCGAGAGTTTCACCAAGACGTGGTTCAAAGTTTCGTTTGAGCTCTTCCACGACAAGTGCAGGGTAGCTTCCAAAAAATCACTTTAGGGGAAGTGTGAAAAAATAAAGATGATTTTTTGGAAGTAAAAATATCTTAGATATTTAGCAAGACTTTCTAGAATTTTGTATTGTAATATCTTGGATATTTTGTATTTAGAAAATATCTAGAAAGGCTATAATATAGATATTTTAGGAAAATATTTGTAATAAATTATAAAAAATCTAGATTTTTGTAGATAAAGTTATCTGGATATTTTTATTAGATATATCTCAAATGTATATAGAATCTCCCCACACAACTATAAATAGGGGTGACATTGGGCATTTGTAAGCAACCAAGAAACCAAAAAATAAATCTAATACAAGTAGCCTTCTTTCATAACAAAGTTCTCCTTTTCAATAATCTTTCTTCTCTTTTCTAGCTTCTACTTCTTTAGTTGAATCTTTCGATCTTAGTTAACGATCTTGGGTTAGCAGAAGGTCTCCCGAGTATAATTTTCTTCTGCTATATTTCTCTACAGGCCTTTATTCCAAAACTATCTTTTAAATAAATGAATATTTAATAAAAGAACATCTTTGTTGACTTTTCTGCCAAATAAGTGTGAATCAATATCGATAAAATATTGATAATATCATTAAATATTTGATAAATAAAACAAAAACGCAATTCTTTTTTTTAGTTGACTTGAAAAAAAAAATGATATAAATTGAAACGGGGAATATTATCAACATCGTGCAAAGACGCAGTCTCTTTAGCCAAAAAAAGGAGGAGGACGCAGTCTCTTCAGCACTTTGAGTGTCTTTTAAATAGGAAAGATACCCTTTTATGCCTTTTCCTTGTTGTAATTCCTGGAAAATACACGTGTTGTGTCTCCCATAGTTTGCAATCTTGCAAATCCATGGCTTGTCTGCTTCGAATATTTTGGTTCTTCAAAAATTTCGGTTTCGATGGTGAACATATATCTTTCAATTCTCTAATATGGATAATGTTATCAGAATGCAAACTTTTGTATAGTCAAAGTATAGGGTCCTTGACAAAAAAAGAAAAGGTAAAGGAGCCTTCTCCTGATTTAGTTTAGGAAAAATATGTTCTTAAATGGGTTGATGTGTGGGATTGAACACCATTTATTATTAACTTTAGGATTGAACATCATTTGACTTGGCACTGTATTTAAGGAAAAAAAAAGGAAGACTTTTAAAATTGGTAGTTTAAAATCATGCTTGGATATTTGTGTGGTTGAGAATCATTTCATTAAGGGTAAAATGATAATTTTAAAGTTAAATTATTTCCAGTTAGAATAAGGTGACATTCTTTTTAGGACGAACAAAAAAAAAAAAGATGAAAGCATTAGTAAGTAAGATCGACCTAATTGAGTTAGGAAACAACTATAGTGCAAGAAATGAGGAGATCGAGATTATGTTTATAAGCAACGTGAAATTTCAAGTGAGGTGACATGATTGAGCAATGGCAAATGGGATGTTGCACGACTACTGTAACCCAAAAAGAAAAAACAAAGAATCCAGTTCAACACAGCAAGGCAGTGTTACTGCGTTGGTCCATTATGGATCCATAAGAGATAATGTCCATGTATTCCCCTTACATTGGGAAACCTTGTGACCTCTAAAATCAATTATTAAGGTCTTATAAGACAATTACATTTTTTGCATGGCCAATGCAAGTACAATGTTTCGATAGTGACTACTCACTTGTCACTTGTCTCTCAATCTGTCCAATGGTCTGTCTCAACAAAAATATCCAGGTAAAGAAAAAGGGCCTTAATAATCAAATTACATCAATAATTTTGAGGGATTTGTGTGACTTTTCCCTTTATTTACAATAACTACAAAACCTTGTTTCTATTCAAGTCACATTTGTACTACTAAAATCAAAAGTTACGTATGACAAAAAATAAAGTACCAAAAGAAATAAAGTTTCAAGTGGTAGGTTCAATGACTAAGGATTTCTCGTAAACTTGGAGGTTATGATATCAAATAACCCTATCCAAAATCGTATTGATTAAAAAACATTTGACTTTTCATCTTTTATTCTGTTTTAAGTTGTAGTAATAATTAAGACTTTAGAGGTGGTTTGATTTGGATGAAATTATGATGAGATAAGTTATGTTGGAATAAGTTATAATGGGAGAAATTTTTATTGTTTGTTTGGTTTGTCATATTCAAAGTACTATTCATTGCATAATTTTTAAGAAGTTGTTTGTATACAAAAAAACCCTCCACCTTATTTAGTTGTTTTTAAAATAATATTTTCTTCGCGAACTTTAGCTATTCATTCTTACAATAAAATTTTCATCTTATTTAATGTAAATAATCTTTTGTCTACATTTTCATGATTATGTCGTGTGTTTTTAAAATTAAACTTTCATCTTATTTAACTGAAAAACAAAATGTCCATCTTATTTAGCTTTAAATAAAATTTTCATCTTACTTAGCTTAAAAATAAATTTTTCATTTAAGTTTGTTAAAGTAAAAAATTATCATTAAATTTTAAAATTATCTACATTTTAATTGATATATAGAATATAATTTTTAAGTGAGTAATAAACTATTTAATTAAAAATATATAATTTAATAGTGGAGTGAACATTTTAAGAGAATCAAAATATAAATACACATAAGTATTAGACAAATAAATTCAACTTATAATACATTCATAAATAGAAATTGTATATATAAAATGATATTTTTATTAGAAAAATATGTTATTATAAAAATAACAATTAATTAAGGTTGTGAATATTATTATAAATATTATTAAAAATTATGTTAATATACATGAATATAAAAATAATGTATAAAAAAGAGTTTAAAAGGGTATTTTTGAATTTTTATCCACTTTATTCCAGGATAAGTTATCCCAACCTTTGCAACCAAACAAGAGACTGATGACCACTAAAAAGTTATCCCGGAATTAGCTTTGCTTATCCCTCACACCAAATGACTCCTAATTTTTCTACCATATCACCTCTTAGAGGTAGTTAATCACTTAAAAATTGTTAAGAAAGGTATTTAAATATTCGTATAGTTAAAAGTGCTAAAGTAAATTTTGCTGTCAAATTTGCGGAGGGGTGAGAGGAAGGGGTTTTGTATCTTCTCATGGTAAATATGACATGGCACCATGAACCATTGATGATTGGCTACAATTGGCTAGTGTCACCAAATCTTACAAAATGGATAAGATACATATTTTTATGATGACAAACCCACAAATAATGGCCTATCCCCTAAACCAAAGATTTCACAAACATTCCACATGGCAAGCTTTCTCCACCCCTCATCCTTCCTTTCCTCCTCTTCCTCCTCCTCCTCCACCACAAAACCACCAGTTCCACCACCCTTTTCCAGACCCCAATCCACCTTATCACCACCCTCTAAACCCTTCTTAACCACACTAACAGCCACAGCAATAGCCACCACAATACTAACAACCTCTCCCCCTTCTCTAGCAGATTCCCCCACCACCTACAACATTTACTACGGCACAGCTGCTAGCGCCGCCAACTACGGCGGGTACGGTGGAAATTCCGACAAGAAGGCGTCGGCTGAGTATATCTACGACGTCCCCGATGGATGGAAAGAGCGTCTGGTGTCGAAAGTTGAAAAGGGCACAAATGGAACAGACAGTGAGTTTTATAACCCGAAGAAGAAATCTGAGAAAGAGTACCTTACTTACCTTGCTGGGTTTAGGCAATTAGCACCAAAAGATGTAATCTTAAATAACTTGGCTTTATCCGATGTGAATTTGCAAGACTTAATTGCTAATGCTGATGGGGTTACATCAGAAGAGAGGAAAGATGAAAATGGGCAACTGTATTATGATTATGAAATTGATGGAGTTACTGGTCATAGCTTGATTTCTGTTACTTGTGCTAAGAACAAACTGTATGCTCATTTTGTCAATGCTCCGGCGCCGGAGTGGAAAAAGGATGAAGACATGCTGAGGCACATCCATCAGTCTTTTAAAACTGTTGGGTAATATTTAGGATTGCATTTGTCTATAGAGAAAATAATTTTGGATTATATGTAATAAGTGAGGAAAGAAACAGATTTTCATGTTCATAACTTTTTCTGGATTCGTGTTTGATAATGATAAGATTGAAACACTCAATATAATCACTCTTCAAATTGATGCTTTTTTTTGTCTGATGGAATTTATCCCACTAGATATAGTGTTGAGATAGATAAAGGGTATAGTGTCGCGGACTTAGAACTCAAGTGCAGGACTTGTTGATTTGCTCGTAAGTAGACAATAGGCCTTACCATATCACTTCTAATGAAGTAACAAACATTACTAAGTAACAAACTAACAAGTATTAAGAAAATAAGAGCTGGATATTATATGATTGTTATAGTGTTTGATGATTAGTATCAAAGTTCTTGAGCAGTAATTTAATTTCTTTCACCAGAGAGATTCAGTCCCATGGTGGATTGGATTTGCTGATAATCCAGTTAGTAAAAAGCATTGAGTCACCCACAATACTAACTCTGAGATATCCATTTCGACTGAACCATTTAATTCGCATGTGACTAGCAAGAGCTTCAGCAGCATTATTGCTTTTGTGATCAAAGTTGGCTGCAATTAAGTCTGCAGTTTCATCAGTTCTAATAACTCGCGGACTTCCTCTTTATAACAGCCATCAGAATTGAACTTAATGGATCCACTTCGTCTAGATTGTTGTTGGCTGGCAGACCAGATAATCCAAGTATACAGAGTATGCCCAGTTGGAAAAAAGGAACAAACTTATGAACACATTGCACTACCTCATGATTATCCGGTCTGCCAGCCAACAAGGAACATCTAGATAGCAAATTGAATCCGATTTTGGCACTGCAACACATTATTGCAGCCTTAGAGTAGATGCATTCTCCCACATCCAGAAGTTAAAAGTTGCAAAAACGAGGATGCTGAGAATATTTTGGTGTTAAATTAAAAATATGTATAATATACAGAAATGTCATTTAGTTTTGCAGTCTTAAACGTGGACGCTAAGAATTAAATAGTTTAAAAAAAAAGGAGACAATCTTTTTTATGGAACGGGCCAAAAAAGCAAGCACCACAAATAAATTGGAATGAAGGAAGTACTAAATTGTTTAACTTTGCTTAGTTATCATAAATGTTTTCCATCGAAATGGGAAAAATATATAACTTCTGTTATTTTCTTATGGATGAAAACATTTTACTTGGAACTAAATTTTAATTTCCTATTACTTGCTAACAAAAACTTACACGTAACTAACTAGTACCGATATTTGATATTAAAAAACTATTGCTTCCTTTCCTTTTAATTTGTTTAAGAGTTTGATTCGGCATGAAGTCTGAAAAATAAAATTAAAAAAACTTGTGAATCTTGCGGATAAAACGAAAGATGTGTATAATGTATTACAAAGCACTTGAAGTTTGTAGCAAAAGGGTTCGTAAATCCGCACCTGACAAGCTGAATCCTCCCCTGTATCCATGGGAGAAGTTGAAGTAGCATGCAATAATTGAGAAGAGTTTCTTTTGGGGCGGACCTGTTGCTCTGTTTGGCCAGCATTGGAATGCCTCCCAGGTTCTTGCATTGGATTCTTCTTTCATCTCTTGTTTTATAACCGTAGTGTTTGAATCAACTTTCAAGTGCTAGTCACCTCCCACTAGCATAGGTAACTAGTAAATCTATCCGCCAAAGACTTAGAACTAACTTTAGACAGGTGGAAGGAAATCATCTAATGTTTTTGCCTCCTCTAGACCATCAATTGTATGGCAGACTCCATCTATATCACCAGAATATAAGTCTTTGTATTTCGTAGTTAAGAGTTAGGACTTAGGAGTTGATACCGTGACCTAAAACATTTTTTCAATTCCCTTTGCGACTATCCTGAAAGCTGCTTTCCTAATGTTAATGACATGCCTTAGAAGAAACTTTCAGCTGTGTGAGACGTGATTTTTCAAGGAAGTGGATTCAATTGACCACATGTCACGACTCGAAAATGGGCGTGATGAAACTCGTCTTATCCTACCAAGACAAGTCAGCCTACAACCCAACTATAACCTTAAAAGTGCGAAATTATAATAAAAATGAAAGTTCAACTACGGATAATAAGTCAACTTAATGAAAATCCCCCAAAACCTGGTTGTCACGTGCACAACCTTCTAATGTATTACAATAGATTCGAAAGGAAACACAAGTATCAAATGACATTGTCTCTAAAATAGAACGGAATTATAAATAAGAGTAAGAAGTCAACTGGGATGGCAAACAGCTGCCTCTCACAATCTCCACAGGAAGCCACGGGCAAGGAAAGTAGAGAGTATCACGACAATCCGGGCTCGCAACCTACAAAATTGTTGTAGCAAGAGGGGTGAGTACCAAATACACGGTACTCAGCAAATGAACTACTAAACACAAAATTAAGTAATATAGAATACCGATACCCCTAACACTCCAAGCAAACCCCTACAACTACAACCTGCATAAAAATCAGTCCAGCATGCAGTTCACAATGTACATAGCATATAGCTCAATAACCACACCAACTATTATATATCAACAATACCAGAGATCAAGAGCATCTATCACAAGTTTCACAAAAAGCACTCACACATTTATAAATGATGATGAGGTGTAATGCAATGCAATGCAATGTCACGTAAAATGATACATGTCTGTCCTAGTGATACACACCCGCTGTCTCATAGTCCGGGACCCATGGGGGACTTCTAGTTCATGCATCTATAGCAGCGTGCGACACGACCCTCGAATCATAGTATCCGTCGCGGCGTGCGACACGTCCCTCGAATCATAGTATCCATCGCGGCGTGCGACACGATCCTCGAATCATAGTATCCGTCGTGGCATACGATATGATCCTCGAATCATAGTATCCGTCGCGGCGTGCAACACGTCCCTCGAATATGGTACATCCTCTTTAATTCTCATTCTTTTTCAGTCCATAAAATACTTGTCACAAAAGTCAATGCAAATAGGCATGTTTACACAATAATGAGAAATGCCTTATTTTAATACAATGCACAATTCACAACAACATAGTTCGGTACAACATCAATACTAACTCAATACCTCAAAAATCATTCTCGACACCTCACACAAGAAGCACAAGATTCCATATACTTAACAAAGGTTAAGAAATTCACTTGCCTTATATAAAGTCTTGAATCACAACAATTCCGAACCTTTTTCCTTTCTATGACACTCCAATTCACTTCAGATATAGCATCATAATTATATAATGAATCCAACGACACTAAAATCAATTAATCGGGTGAAAAGGGTAAAACGGTCCAAAAAATTTTATCGCCAGAAAAATACTGTCGGAATCTGAAAATTTATACATGAAAATGTTCCCCAAGTGATAAGGAATTTAACGGCGAAAACCAATTAAAAAATGGAGCTAATATGAGGAAGAAATCGCATGTTAAAGTTTTCGAAATATATTACAAATGCAACATCAAGATTACGATTTTTACCTCAAACAACGTGCCAAAATCAGTTTCTAAAGCTCCCACGGTGTTCTCCTCGAAAAAATATACAATTTAACCTTTTGAATCGCTCAAATCCGATCAAAATTGAGAGAGAAAACGTTGGTTGAAGTTTGGAAAATACTCGCTTTCTTGGAGAAAATCCTCAATCTTTAATTCTTTTAAAGTGAAAGAACTTGGAAGAATATTGATTGGAAGAATTATCTTTGATTCTTGAATTCTTGACTTAGACTCTTTCGAGTTCTTCACGAAGAACCATAATTCTTGAAGAAGAAGAGTCAAGAACTCCTTTCTTGGGATTCTTGAATTTGTTTTCTAGAAACCCTAGGTTATGATTTAAAATCCTATTAGAGCTTCATGAATAGATGGAGAAATTCGGGTTGGGTAGATTGAAATTCATGAAAATTAACTTAACTTGAAGATGAATCTTGAAAGATAATCCTAACTTCATGACTTTCTTGATCATTCTTGAGCGTTTATGTTTAGGAGAGAAGGGAGAGGGTCTTGATCATGAAACCTGAGGTTTTATATGTTTTGGGGACCATAAATAGACCCCCAAAGGTGTTAAGATAAAACTACCCTCAAAATCAAAGAAAAAAACGTCATTGCTTATCCAGTGAGGGTCCGCGTTTGGAGCTGTCGCGGACCTTCCGATAGCTCTGCACCCCTTCACTAAAATGGTCATAACTTTTTACTCCGAACTCCGATTAAGGCGAAATCAGATGCATTGGAAAACTAATTCAAATATCTTCGATTTGATATGTTATAGGTCATCTAACTCATTATACTTTAGGAGATATGGTCATTTTAAATTGACCCTTCTATCGACGCATATGAAAACTTAGTTGCTAGAAATTCTTTGAACTTGGCTTGATGTAAAAGATCCCTTATGATTCGAAATCATACCTAATATACTTTAAGTATTTAGGAATTGATTCTACCACATATATACATATTACAAGTCATTGGTTCACCTAACTTTTATAAAATCATACATTAGAAACACGACCTCATATCAACTCCAATTTTATTCTCATACTAAGAAATTGACTTTAACATCTATGCTCAATTAAGAATCCTCAATTAAAATCC
>JAPFFP010000001.1:20245994-20260848 GCA_026153255.1 Solanum medicagineum
GAAATTGACTTTAACATCTATGCTCAATTAAGAATCCTCAATTAAAATCCTATATCATATGAAGGATGACTCGGTCTGAGCTTAAAAAAAATTAGAGTGTTACACCACCCGCTACTAAATGAATGTGTGATTTTATATTGAAGAAAGTGTTGCAGAGAAAAGTTTGTAAAGGAAACTTTAGTGTTTAGAGCTTCTTTTAAAATATCAGAAGCTGCCTGATATAAGGGCTTACACATTTGTGGATGCCTCTGGTATATTAGTGGCTCTAGCTTACATATTCGAACTTCATTATGAGATTCGTCGATTTAATTCTAGTATTGGTTCTATTTCACAGAAAAGTTGCATCACTTCCAACTGTAGGTCTATTCGCAGATGCAACGATGACAATAGTTGCTGGTGAACTTGGTATCATCTGTCAGTGCTAGTCGTTCTGCATGTTTTATTAGAAAAACATGTTATGTTTTGCTAATATTTCAATCATATTATGACAAATGATTAGACATGTTTCACTTCATGCAATTTGGTGTGCATAAACAATAGCTATCAAGAATTAGTAATCCTGTTTACTATACTTCTTGTCTTGACAGTAGACAGATTTAGAGATTTCAAATTATGGCATGGCCTGGGAACTGTTTTCGTCACTGTTGCATTTTCTTCATTTTATTGGGGTGTTTACGTTCCTTGCAAAATTATTGGGATGGATACGCCTCCTGTGCAAATGATGGGATATTATACATTTGATATACTCTTCAGTGAGCATGGTTATCTACTGGAATATCACATAATCATATCAACTCATCTCATGGGCTAGCCATTTTCATATCCTCACTCAAGACCAAAAGTTAAGTCGCGAGGTGAGGTTTGCCCAAGTTTACATACGGAGTCCAAAGCCCCATTCACTACTGATGTGAGAATATAACTCAACTTGCTATATTCTTTAGTTGAAATAATCAAATCTGATATGTATTTTTCTTATTATTGATAAGCTTATCTCTATGATCTTAGTTTTTAATAAGATCCATCTCTGAATGAACAAAATTGTGGCCTTAATATGTTGTAGGGCAATGCTTTTACAATGTTTGATATTTGTTAATTACATCATGCCATACAGAGCTTGTCTTACCTGCAATTTTGCCTAAATAGTAATACTAACTAACTGCTTCCCTCTTGTCTATTGTGGTGCAGTATTTGAAGAAGGTTGCAAGCATAACCATATACGGGATTGGATTTTTGATCTTCAACGACAGTACATCAGGAATCGAAAGCAAGAAGCAGGTACATAATAGATTGAGTGCTCTTCTCCTATATATATATATTGCACATCCATTTTTGTGTTAATGTACTTAACCATTTTACATATGCACTACAAATTGTTGGCGACTAATGACAGTTTTGATCGGAGCCTAGGTTTGTTACCTTTCCTCGACTCCCTCATGGATTTGAATTTGGTTCCGGATACTTCTGCATTGACATATATCCGTTTTGCAGCGTGAAACAAGTAGCTCACAAGACTGTTTGCCATAGTACTTGTAGGAACCGATGATTAAAAAATGGCCTCTAATATAGAGTAGCCAGCATTTATGTAATGAACGTATTGCAGGTATACGTAATGTTCTTCTCAGCTTCTTTGAGTTACATTTATGTATTCTTTATCTTCAGTCGTTTCTTGATCTTTATGAATCAATGATCAACACATGAACCAATCTTCCCAAAACATTGGTACAATTTTCTATCTAGTTTAATAAAGTGAACATTATTAGGATATCCTCAAATAAAACAATGCTAATTCTGCTGTGTTATATGTAAAAAGGTTCCTCCCATAGGCTTTTTTTTCTCTATAGAACTGTTCTAAATTTGTCTCCATTTCCCTCTTCTTTGTTTATGTATCATAATTAGCTATATTCTGGTTGCACGTATAGAGCAGTCGCAGGATGAAGGTCGTCCTTTCTATAGGAGGCCTAGTTTGTCTACTCTGTGGTGCAGGGGTACTCTGCATACCAATGAACGTGAACGTTTTTATGTATGACGGAGTTCATGTTACCTCAAATAAATCTACTGTGACATACTATCCTTAAATCTCAGCTTGCTACATCATATCAGACCATTGGCAACATGTTCAATGTGTCTGATTCAGAGCTAGATATTCTTGTTTGACAAACAAATCGCGATGTTCCTATTTTCCTTGTGGTAAACAGGTATGGAAATTGAGCTAATTGGTAGTGAGGTGGAGGGATCTGCATTTGTTTATGGATCATCAGGCTCCGTGGAGAGAGTATTGCGGCAGATGATGATGTATACTCCAAAGTCATATAAGAGTAAGCGATGAATCATTTGAAAAATAAATGTATTTGTTCATTTGTACTACTGGAAATGATAGTTACACCTTGATACATGGTAGCTGATTCGCGGTTATGCAGGTGCAACACCATCATCATGTAATTCTAAGTACTATATATTATAACTAATAAGTTTCAGTGTATAATTTAGGTTTGAGTTACCACGAAAGCTAGTGTGAACAATGGAGTACTAGCTTTTTGTCCTTGTGCATTAGTAAAGCTAATAGTTTGGATGGAGAAGAACCCTAAATATATTTTTTCCATTTAAAGTAATTATTAATTGAACTTTTTCATGACATTATAAGTACTAAATATACTAGCATTTATCGGCCAAATTTGACCTGTCTATGAAATATAGCTACAATTAGAGCATTTTAAATTTTATGGGTGAAACTTCAAAATAATATTTCAAAATTTTATCAACAGAATTTAAAATTTCATGGTAGCGGATATATTTTTGGGCCATTGTTGGACATTTTGTTTTAGGCTTAAGCAATGATTCATTTTCTTTCGTTTTATCCCAAGGATGAGATGTCCACCCTTTTAGTTAGGATAAGATAATTATATCAAAGGGAAAAGGTCGTATTTACCCTCTTCTATACAAAAAGGTTTAAATCGAGATATAAAAAAAAAATTACCATTTTTCTATTCAAAATTTTCACTCAAAAATGTCCAATGACTATCTTTATAAATATTTTGACAAATCACTGAGAAAAGAAATAGTAATGTCTTCACGCATAAAAATTAGGAAGCTTTCAATTATTTTAGCGAAAATCTATTTTTCACCACGCATTTGAACTAGTTCGATGGAATTTCATAACATAAATTTCTCATTGCGGCAAAAAAACCTCTATTTCTAATAGTATATATATACTCTTAATGTTATTTTATTAATCCATACATACCTTTATAATGTTATAAAAGTGTTGATTTACAAGATGGTTAGGGGAAAAACTGAAAAAAAAAGAGAAGAAAAAGCTTAATTTCTATGTATTGACGATGTAAAAATATTTCTAATAAAGTAATTCAAAAAGTAATTACTTAAATGGTAAGTAACCTATTGTTGTGATAAGTTAATTACATTGATTAATACAAAAATTCAGTTCTGAAAATGAAACTATAACAACAATAAACTCAATAAATAATATACATAAATTTTATACTGACAATGCATATAACTTAAATCTAAAATGAATACGTAGTAAATGAGCTGCTTTCTTCTTTCTATTTAAGGGAAAAACATTAAAAAGCTAAGAATAGAAGGAAGTGTAATACATAGTTAGGATTTATAGTATAAACATTTTTATATCAATGTATTTTTTAAGGTCATTGGACTTACAAATAACTTTTTTTGAATTAGTAAAAGTTGAGTGATTTTATGAATATTAAAATTAATTTGATTAATGACTTTTTCTAATAATACTATATGATGATTTTATGTGAAATTAACCACCAATGGCTGAGACTTTTCTGCAATAAAAAAAACTGATTTATTTATATGTCATCAACTTTTTCTGTAAGCAACTTCTTTTCCCATGATAACCTTACAGTTCTCAGCAAGAAAATAGATTAAAATTACAAAAAGAGGCTATTACTGTAATGTAAGAAACAAAATGATATTTTTCCTCACTTTTCTAGTTTCCCTATTATATCACTTTTTGCTTCTGTTTTTGTTTTTCTTAAAAGAAAATATTACTGTTCAGCCTGTTCTCTTCCTCATGTACTTTTCCAGGAAGTAAAAAAAGGTTCTTGTTTATTTCAAAGAAATAAATTTTGATTTTCAAATATCGAATTAATTTATTTTCCTCAAATAAAAATCAATATAATATTCTTTTTCATCTGATCTGATATTCAAAACTTATATTGAGGTCCCATTAAGCTTAATTCGTGCAGTGAAAAGCCTATTTCATCTCCAAATACTCAAATCGGAGACCTTGAGTTAAGAGTTAGAGAAATTCCAATCATCCCGGTTTAACTCATATTGGTACAAATTCAGTTCAATTCAATACCTAGCTTCAGAGGTGGATCCAAATTTTTTGTTTAGGTTGTTTGGGAAAAAGTAAGTATGCTATAGTGCTAACATACTAGCAGGTAGGTTTAAATATAAACGGGTGAGATTATATATGAGCGAATTTAAATTCAATATTTTTTATCAAAATTATATTTTTATTAAAAAAATTATTAAATATATAATCATATTTACTTGAAAATTAATTTTTTTGATTGAAATATTTCTATATATTAATTTAAATAATTTAAAGAACCCCATAAATTTACAATATAAAGCTCTTTGAAAAAATTGACAAAGTCTTACCCCCAAAAAAGTTGTAAGACTAATTTAAAAAAACAAAAATGAGAAAGATCATGTTTGAAGTAAAAATAACAACAAAGAAACCCTTCATTGAGATTCAATTTAGTTATTATGGATAGATTTTGACCCCCTTAACCGTTTGCATTGTGTATTAATTTTGTATTAAGAGGGATTCAATATTATATCTACACACAAAAAAAAAAAATTGAAAATTTAACCCTATATTACACAATATAATTTTGGAAGTAAGGATTTCGGATGGACCCACTCGGCTCCATGTGTGTCTGCCATTGGCTGATTTGGTTCAAACTCTGTATTTACTTTTAAAAATTTTATTTAATATATAAATATTATTACTTGATTTAAAACCTAATAACTCAAAAATGTCACAACTTGGAACCAACTTCAAACTCTGAAGCACCACTATCTTGTGCTGAGGTAATTACTTTCCCTATAGTTGAGTAGTATGAAACAAAATCTTTCATATCTATATCAAAAGTTCATAACAAATAATAGTACTATTAGTGGAGGGGAGATTCACTTGCTTCTCTAGTCAAACCCTAATTAACATATTTTGCCAAGGCATTTTCTTTAACACTGAATCCTCATCTCTCTTTAAAATTACAACAAGGACAACATACCCAGTGAAATCTCACAAGTTAGGGTATAGGGAGAATAAAATGTACACAGGTCTTACCACTACCTCACATCTGTTTCGTGGGAACGTCCCTAGTCAAAAATTAAGAAGAAAAAAACTCTCAGCACAAAAGAACTGCAGCTTTTGATTAGTAGAATAACATTGAAAATAATATAGATCTTTATATTACATAGCTAGAGAAAAGTTCATTTACAAAAACCTTACATTTCTCATCCGCCCATAATAATAAAAATAGAACAAAACAAACTTAGAAAGAGTGAATTTGAGTTATATATAGCGAAAGCAAAGACAACATATAGCTTGTTGTTTTGAGGGCGAACAAATTAAAAGTCTACGCAATCTTTAAAGTTCTTAGCACTGAACTCTAAACAAATTTACATTAAATCTTGTTCAATCTCGGACGTTGATTCTTCCTCTAACTCCTCAAGATTAGGTACCCCAACCGCGCCATGACCACGTCCAAATGACTTAACATGATCTTTTAGAGACCTCTTATGCTTAAAATCAGATCCACAAATACAATACCAAATCTTTCCACAATTCTTCTCATGAGTTCTCCAATCACCTTTGACAGCAAATGGCTTACCACATTTCCTACACATGAAAGGTTTGGCACCATGCTTCCTCTTGTAATGTGTTTGAAGGGTTCTAAAGTCTTTTAATGGCCTTGCTCTTGGGTGATCAATGTTGTGTTTGCAACCAGGTGCACAACAGTAACATGGCAGCCTTAGCATTGCACTTGGTTGTGTACCTCTTAAGGATTCTGGACCTTTTCTGTATTGAGATCCATGTCCCCACATATGCATCTAATTAACATCATCAACAAAAACTCTAATTACACACAAATACACTAATTTACATGCCAAAGCTAGGGGGGTGGAAGGGGATTCGCTCCAACGTACTCCATTCGTCAACAAAACTTACATTGTATAGACAAGATCAAAACTATTTTTTTACGTGTATATATAGAGAGAGAGAAGATATTATCTTCATATATTTTGAATTTTATTATTGAAAATTCTAACTCCACCACTGCTGGTCAACAATGATAAAAATAATAATTCATATTCTCAGGTTGGTTTGTTCTTACTTTGTCAGGTTATCAATTAGTGATTGAATTATAATTACTTTATGAGTAATTTGATAGCGTATATAATTTTTACACCATCAACATATAGAACCAACAACGGACCTATGTTCTTAACTCAAGCATACATATTTATATTGCAAACAAATTACATACTATTGTTGTATATAACTTAAACTTTTGGGTTAAAGATGGTTTACGCAACCATGATTTAAAATTTTTATGACCCTTGTTGTATATAACCTAAACTCAGTTTGTATAGGCAAACGAATTACATTATATATACAGGAGAAACTTTTGATATGAAGAACATTTCATACATTTATCTCCAAGAGTTAAAAATAAGAAACTTTGATGTGTATATATATATATCATCGAGAATTTATTTGAGAGCTTTTAGTCAAACAGTCATCACAGTATCTACTTAAAAACTAGCAAAGTGTTGACTAACATTCAGAGGGTTAAAGTAGGACGATATAAATTCTCATTGACCATACCGTTTCTTATAAGCTTATTCTAAAACTAGCACAGTAGCACTTATTACTTTTTACTGTATATATTATTATTGTAAAACTAACACTTATTATTTGATACTCCTAGAAATCATATAGCACAGTGAAGGGGCAAATGAACTAATGATTCAGTATATGAAGCACCCATGGCCATATTGTTTCATTTAAGCTCATCGTCGAACTAATATGTTATGTAAAAGAAGAGAGAGAACGCTAAAAATTCTCTACATTTTATGTATATTCAACAGGACTAAGAGACTCCTAGAAGTCATTGAACCTGGTGGCAAGGTTAAAGATATTATTGAAACATTTGGCTGATGATTTCTTATATGTTCACTCAACTAATAACTATTATCTCAGAAAGTTACTTTGCTAGGATAATACTAACAAAGTATTAGTAATTGAATGATCGTCTGAGAAATCAACTTAGTAAACTGTAATGAATAGAGAAAGTTATTATTAGAACAAGAGTTACGTTGAAGTTGGGGGGATGACAAAAAGTGAAAAAGGGAGTATTAGTCATAAGATTTTTCATTGATTCATTCAATGGTATGGGAAAGGAACAGTTACATTCTGCAAGAAATAGTGAGAGTTTCAGAAGTAGCAGCATTAAATTGAATGATTGTTTTACTGATTTTTTTTCTTATATAGAATAATATAAAGATGTTTTACTGATTTAATTAATAAAAGAAAGGGATAATAATTTTATTGGGAAAAAAAAGAGAGAAGAGAAATCAACTGTCCTGATTCTCCTGAAGCAGTAAAAAAATTAACACTGGATACCTTGTCAGTTTTTAACACTGGAAAATTTGTCAGTTTCACATTTGACCATATTCACCTGGTAGCAGAAATTTTAGCACTAAGTTGTTTTGAATTGTCCCTATTACCCAAATACCAAAAAAAAAAAAAAAAAAAAGAAGAAGAACAAATAATAAAGGAAAGGACAAATAGACTTTATTGAGGAAAAGCTGATGTAATGTAAACTTAAATAGTGTATCCAAAAAACCCTAATTTCCTTCATAAATAAGTGTGGAAAAAAAATTAAAAACACAAAGTAAATAAGAAGTTGGGATAAATCACATGATTTGAAGTGGGTGTAATAGTATAGTTTTTTTAAAGAAGGTGTAATTAAAAGACTTTTATGGGGAACATTGAATTTTAGTGGCCAAGTGAACTATTCCGAAGACAGAGGACCCTTAAAATTTCACATTCACGCCCCTGTTTGATTATGACACGAATAAATAAAAAGAAGAAGAAATCAAGCTAGTTGGAGCTCTATCTGTACTCATCACTAACATATGGATAAAACATGAAGAATTATGAGGTTATGAAATCTTCAACAAAATTATTTTAATGAAACAATTGTAAATGAAAAAAATATATATATTCAGAATTCAACTTGTAATTCATTCAAAATATAGAATGACTTTCCCCAAAAAGATGTATAAATTCAAACTTGATGGAGAAAACAAATATTGACATAGGGGGATGCAACCATATTCATTAGCATAATGAATTCAACTGAATCTTGAATTCACTTTTTCTCCTTTTTTTGGGGTGTGTGAAACGTATAAACATGTGAAAAACTATTAACATTTAATTTGAGACCATTTTAAAATTGCAATGAGTTTTAGTGTTAAAAACCTTAAAAGGTTAACCCATCAATTTTATGTTTATACCATTGTCTTGAAAACTTTTTGTATATATCATGAGATGAAAGATTCAAAATTTAAATTTAATAAATTCAAACTCATTTTTAAAGATTATGAGTTCAGACATACTATTTATTGTAACTTAGATCAATTTTTTATATATAAATTTATGCTCTGCATAGATGGGAATTTATCTCCCTTCTATGTATCATGTTTTTGTATATCATAAAATCCCACCCGAAGTTTTAAAGTAAGAATTTGAGGTGTTCTTTTAAAAGAAATCTATCCATTTAAATTCTGAATTCATCTCCGTTCTATGTATCATGTTTTTGTGTATCATTAAATCCCACCCAAAATTTTAAAGTAAGAATTTGAGGTGTTCTTTTACCAGAAATCTATCGATTTAAATTCTGAATTCGTCTATGATAAGAGCAATAACATACCTGAAGATTGTTGTATCTGTTGAAGGTCTTGTAGCAAAGATGGCAAGAGAATTGTGTTGGACCAATGAGAATCTGAGAAACTGTAGGGATCCAATACTGTCCCTTATTTAGTGATGATGATGATGAGGTATTATTAGAAACCACATCAAATTGATCTTCTTCTTTATTTCCTCCACTGTCAACTATTCCTTCACATGAATTTGGGAGCCCTATATGTAGGGATACATTCACATTCTCATTATTATTATTATAATAATAAGTATTATTATTATTTTCCTTATGAGAAGTAGTACTAATACTCTCACAAGGATACTTGTTATTGTTGAGAAGTGGAAGAGCTTCTCTTAGCGGTGGCGAAGAAGGAGAAGGAGTAGGAGAAGGAGAAGGAGAAGGAGGGGCAATTTCTTTGTTGTAGCAAAAGTTGGAAGAAGAAATATATTGTTGATGGAGAGGAAGGAAGTTGAACAATCCTGTGAAGAAATTATAGTAGGGTTCTGTCATACTCAAACTTAGAATAGTTGTTTTCAATGGAGTTTTTGGGGTTTCATATAGTCTCTGGACTCTTGAGTACTTTCTATTTAGTTGGTATATGTTTATTTATATATTGCATAAGAGGATCTATTGGGATGAGAAAATGGTGGATGGGTGAAGGGGGAAAGAAGAAAGGAAAAGGTGAAGAGAAAGGGGTTGAAGGAGAAGGGAAAGGGGGAAGGGGGGTAACTATGGCTACAATTGTGACAGTGAAATAAAAGAAAATGTACTATCTATTACATTTTGTGTGTTTTAATTTAACTTGAGTACAACTACGGAGTTAGAAGTCGGCGTACGAATTCGGCTAAATCTAGCAAGAAGCTTTTGTTCAAATCTTATATTTGTATTAAAATAATTTACTAAATATGTATATAGCTAAATTTAAAATCCCATTGCTAACACCTAATATCCTTAGCTACTTTTAGATTTGGAACCTCCACCACCAAAGAATGTGGTGCAGTGAATTTGGTTGCTTCTTCCTTAATATGAGGTCTCGAATTCGCAATAGAGCCCTATGCGGCACGAATCCAGATATAGTTGGGCTCCATTATGGGTACTAAACACCGAGTGAAAAATCAAAAAAAAAAATATTTGAAACCCCATAAAATTTAAATTTTGAATTCGTCCCTATAACTAAGCATCAATTTTAGAAAAAGAATAATTTTAAATCCTATGATTTTAAACTAAAATACATATAATGTACTAAAAATTGACATTTGAATCTTATCGTCTTGAAATGTCACATATTGGGTTGTTGAATTAAGATAGTACTCCGTTCGTTCATTTTTACTTGTCTCCTGTTGATTTTGCACTAAAATTAAGAAGTAGTAAATACTCCTCTGTCCATCTTTACTTGTCCTCTATACTATTTTGAGATGTTCAACAATATTTGTCCACTTTATGAAATCAAGAGACAATTTTATACTTAGTTCCTAAATTACCCTTATCATTAATTATACTCATTTTCCAATTACATTTTTCAAGTCATCGTATTTATTATATTCAAAGAGTAATTTGGTAAAATTATCGCATCACTTACCACTTCTTAATCCATGTGCCAAGTCAATAGAGGTCAAGTAAAGTTGGACTGAGAGAATAATATGGATAATTTTTACCGAATCACCTTTCCAATATAACAAATACAATGTCTCAAAAAATGAAATAGAAAAATGGCTCTAATTAATAATAAGGATAAATTAGGAACTAAGTGTAAAGTTATCTTTTGATTTCATAAATTAGACAAGTATTATTGGACATTCCAAAATAGTATAGTGGACAAATAAAGATGAACGGATGGAGTACTACTTACTCTCTTTTTTGGTTTATTTCCAAAAGAATGACTCTTTATCTTCTTTAGTAACTTTTTAATTTCAACTTTCAACATGACATGTTTATTTAGTTATTTTTTTGGTAGGATCATGACATGTTTAAGACGATAAGATTAAGGAATATCTTGATACATTTAATATATTTTAATTTAAGACTACAAGATTTAATAAATTTTTTTTAGTTATCTTAAACTTCACATCAAGTTAAAATAGGCCAAACAAATTAAAATAAAGGAAAAATTAAAAAGGAAAGTAAGATAGTGTACTGCCATATATAGTATTTCTTGTTTCATTTATATCATACTTTCTTTTTAATCTTTTCTCCGGAAAAATTTCACATTGGGGATAAAGGTTGGTCCCTAACAAAGAAGATTATATTATGTACCCAGAGAGATTCAAACTCAAGACTTTTGTTCAAAAATGAAATATTTACTATTCCACCACATTTTTTATTGATTAATAACTTGTTTAATTAAGTTGATGACGAATTTTAATACATTCTTTATTCCAATTTATATGGTAACAAACATTACTATTTGAGGAGTTAAAAATATTCTTCTTTAATCGCACCTTCTTTGAATTATTTTAAAAAAATATTGTACATTATATATAAATTTCATTAGGGTTCATGTTCGAATTTATATCAAACACATTAATTGTTAAGTAGTTTGTAAAATGTGAGAATCCCACATTGGTGGTTTATGCCACCTTTATGCCCGATATAGGCCTAGTCCATTTTGTGTAAATAATTAAGCATTTGAATTAAATTAAATATTTTTATTTTAACTAGTTTGTTTATTTTAAATTCAAAATTTGTATTTTGATAGAGTCTTGCTTGTTAATCTCTAGAAGAATATACAAATAATTACTCTTGAAAGATAGCGATTTTTTACACTTCAAAACTTATAATTTCTCCGTAATTTTTCTAACATTAACTATTTCAATCCTCATGTTCAAAACCTTTATGTGGAACATGGTTATTTGTACTTAGAGGTGTTCACGAGTCGATTATTGGGCAAAATTAAAATCAAATGTATTTATCGGTTTGGTTGTTATTGATTTCAGTTTGGTTTGGTTTGGTTCGGTTCGGTTATTAACCATACACAAAAATAAAAGCAATAATATATTCAAAACGAAGAAAAAGTAATAACAATCTATTCAAAACAAAAACTAGTTAAAATGACTAATACTATGAATAAATTTTTAAAATTCACCATTTTGGCCTAGAAGAAAGAGATAGTGATATGTTTAGTCCCACCAAGAATTGTCATAAATGTTCTTGTCTTAACCATTTATGATTTTATAAATAAATTAAAAAATAAAATTTGATAAAAACATATATAAGATCTTTAAAATTGCTTTTATAAATAATGCATTATGTGTGTATGTATAACATAATTAAAAATATATATATGTATATAATTTGTCGGTTCGATTTGATTATTTTTTTAATTTTTTCAAACAAATCCACCCAAACCAAACACTATCTGTTTTTAAAAATCTAAAACCCAACCCAACCCAACCTAAATAAAATTGATTTATCTAATTAGTTTGTTTCAATTTTTTGATTTGAATCGATTTCCAAATCATGAATATCCCTATTTGTACTTACGAAATATATTTTTTTCCAACAATTCTTTTTAAATTTTATGATCAATTAGTATCATTCATTATATAAGACAAAAAGGGTTATAAGGTTCCTTTTTTTTTTTTAATTTTTTTAAAGATAGTGAAGCAAAATTTCCTGGCTTATAATTAAAGGGGTTGAAGCAAATGTAGGTGAGGGGATAATAAAGGAAGTAAAAGCCATAGGACAAAGTCAGATAGAAGGTTGTCTCTTCCTTACCAAAATTCTTACCATGTTGTTCGAAATCAATAGTGTAATAGGCTTTTAAGCAATGAGCATTTTAGCATCTCGAGCTCTTGCTTTGGATATTGTGTGTGCTGTTTTCTATGTCTTCACTTTGGTTTTCACATTATTTCATCTTCATTTACTTATACACTTCTTGTTTTCATCTCATTTTATATGAAATAGTATTTTCTCCCTTCAATAATAGTTACTGTTTTTGTTCCATTTTAATTGAATTTGTGAGATAAGGTACACATATTAAGAAAAACATTCAAAGACGAAATTTAAACCATACAGTTCACTATTATCCTTTGTGAAGTCATAAATATATAGTGTAATTTATCTCCTAGTATAACGGAAAAAATTTCAAACATTCATCTTGAACATTGAACAATTCAACTATTTTAAACCATGAAAAAAGTCTCAAAATTCAATGAATTTAAAACGGATGGAGTATTTGTTATTGATTTGATATAAAGATTAAGAAGCAGCACATGATTGGGGTTTAATCTTATCAATCTACCTTATTAAATACGTAAGTCATCTAAACAATAAAAACTAAATACTACTCCGTCTGTTTCAAAATAAGTGAATTGTTGGGGGGATTTTTTAGTTTTCAAAATAATTGAATTGTTTATTTTTCAAGGGATATGCTGGAAATTTTATCCAATTTTCCCCTTCATTAATTGAGTTTTTAAGATTGAATTTTGTATTAGAAATAAATGATGCATTGAATAAGTGTTTCAAGTTTGAAAAAGGTAAAAATAGAAAAACATAATTAAATTTTATTTTTATTTTTTTCTTAATATGTGTGATACTACCCAACAATTCACTTATTTGAAAATAAAAATAGTATTTAATAACAAAGATAAAACAGATATAAAATAATAAATAATGCTTTAATTTTATAAAGTAGACAAATACTTTCTCTGTCTCATATTAGTTGTTGATCCCATTTTAGAATTCTACTTAGTTGTATCTACTCTTGACTTGATTAATTGTCATGCTCCTACTTACACCAAAATGACCTGACTGACGTCAAAATACTAAAGGACCAAACAACATGCCATTTAATTGTTTGTACAAAACTTCAAGTTAATTTAGGTTTGTGGGTCTTAGGAGTCAAGACCATGCTTAAATGTTATGATATCGACAGCTTCCCGATAAAAATTATTGCCCAACCTTAACTTTTAATGTTTCTTTCTTCTAATTTTATTTGACACTTTTTTATTTGACATAGTATTTAAAAAAAAATTAAAATTTATGTTCCAAAACAATTTTTACATATTTGTGTGGTCAAGAATCATTTTATTAAGGGAAAAATGGAATTTAAGGTTAAATTGTTTTCAATTAGAATAACGTGACTTTCTTTTTGGGACAAACTAAAAAAAGAGTGGCACATAAAATGAGGAGAGGGGTGGTACGTATGTCGTAAGTAACTTTCTTTGTTTCAGTTTAAAGATCTCATTTTATATTTTATATCTGTTTTTAAAATGTGTCTTTCTGTATTTAGTAAGTTATTTCAATTTCAACATTGTACGTGATAATCATAAGGTCATAATATTTAAAAGACTACACATATCTATAATTTTTAAGGCCGCAAGATTCAAAAATCTCCTTTGATACTCCGTATTGTTTGGATTATTGTTACATGTTATTTCATAGTGTATTCTATTGTTATTTTGTATTGTATAATATTGTATTATTTAATAAATACAACATTTGGATATATTGTATCATTTTTTGTCACTAAATTATTCACACATTAATGATTTGTAGGATAAGATAAGGTATGAAACAGAGCTACTATAAAAATATAGATAAAAAAATAAATATAATTATTAAATAATAATTAAAATTAACCGAGGAAAAAAAGATAATAATGTAATCACACCAAATCTAACGTTACACAAAATAAAATTTTCACCATCACCTAATGATAAGATTAACAATGCAATTATAATAAAATTTAAATAATAAATAAAATAAAAATTAAATTAAATATAATTAACAGTACAGTATAATACAATACAACCATCCATACCAAACTGTCTAATTAACAGTACAGTATAATGATAAGATTAACAATGCAATTATAATAAAATTTAAATAATAAATAAAATAAAAATTAAATTAAATATAATTAA
>JAPFFP010000001.1:20288824-20332717 GCA_026153255.1 Solanum medicagineum
AGATATAAATAATACACAAAAATTATATATATATATATATATATATATATATATATATATATATTTAATATACTTTATCAAAAACCACCTTCAAGTACGATAGAATCACATAAAATATGCTTATCAAGTGATTTATAAGCACGTCATTCTACACTATGGATATTGAATTTATATTTTGTTTGGCTAAAGTTACAATTTTTTTCAGAATGACTTCACATATTTAATTAACAAAGTATAAATTGAATTACAAATTTAGTTTTAAGATATTTTTTCTATCAAACTTGATATTGTTTTATTTAGTCTTTTAAGTGGAATAAAATAGTTCAAAATTTATAATCTCAAAATAATTTAATCCAATCAAGATGGTTAAAGACTGATTATGACACTCCAATTCAAGATTTTACTCGTTTTCAATACTAAGTTGGACCTAAGTATTAATTGCAATGATACTTTCAGATCAAACTATGTCCAGGTTCACATAATTTAAGAATATGTTCAATTTCACGTTGTTCAGTATCTCCATGCAAGAAGGATTTGGTCATATATTGATCTCTTTATGAATATCAATTTTTGAGATGTCTCTACAAAGAGAATATTAGCCTTCAAAATTATAATTAAAATTAAACTTGTCTTGTAGAGTCTCACACAAATTTTCAATATCTGCAGTACCTAGCTAATAAGATTATATATAGTAATTAAAAGGCAGAATGACCTAATTTGCCCTTATACTTGGTCAAATTTGTCACCTAAGCTCTTATACTTCAACATTTGCCAAGCAAACCCTTGTACACACTCAAAAGCTACATTTTATACACTTTTTTTGACCTTCGAATAGTGCGTGAGTTTCAACCGACTACACGTAATTTTCACATCATTTAAAAATTTTACGTATGAAATGATGTGTCAAAATATATTTTTCACATAGAAAGAACAATATTTTTCTCTTTCAAAGCTTTCTTCCCTTTTTTGTGCAAACGAACCCTGGTACTCCTCTGTGAAAATCTTGTGTTTGATTTTGTAAAAAAGTTTGAAGAAGAAGAGACTTTAATGAAATAAAAAAAATTCAAGTACAAATTTAATGGGACTTTTGTTTTAGTTTTTCTTTTTTGGGTTGCGCAATAATTTAGAAATCAAATATAAACATTCCTCCATCTATTTTTCTTAATTATGGAGCAGTTGTTCGATTAAATGTAATACTTCTGGAAATTATAATTTGGGAGAAGGGGAGTAGAAAGTGAAAGGGAATGAGTATTCTTTTCAGTTTTCAGGATAGACAGAGTCTTTTGAGTTAAAGTACAATACTAGTACTTTATATCTTTCTACTTTGAAGAAACGAAACTCTAATGAATAAAAAAAAAATTCAAGTAATAAAAAAAATTCACATACAAAATCAACGGGGCTTGAATAAATATGGCCAACAAGAAGAAATTTTAAGAAAAGAAATTTGGAGAGACAAAAACGAAAAGAAAGTTGAAGAATTTTGAGAAAAAGAAATGGGGAGTAATAATATTGGAAATTTGGGGAAGAAGATGACCATTGAAGGGTTTTTTAGAAACTCTTCATGCTCCTTAAGGGAGTGAAGGAAACGCACTTGACCTGATTTGATACTTAGGATGCCAAGTCAAAAAAAAGTATTGAAAATGTAGCTTTTTTGAGCAGATACAAAGGTTTGCTTGACAAATGTCAAAGTATAAGGACCTAGGTGATAAACGAAACTAAATATAAGGGCAAATTAGATCATTCCACCTAATTAAAAAGAAGAAGGTTACGATAAAGACTTTAACTTGCAGCCCTACTATACATAAGCAAAAGGAGAATTATGGAAAATTTTTGGGAATTTCTTCAAAATGGAATTGTCCGAAACATAAGCCTAATTGGTTTGTCCAAGTTAAAATGGAAAGAATAGTACTCTCTTCGTCCCAATTTAGTTATTAGAGTTATTAAAAATAATTGTTCTAAATTAATTATTAATTTAAAGAATAAAGAAATAATTAATCATTTTTTAAAATTCTATCCTTATTAATTACTACTCTAAAATATGAAAACTCTATTTATTAGGGTATAATTTTCATAAAGTACAACCATCGACACAAGTTATTAATTTCATATTCGAACTATTGATAGTCTGAAAACACCCCTTAATTTGACTAACTTAACCAAAAAAACACTCCCGAACTATCACAAGTGTTAAATACACCCCTTAACTTGAAAAAAATTCAGGGGTGTGTTTCACTCTTATTACAAGATCAAGGGTGTAGGTAAGTTCAGTTAGTCAAGTAGAATGATGTTGTTAACATTGTCAATAATTTGGGGATGAAACTGATAATTTATACCAAATTTAGGAGTGTTTTTAATACTTTTCACTTTTAAATTTACAACATTACTTCAATTTTTCAAAAAGTACCCACTTTTAAGTAATGCATGTACTTACTCCCTTAAGTACCCTATATAAATCAGTTTTAGAAGAACCATTAGAGTATGCATTCTTTTATAACGTAAATTATGGTGGAAAAATTTATTTAAACTATTTATTAAAATTATTTTAGTCAAATTATACTTTTTATTAATTTTTTCAAATGTGTCAATATTTATTTATCCTGATAACTAAATTAGAATGGAGAAGTATATGTCAAGCCTTTTAAATAATTGTTATTTGATATTTTCCAATTTGATGGAACTTTCCATCTACCATCGTGGATTGACACTGTTTCATAGCGCCATAACAATAATGTGCGTGGATTAATGTAATGGTACGATACTCTCTTCAATGACTTTTATTTATCTATTATATTATTTTGAAATATTTAATAATATTCATCCAATTTATAAAATCAACGAATATTTATCATTTTATACTTATTTTACGCTTGTTATGTCATAGTAGTATTTTTTTTAATATTTAGATGACTTGTATTTAATAAAGAGAACTTGGTAAAATTTACCTCTATCAGTTACTATTTCTTAGTTGAGTATCAACTCGATAATGGACAAACTATTATTAAACAGAGGAAGGTATACAGAAACTTTCTTGAATTCATATCATTTTTTTTCATTTCTAAGTTGTTTAATCGTTCGACATTAGGTAGTCATAAAATCTGACTTTTTTTCTAAATTATTTTTAGTACTTCCTCCGTTTAAAAAAAAATAACCTAATTTGACTTGGCACAAAGTTTAAAAATAAAGAAGAATTTTTAATGTTGTGGTCCTAAATTAAAGTTATATCAAATGTATCAAAATGATCTTTAATCTTATAACTTTAAAATGTCATTTGAGAATTTGAAAATAAAGTATTGCTAAAAAAGAGAGTCATTCTCTTTTGAATGGACCAACAAAAGAAAGTAAGTCATTTGTTTTGAAACGGAAAAATACTAGTATATATTGTGATGGAAGTTGAAGAAAATTAAGGAATAGTTAATAGCGGTGCTACTAATCATAGAGCATAGTGATGAAAGTGTTTCCATATTAACTATCTTATAAGAGTGAGTTTAGCAGCTCAAGCAGTCAGTAAGTCGACATATTTGCTTTAGCAACTTGAGGATATATCCGTAATATTTTATGATTCTTCCGTTGTAATTTGTTATGGCTTATTTTTAGTGTTAAAAAATGTTGCTAACCATGATAATTAGAGTTGTTCAAGTAGATAGCAGGTCGAGCAATTTTAGGGCTATTCGTAATTTTTATCTTATAAGAGAAAGTTAAGCAGCTCAAGCAAGCAGCAGGTCCACATGCCTGCTTGAACAACTTGAGGGTACATCCGTAATTTCCCATGGTTCTTCCACCGTAATTTATATGGCCTATTTTTAGTATTCAAAAATGTTGCTAACCATGATAATTAGAGATGCTCAAGCAGGCAGCAGGTCTAGCAACTTGAGGGTATATCCGTAATATTTTATAGTTCTTCCGTTGTAATTTGTTATGGCTTATTTTTAGTGTTAAAAAATGTTGCTAACCATGATAATTAAAGTTTCTCAAGCAGGCAGTAGGTCGAGTTTGAGAGTGTATCCGTAATTTTTTACGGTTATTCTGTGGTAATTTATTTGTCTTATTTTTGTGTAAATGCTACTAATCACGATAAATAAAATTGCTCACACAGGCAGCAGATGGATATACCTGCTTGAACAGCCTGAGGGTATATCTGTAATTTTTTATAATTCTTTTATTTGTAATCTAATTAAAATTAAAAAAATAATCAATTGCCTAATGATGATTTATAATCATAAAGTTGTCGAGTAGTTAACAATGTCTTACGTGTGCCAACTTTCAAAGTGAATCTATTATCTTTCAAAACTAACAATATAATTGAATTCTTATGTCATGCTTTTACCTAACAACTTCATTTTTTCAGGAATGATGAGTTAGTTATGAGATGGGAGACATAGATTTATTGATGAACCAATGAAATATTATTTATTTTTTGTCTGTCCTTCTCCATAAAAGTAATGGTAAAATCTTCCTAAGATTTGAGTATAAAGAAAAATAAAAAGTACAAGTTGAATAAAAGTGGATTTATTTAACCCTTGGTAAAGGGAAGGTGTACCTCCTTAGAACCAATCCAAATAAAGATGCTAAATTTTTGGTCTGCTCTTTTAGGTTTGGTCCATCTTTGATCAGGCTGTCTCTTATCTTGATTTGTGTGACAAACCATAAATAAACTTCTACGTACTCACTTATACTTGCAAAAATTTTTGATCTAAAATTATCTCTTTTTTTGTTACATCAGAGAGGCGTAGGGGGAGGGATAAAATAATCTTATCTCTGCTCCAACTAGAGTCATTTTTATTTCTTTAAAAACAATTCCAACAACAAAACCACTTCCACCATCTATTTAATTTATGAAAATAACATATTTAGAAATATCTTCATTTTAAAATTTCATTAGATTTGACTGGAATACTGTATCATAGGAATTTTGCTCTTTCACTCAAAGAACTATTTTCATGATTCTCATATTTAGATTTCAAAAAAGGAAGAGGATTTCAGAAAACCAGCACTTTTCTCCCGTCTTATTTTATGTATCATTCTTTGATTTGACAGGATATTTAAGAAAAAAATATTTAAAACTTGTGGTTTAAAATCATTTTGTGTAACTGACGATCATTTTATCAAGGATAGAAAAGAATTTTTAAAAGTAAACTGTTTCCAATTAGAGTATTTGGGACGGATCAAAAAGAAAGGGTACTACATAAAATGAAATAAAAGAAGTAGCTAACAAACACCGTTAGATTTTACGATTCCAAGGAAGTAAAAATATGAATGGTGAAAGATGTGTGAATACTTATAATATGAATTGTGAAAGATGTGTGAATATTTACCATGTGTTTGGGAAGGAAAAAAGGCGTTTTGCGAGGCGGTAAAAAAGGTTTGTGTGTCTGCCGTAATGTTTGCCGTACATGTACAGCTCTACCTTTGGCATGTCTGATTTGTCACTATAAAACTCCTATTTCCTTGCTCCACGGTCCCCTCATGAATAACAACTACCCATATTCAACCAAAAAAATATCATTTTTCATTTATCAGGATTTTTTAAAATATAAATTTTGATTAAAATATTAATAGTATTTTTTAATATTAAATTAATATAATTTAATTTATCTTTATAAATTAGTCAAGTGGATTTTGAAAAAATGCAACATGACAAATAAAAATGAATGACTTATCTGTCATGTTATGACGAGATGTGAAATTTAAAGAAAATAAAGAAAACAAAATATTTTTTAATGATTGGTAGTTCAAAGATACGTGAAATACCGAAATACATCATGTTTAGGGGTGAGTCTTTGGTTCTTCGGTTCGATGTTGTTGAAGTTTGGTTCAATTTTTCGGTGTTTGATTTTTTAAAAATGAGCACCATACTCCGTACCAAACTAGATCAGTTCGGTTCGATTTTTTCAACTCCAGTTTTGTTTATTTCGATATTTTTAAAATGGTTTTTTGGTGGTAAGTAAAAATAAAATAAAAACGATTTCATCCATATTAAAACTATGTAATAAATTACTTCAATATTTTAATATTGCATACTTTATAGATACTTTTTTAAATTCATTACATCACTATCTACAAACAAAAATAATCAACTTACTTAATATAGAGGTTAAATTAGAACATTATTAAGTGCAAATGACTTACTAACTGATGGGAGCTGCAAATGATTTTTTAAAAGCATGCAACTACTAAACGTAACAATTAAGAATACAACAAAAGCAACCATCCAAATGATTGTCTTTCATAGTGACTAAAGCTCTTTCCAGTTTTTAGTTTCTAGTTTGCATTTGCAATTTTACACTTTTCATTAGATTTTGTGAATCATCATAAAGCGGGGGAAAGTGAAAATTGATTGGGTTTGGGTTAACATTTAAAAATAAAAATTTAGAAGTATTAATATAATAAAACTTTGATTTTTTGCTACGCCACGATTTTGAAAACCTTACACCGTGAACCAAATCGAAGAATCGAAGCTTTCAAAAAAAAGAATCGAGATAGAATTAAAGAACCAAAAAACTGACACCAAAGAACTGAATTAGTTTGATTCGATTCGATTTTTTGATTTTTCAATTTTTTTAGCCCACCCCTTATCATATTATTATTTAATTTTGTGATTTTTTACATATAATGAAAAGAAATAATCATAAAAAAGAATATGTAATTTTTAAATGGGTTAAAAATGAAGTACTAAAACAAGAGGGTACTTCTTCTGCGGTTTTGCTTTCAAGTTTCAACTACTCTACTAGTAATGAACAAGAGTAATAAATTAGCATTACTTTCATTATTCTTTTTAGTTTGCTTTAAAATAAATATTTTTTTGGACGACTTTTAGGTTCTAACTTCTATGAGATCATAAGGTTGAAAATAGTTTGGCACACTATATATATATTTAGTTTAAAATTATAAAATTTAAAATTTTTATTTATTTTTTAAAATTTCTATCTCAAATCAAAATTTGATAAATGAATGAAACAAAAAGGGTAGTATCACTTTTTGGATTAGAAAAGTAATATCATTTTTATTTTTCCTTTTAGATATTTCTTTAATTTTGTAAAATTCTAATCTTACAATTATTTTACGATTTTGAAATGGGTGGGAGCATAACAGTTTTTTTTTTCAATGAATAAGTTGTGGTCCCTTTGAAGTGGTTTACTGTCCCCTTTTTCGATACAATTTTTCTTTGTTTTAATTGAATAGAGAAGCTAAATATTAAACTGTAATTTGCAATTTAGGGTGAAAAAAATAACAAAGTTATTTCTATTTATTTATTTAAAAAAAAGAAAATCATATGTTATAATTATTTTGAGATTTTCAAGAAGGTGCGCTTACTCTTTATTTCTAAACCAAAGAGTGGTCCCGAATTTTATAGCTTAGTTTAGTGATTATATTTTCTCTATATAAGTGTTGATCAATATATCCCCGTCTTGATCAATCCCATTTGATGCTTTTAAGGGTGGAATGATCTTTATTTATGGTCTCTGAGTTAAGTTCTTTTTTAAAAAAAAAATTAGTATAAGATTATCTCAATTCATTATCTGTCTAATATTTAGATCTTTATTTTATATTGTCCACACTTTAAATGTTCGATTAATTTTGAATGTGTAGGAGGAACTATTGAGTCTCAACATTAGGATGTTGAAAGGTCTTTTTATATGACTTTGAATAATTTTCACTTCATGAGTTAGCTCTGAAATTGAGTTAAATTAAAAATTTATTTTTTTGTCATGCTATATTGGACACTCATTTTATATTGTCTATATCCCAGATGTCCAGTCTTTCGACATGCAGAGAGGTGTTGAGTCCATAATTGATACTTTAGGGGTGAAATTATCACTTCATAAAGTTTTGAACAACTCCCACCTCATAAACCATTTTTTTTAATTGAGTTAGGATCTATTCCTTTATCATTAAATTTATAGTTAAAATTATAAACGAACACTTATTTAATTTACATAGAAACATTAAAAAAATCTTAAATTACAAGAAGTTAGAAGAAAAGTACTATTCGTTCATAGTTTGATTAAAAATATTAATTTCCTAATAAATTGTTTCAAAACACATTACTTTTTGGATCGAACAAACTATGTCAGTATTATTGCCTAATTGTGGTGAGTACGCCATTTGAGTGAGAAAGCAAGCAAAATGAAATGGTCCAAAAGAGAATGAAAACCAAGAAAGATCTTAGAATTTTGGGAAACAATATAGATATAAGGGACCACACAATCCTTTTGTCTTCAAGCAAGGAATTTCATCCACCTTTTGACCAATTACCTGGCTCTTACTTGCCCCTTCCTCCGTTTCAAAATAAGTATTATCTTCATAGATTATAAATTATATTTATTGACTTTTAATGAATGTAATGTGTTACTTAAGGTATAAGAATTATTTTATTTATTCATTTTTGCTTATTTACGATGAAAACTAACGATAAAAGAAATTATCTTTCACTTGATATATTAAAGTGAATAAGCAAAGGCGAACAAAGCATGTATATTCCTAATGTTGTGAACCAAGATAAGGTATATGGGTTAGAAGTGATGCGTAAGATCAATTTTGTTGAAATTATTGGGCTGAGTAGTACGTTGGAGAATTTTATTTTGAGATACAGACCCAATTAACAATTGGTTAAAAGGACACGAGGGTTTTGAAAGAAAGGGTCATGCATATTGTGAAGAAACTGACAGTTTATCTCATCCTCTTTCAAGAATCTAATCTTCTCATCTTTATCATTTGTTTCTTGTTATTTTAGTATTCTTCGTTGTGATTCTAAGTGTTGTTGTAGCTTGGCTATCAGTGATTATATAACACTTAGTTTTTGTGTTGAGAATTGGGTTGTTACATAGAGTCTATTAAGATTGACTTTTGATATATGACTTATAAGTCAAAAGTTATAACTTGTAAATTAAAAATTATATTATATAATTTTTAATTTATTTTTATTATTTTAACTTTATTTTATTCAGATTTTATAAAATTGCTTTAAATAATTTTAAATTAAAAATACCTAAAATAAATCAATTCAATGAGATTTTTAATTATGAAAAAAGTTTGGTCAACAAATTAACAAAAGACTTTATATTTTATAGGAAAAGAAGTTAATTCATCTTGGGAAATGATTAGATTGTATGATTATTAATTGATGTTGAATTTGTAATTTGGGTTGTGGAAAATTATCATCTTTACACTTTCGTAACTTTACATGATTAAACAAATCATTCATATATTCACATTTGTGTGCTAAGAAATGGACAATTAGTAACCAAAAGATTTGTCAATTATATTTTTTTTAAAATAAAAAAGATACTCTTGATTATATACGTTATCTTCTAAAACATATCATTAAAAGATTAAGGATTAATAGCTTTTTTGTTTCCTCAATTAGTGAAAAACTATTATTTTAATCTTTTTGGTAATTGACGAAGCACATTTGATCTTGATTAATTGAAGCATGAATATTTTATTCCTTTATTTATGAATACTCACAAATTTACCATGATTTCCTAATTGTTCCACAACTTAATTGTTAATAAGATAGGCCACTATGATTTTAAAATATTCCAAATATAATATATTTTCTATGTAATAGACTAAAATACACATTCTAATCAATTAAAGATTAAATAATTCTATCAAATATAAAAAAACATAAATTAAACTTAGAAGCAATCAACAACTAAGAACCAAAATACTATTAACACAAATATTAAAAATTATAATTCGGTACTCCATCTATCATTAAATATTCCCAGCGTTAATTGACAAATGTATTTTCAATCATGAAACAAATCAAAGAAATTTTAATTTTTTTTTAAAAAATACTTTCAATTAGTAAAGACATGCACTATCATATTAGCATTAAAATTCACACATTTTTTTCTTGATTTATCATACTTGTTTCAACTATATTTCCAAGTAAAATGAATAAGAGTAAATTTCATAAATAGCAAACATATAAAGTCTAATTATGCTCCACAGCTATTGTTTGGTAATTATATTTTGTAGCTATAGTTATAGCAGTATTTGTATAATTCACCCAACATTTATATCCATTTGTATAATTCGTTATACAGTTCATAACTTTTGTATAGTGTTTATATAATTCGATATACAATTCATGCACAACATTTGTATAATTCACTATACAATTCACAATGTTTATATATTTTAGTATACAATTTGATTCGCGCACAATGTTTGTACAAATCGCTCGAATCATACAAAACTCAAACTGTAATTACAGCTAGATGTTTGCCGCGAATCGTAATTAATTCAAACTATAACATATTATCTAATTAACTAATATATATTTACTTATACACGTAATTTACAATTTCCGAATACACTTTTTTTCCCAGCTTCAGCTTAGTATTGTCCAAATGGCTACATCAAAGATGGGCCTTCTTTTTGGTCCAACATCAACAATTCTGACAAAGCCCATAAACTGATATAATCAGCAACCAACTTTTACAATAGTGTTTTATTACCATTCTCCTGTATATGTCGTTGTACTAATGGTATTCTTGTAATTCTAGCTGTTGATATCTATCATCATCTGTTTATTTTATGTTTCGACTACTGCACCATTTTGTTGTTTTCATATTCTTTTCTTGTAGATTTTGCCATACATCTCTTGTTAGTCGTTGTGTTTTCTTTATTTTTATACAATATTTCTCTCTCTCTGAGTTAGTGTAAGACCTGGTACACTCTACTTTCTCCATACCCCACGTGTGAAATTTCACTAGGTATGTTATTGTCGTTGGCAGTGACGTACACACTAATCCAATGAACACATGGACATGTCTTAAACTACACTATTATTGTTAAAACCATAATTAATAAATACACATTCTTCCCTTAATTATTTGCTTAACCATCTTGAACCCCTTTCACGCTCATGTACAATATGTTGTGCGGGTGAATCTTGTGTAAGTGAATTTTCTAAAACCACAATAACAATTAGAAGCACCAAGAAAAACACAAAAGTTAGTTACCAACATAGAAAACACTGAACTACATTATTTAGTTGGCTGGATAATCTATTTAAAAGACTACCCCCATAAAGTGAGGGAAGAATTGCACCTTTATGCGTAACAAAATTGGGCATAGTACAATGCCTTAATTCAGGAACCTAAAACTGAACTGAACCAGCAGCAGCTGCTGCAATATGTATCACATCTCCTACTGCAAGTAGTGTCAACAAGATACTTCTGTTTGGTATTCGAAAGAATATTGGCATTAATGTTAGGTAGAGAGATGGCAAACATGATTGCACAAATCTCAAGCACCACCAGAACCATACTTCTTTCCGAGTATGAGTAATTGGAGTTTGTCGTAGCCAGAAAGAACACCAGCACCAGCGATAGCACGAAGAATGTTTGCACCAGCACCCTTGAAGAGGGACTTTGCACCCTCATTCTTCAAGATTTGAGTAAATGCATCCATTGAGCTTTTGTATTTCACTGCTTCACCAGATGTCATCATCATTCTTCGACGAACAGTGTCAATTGGATAGGATGCTAGTCCAGCACCATTTGTGATTAGCCAACCTAGTGCAAAGCTAGCAAAGAAGCTATCCTGAAACCAATAAACAACAAGTAGTATGAAACATGACCAATGATTTATCAGCAAACAGTGTGTGCAAATGCTTTTTTGAGATTGGTAAAAATCGAGGCTTGATGAGCTTCTTCACGTGACTGACATCGCAAAAGTAGTCAGTTGAACGATATATGATTGAGGGAATCGTAATAGTAAACTATTTTCCTAACAGTGGTGACAACCATTTGATATAGCTTAGCCAAGACTACTATTTCAACCTGAGAATTAGCGAGCTGCTTTATGAGGCCGGCCATTACATAAGCAGTTGGGCAAGCAGAGAAAGCTCGAAGAGCTTCCTTTCGTCCATTATCAAGCCACGGCCCCAGATCTCCCAGTTAGCCCACATTTTCTCGAAGAACCCTGCACCCATGGGCATATGGCCTGAGAGACATTCCCTTTCTGCCCGGACCTTCATGAGCGCTGTCCTATTCCTCAATCAAATGTATGTTTGGATGTGAGTTGTACTCCACGAGGAGTCAAATGGGCATATGGCCCTTGCTTTGCCATTTGAACCCTTTTCCCGTATGATTTGAAATGCTCAAATTTCCAAAATGAATCAGAGTGTGGAAGGCATATGTTTTAGACATCTAGTACCAAACTTAAACAAGAAGATTCATCATGGACGCGAACACTAGACTTTGAACAAAATAAAATTTCACAATGTGTAGTTAGTACTGATACCTGTAATGATCCAGTGAGGACAACCGGCTTCAAAGAATCATATAGACCAAAGTAGAGACCACGGTACACAATGATCCCAACACACGAAATGTTGAATCCACGGTAAAGTCCAGCAACTCCATCAGATGCTAATGTCTTCTTGTAAACATCAACCAAGCCATTGAACTGTCGCTCACCTCCTCCTTTTGCAGCCTTAGCATCATTTGCTAGCCTTGTTCGGGCATAGTCAAGAGAATAGACAAAGAAAAGGGAAGATGCACCAGCTGCACCTCCTGATCCAAGGTTACCAGCGAACCATTTCCAGTAACCGTCTTTGTCCTTTTTGAAGTTGAAAAGCCTCTTGAAGTAATCCTTAAATGCAAAATTCAAGGCCTGCACAATAAAAGAGATATCACGAGATCAACGAAATGAACAAGGGATGATCTACATTATTTACATATGATCATTAATTTCGTGTGAGAACAGAACGAGCCTGAGTTGGGAAATAACGAATAACGTTTGCTGTGTTGCCTCTCCATAAAGACATAACCCCTTCATCCTTGATTGTTCGGCCAAAACATTCACCTATGCCACTGTATGGTTTAGATAACCTCCCAGCCTTGATCATCTCATCCTGATTTTGGATAAGGAGCTTCACGCGCTCAATTGGAGCAGCTGCTGTCTTCGACACTGCTGCTGAGACACCGCCCATAAGAAAATCAACTGCAAAGCTGGAAAAGCCTTTCTCTGAAGGAGCTTGGACAAAAACTGGAGATGAATAGGATGAAACAACGGGCCTGTCATATTTCCCTTCACATCGATACAACCAGGGCTTAGTCTGATTTCCATATTTATCTTGCCTTTGGTATGCCAAAAGATCTCGATTTTGGGAAGATCTAACAAGGAAGTTGCCAGCTACTCTGTGAGTAACAGAGGGGTAGTGTGGTTGATCAATCGTCATCTCTGTCTCTATACAACAAGAAAGATCGGAAAATTTCAATAATAACCACAAGTACTATTATGCATCACTAAGTTGGGGTCGGCTATATGAATCTTGATTGACGATTAAGAAATAACAGAAAACTAGAAAAATGAACTCAATAAACACACAAACATGCTAGGCCATAGATCAATATTCAATCACAACTTTTGCTCATGATATGCTACATAACACAAAATTAAAATGGAAAATCAAGGCAAATACCTAAGGATACAAATAAATTTGATCATTCAATTTAGATATAATGTTGTTTTTGATTGTTTATTAAATTTTATTGTATGCATAGCTAAATTTATCATGTTACGTAACGACAAAAGTCTCATTTTATTTATCGTGATTGCATTGTTCTCATTTTGCCTTCACTTGTTATTCAACATCCTATATATTTCATACTTTACACAACAGTTTTATAATAACTCTATCCATACCCTATTTTTCATTTAGTCAAATTGTTCTCTGTAGCATTATTTAGCAACTGGAAACGATACAATTTATCCAAATTGTTATATCCATCAAAACAAGACATTGTAAATGATACGTTACGTAACAACCATCCAAATAAGATGTAAGATCAGCATCATTTCAATTGGCTTATCATTAGAAAGATCCATCAAACAAAAGATTACCTTCACTCTTTGATGATAAATGTATGAAGAAAAGATTAATACCTAATAAATGAGATTAACTTTTTGGGAATAGGGTTGCTTTTAAGTGAGCTTTAGAGAAGAGAGAGTCCTCTCTTGCCTATTGCAGTGGAGTCAAAAGTGGACATGATAGGTAGAGAGGGAATCAAGGAAACTGTTTTTAGTTTAAACAAAACCCATAGTTTAAAGTTATGTATTTGATTTCAAAATAAATATGATAACTAATTATGGTATTTCATTTGGTTATTAAAAACTCAGATACTACTAGGCAAACGTGAGCATTTCTTAGAATATTATGTCAGTTTTATCGAGTGTAGAGATGCGTGCAAAGTGACTGCTCCTTCCGTTTCAAATTAATTGAAGCTTTTGAGATTTTTTTAATGTTTAAAATATTTGAATTTTTCAAAGTTCAAGTTAATGTTTAGAACTTTTTCCACATTTGCTGTTTCATTTATTGAACTTTTATATTTTCTACGAGATATATTTATGAATTTACATGGGGTAATAATGAAAAGTATGGTGTAAATTTTATTTTTGAATGTTTTTGTATTACCTCACAAATTCAATTAAAATGGGATAGAGAGAGTATCATTATAAAAAGAAAATTCTCACCCCAGCTCTGTGTTGACGTTTTAAGGTGTGAATTGAAAATGAGAAAAATATATTTTAGATTTGTAGTTTTTTTCATCTCACCCTTTTTACGTCTATCATTGAGAGGCCTTAGCTTACTTTCATATTTTATACATCGAATACGCTGAAATTCTTCTCTTCTTCTTCGTGCACTACTTTTAAACAAAACATAAATCTCATGTAATTTGCTTTGCGGTTTTAGTTTGTCGGAGTTCTGTAATTTATATTATCATTATTACAGTAATACTTTAATTAGGGGTGTGCAACATTAAATCGATGATAAATCGAATCGATAAAAACGTTATTGGATTATTAGGTTATTGAGTTTGTAATGATTTTTAGAAAAAAATTTATTGGGTTAACGGTTCGATACCAATTTTTCCTATTGGGTTATTGGGTAAATCGACAACCCAATAAGACTATAGTAAATTACTATTTTATCCCTTCATAAATATTAAATATTAGTAATTTAATATTAATAGAACACTATAGCAATATTTTACATATTTTAATCTTTACAATACTTAAGTGATTAACTATCCACTTTAATATTTAGTTTGTAAGTAACTTAATTATAACTTTTGCAAGTTTGTAAGCATAGTCTTCATACTCTATCCGGTTTTATTAATACGAATTCTTATTATCATTCTTATCGGGTAAATCGAAAACCAAACCGTTAAGGACATAAATCCAATAAATCGAAAATCGATAAAAATTATTTTATTAGTTTCTTATTGATTTAGCATATTTAAAATCGAAACTGATAAATTGAATCGATAAAGTATAGAATCGAACCAAACCGACCAATGCACACCTCTGAACTTAACCGTTCTATCTTGGGAGAAAGTAACCCAAATTCTAATACTTGGCTTGATTCAGAGAAACTACAAACTACAGGATAGAAAGGTTATAATTCCTTCGAGACATACAAGCAACTTGTGGAATCGATTTTTCTTTTTATTTTTTTTTTACAACAACACCACGAAAGGTTCATAAACAAGATATTAGAATATCCAAAGGCAATATTAATAAATTGCATATCTTGATTTTTTTTTTTTAACATGTAAATATTGTTATTACAAACTTTCAACTACACATAATTTTATAAAAATTCACTAATCAACATCAGTACTTAGTAACTTGTTATTCTTTAATATAATCTTTTCACATGGTATATACAATGTCTTCACGCCTACTATGAGTCTGATTTTGCAAAATTCAAAATAATGAAATTCTTTTACAAAATATAAATTAATGGGCGGAAAAAAATTTTAAATCACAGTTGAGAATTTAATATCATATATTAGAAAAATTTGAGATCTCAAATCGTCATCTTTACCAACAAATTATCAAGTTAGATCTGCATGTAGTATTAAAACTCAGCCAAATAAATAAAATAATAAATCCCTAACGGTCAAAAAGGAAATAAATAAAACAAAAAAATAAAAACCTGGCAAAGCCTTAAAATCCCAACGGTCTTGTTGAAAACACTCTGTTGTGAGCTCCTTCAACAACAAAAAAAACGTTTGTGAATCCAAAATTCTCTTTATTTTTATTTTCCAAGTTCTGTACAATCTGTGTTCAAGAAGAAGATCAATTTTGGTTCTTTAGCTGTAAGGTAACCCATCTTATGGAGATAGCTGTCATTGATTGGAAAACTATTGATTCAAGATTCGTTAAAGACGATCTGTATGAGCATTTTAAAGCTCCTCAATGGGTTGATTTCTTTGCCCCTGATGCTCCTGTTGATGATGATGCTTGGTTCTGCAGACCTGGTAAAAATTGTTCATTTCTGACTATTGATTTCACTTAAATTTGGGGGTTTTCTGTAATCTTTCTTCTTCTTCTTCTTTTGGAGCAGAGTGTAATCATCCAAAGACGGTGGAAGATTTCTACAAAGTAGCTACCCCTTCTTCCTCCTCTAAGGTTTGTACTTTCTTCCTATTTTTGGTCTGAAATTTTGTAATCGAAGTTATGAACTTGTGCATTTCGACTCTAGATTGATGAAAGGTGGAAAAGGGTATTCTAATTTCAGTGTTTCTGCTAGTTTTGAACAATGCTCTGCTATAAACTCAGCGCAAGAACCAAAGATTTGCTCTTCATTTCTCTTGAGGAAATAGGGAAGTGATTTAAGTATTTCTTCTAGTTTCAAGAGTTTGCTTGTCAATTTAAGTGGGAGTGGGAATTTCCATAATCCAAGGAGACCCTAGATAGGCGGGCATGAAAGGTTAGTGGGTTGTTGAAGGTTGTTTTGCTTTTGGATGGTTTGGGCTTTTTTGGTGTTTGTTATGCAGTAGTGATAATGTCATAGTTCTTGCTTTTGATATCAATCATGGTCGGTTACTCACCATGTTTTGATTATCACATTATTTTGTTTTTGTTGTTCTTGTTTCATTCTTGTAGGCTTCACATTGTTTCCCTTCTTAGTTGCTATGATTTCTACATTGTTTTCTTCTTCTTTGTACTTGTATTTGCTTTCTTTGAACCTAAGGTCACTTGTGGATTTCACTGGGTATGTACGTAATTGTTATAATTAACATCCTGACTTGTCTAAGAGAACAGAATGAACTTTTGCTGACCAATTTCTTGTAATTTTACAGCTTCAAAGGTCAGCTAGTGTATCTGATATTCCTCTTGGGGAACGAAATAGGAGGTATAACCAATGAAAAAAATCCAATATATTTTCATGCAATTGATTCTACTGAGTTTTTATTTGGACAAGGTTATGAACCGAATGGTGTTTTCAATTTCAGAGATGCAACACTGAAGAAGAGAGGGCAAATTCAACCATTGAATAAGGACTTAAAATGTGACAAGATTGTTGAAGATAGTGAAAATCAAAACCCCAATTTCGCTACCCCTCCAAGGTTCAAGGCTAAATTGATGAAACAATCAATCAAGTCTAGCGCGGAGAAGAAGCCAGTTGATGAAAAAGAAGAACAGATACCAAAGCTGAAAAGTACTCTTTCAGCTAGGAATCTTTTTGCTGGTGGGGATTTGTTGAACAAGGTATCTGAGTTCTGCAATGAGCTGAAGAGACTGGTAGTTACCAGGACTAAAGAGAGAGAGAGGTGTGCAGATGAGAACTTGGAAACAAGTCCACTAATGGGGCGAAATAAACAAAAGGAGCCAATAATTGTTGATGATAAAGAAAGGGAAAGGAAGCCATTGATGGAGATGACTGAAGAGACTGATGAACTAGTGGCAAAGAGCAACATTAAGGAGAAACAGAGAAGGACACTGTAAGTTTCACATAACACTAATTGAGTTACCCAAATGAAACAATTGTCCTAGCAAATACATATTAGAGACACTAAGTATTACTTTTGGTGAACTATATATATCGATGCAGGAGAAATGATAATGCAGAAAACACACCAATACTGGTGGATGTGAAGAACATTAAGCGCAGAGATGAAGAGATCTTGTCTCAGATCCGCACAAATCCTCCCACTCCTCAGTGTTTCTCAGCCAGCCGGGGAATTACAAAGGCCACTCCATCTAAGCCTTTGAAATCTAGGCCTCTGGTATGTGTAAACCTTACTCTCCCTAGATTGAATTTTGCAGTTCAAAACACAGACATCAGCCAGTGATCTCCTCACTTTGTGCATAGTGAAACTTTTTCAGAATTTTTCAGTCTCACTAACACATTATCTCCTTGCAATCATCTCCTTATGAGCTAGCTTATCGTGCCGAGTTAGACTAGATCCTAGGGTCTACTTTCTAAAGTTTCCCATCTTTATGAAATTAACAGTAAAAGAAGTCAAGTGCAGTTGGCAGAATTAGCTACAACCAATTAATCCTCAAAACTTAATTTCATATGATATTTGAGATGAACTTTGGCTTAACCACAATCTTGTTCCTGATTGATTGTTTTGATAAGAGAGTAAGAGTTGCTCCAAAGATACTTCAATTGCCTTCAATTTTTACTGCTTTGATGAAGTGTTGACCAGCTTATCTTGAGACTAAGAACACTGAATCTGTATGATTAGGAGACAAGGGGGATTCTTCAAGAACTGGAACAAAGCAGCAATGAAGGGAACAGAAAGGAAGATCCAGGGAAGATGGTGAGTAATAATAATCAACAAGGACAGAGAGGTGGTGGTGCTATTGTTGCTGAAAAGGAAGCTGCAAGAGCTTTGGATGTTTTCTGGTTCTTGAAGCCTTGCGCACTTTCCAGCTGAAACCAGCTGAAAGGTCAAGCCACTGTTGCTGAACAACATTTCATCAAGTGTTATTCTTTCATACTTAGTGTCTTTTTGTTTTTTTCCCATAGACAATTCTTTCATTCTTTATAGTTTCTGATACACTCAATCAACCTGATTTTACCATTTTCTTTGGTCTATTGGGGGATAATAAGTTGTACAAAAACAGTTCAATGGTCCAGTTTATTAAATAACATTATCCATTTATTGTTCATTGGAAAAGTTGATTTCAGCACATAGTATAGTCATCAAGTTTTTAGAATATATCTAAAGGATAAGATACAAAGAACTCTATAGATTGTTGCCATGGAGCCTAAACAGCCTTCAGCTTTATCTCCATTTATCAATTCCAACAGATGGACCAATATAGATAGAGCACCAAAAAAAGAAACCCCACAACAGAAAAGGGGTCCTCATTTGAACCCCAAGAAGCTAGATCCAACTTTGAACCTTCAATTCTGCTTATAACACAAATGAATTTTGCATAGAAACAGAAACAATTGCAACGTATAATTACCCTTTTTATTAATGCAGTTGATTTAACATGAACCATCAAATCTCTGAAACGAAAAGAGTCTCACAGAGAACCACCAAACAATCCACAAACCCGAGAGTTATTCTAGGTACAACTTGAAAATTAGAAAGAAAAAAAAAACTCTAACCAAAACATATTATTTACAAAGGCTGAAACTTTGAATTGGATCCATGAATCTTGAATAATCTACCTTGTAGTGACACAAAGCATACAATTCAAGAACCTAGCCCAAGCATGACGTAGCCTTGGGTACATCCTTCCTGTGTAAACACTTGATTCCCTGCAAAGATCCTCCATAGTTTCCACAAACAGATTCAAGCTTCTCATAGGAGGTATATACAGAGTCAAAGGCACTGCAGAAAACGCCACTGCAAAGAACAAGTGCAGCATCTCTCACTCAATCTCACCAAAACAGCTTCTTCTTTCAACAAAACACAAAAAGGAAAAAAGGGCTTTTACAGATTTCTTGAAAAGCTGAGAACTTGGATCAAAAGGGGAGATGGGGGGTTTTTGCAATGAAAAGAGTTGGAAAAATATAATAAAAGAAGAGAGTTTTTGGAAGAATCTTGGTTTTTGAGGCACTTTAGGGATTGAGATTTGGATGAAGTTTGTATGACAGGAGGCCCAATGTTTTTTTTGTTAATATACTAAATGGGATGTGGGCGCGTGTAACCAAAGCTACTAGTTAAATCAAGAAAGATCAGCAGCCTGTTCTTTTTTCCTGTTTTGACCGCCACCTGGTTGTCTTTGGTGGTTTTGGCCTTTGGGGCTCTATTCGTTGTTTCAAGAAAAGGGCTAATGGGGCATGGGGTTAACTTTGATTGGATAAGAACTACATTTATGATTTTACTTTTAAAAGTATGTCAAATTACACTACTTTGTAGAATATTTATTTTTATCTATTTTAGTTTTTCAAAAAATAAAAAATAGAGTAATAAAGTTTATTATATTTAATGGGTGATGACTCTATTTGGACAATCATGTTATTTATTGAGTTTAGGTGGGTTGGTTACGGCTGAAATTTGTACAACTAAATCACATATATTGAAAAATTAGATTGTTGTCCAAGAAAAAGTTAGGGGTCAATTGGTAGTACACTAGTACTCTATCCTTTAATGTGTATAATTAATACACTTTTATATATAATAAGTCGTTTTTTTTAGGAGCTTCGAGTTATCGTATTTGCTTCAGTTGTTTCAAGCAGGCAGTTGTTGCTTGATTTGATGATCTTAGCCCGACATCTTAAATCCAGCATTTCGAGATCAAATCTTAACAATGACAATATTTTTACAACATTTTTATTAAGCATTATTTAATTATTTCTTCATCAACTATAACTATCAAATTACAATAACGAGTTTACTTAATTTTGCGGTGACTATTAAAGTGTCTGCACAAATTTACTATGGATATCTATTAATTATTATTTAAATTACTGCTTACGGTTGAGCATTTCAACTGCCTGTTGTAGTTGCTTGAAGCAGACAGGTGACTACACCCTGTTTGCTTATTGTTATGGTGATTATTAAAGTGACTGCTTAATTTAACTATGTCATTTCTGTTAATTATTATTTAGTTATTTCTTCCTCTTCTGCAACTATAAAATCACAATTAACATATCTACTCAATTTTATGATAGCTATTAAAACATCTATTGGGCCCATGCAATGCACGGGATTCAAAACTAGTATATTGCTATGTATCTTATTTCTTGTACCATATAATTAATACATCAACTTTTGATATTATCAATATCAAAACTATACATAAATAAATATGATTATTGTCAAGTAATAAATTAAAATGATTTTGACATATTATAATATTACTACTAACTTTGTTCAGCATACATTTTTATATGGCATATCAAATGATCTTTTATCACTTTATCATATCTTTTGATGACGTTTGTTTGTCAATTTGATTTTTTTTTTTTTTTGGAATTTGCATCCTTTTTGCCAACAAATTTTTATTTGTATTTTTTGGTCAAAGAATTCCAAATGCAACTTAAAACTGAAAAAACAAAGTAGATTGTTGTTGATGAAAACTTATAAATAAAAGGAAGTGCATGAGATAAGGACCAATGGATATAGTAATTGAGTTTAAAAGACTATAAATTAAGTTTTGGATCGATAAGAATAATCAATGAAATGGATGTATCTTCTCAAAATTTGAGGTGCCAAAAAGTACTTATGATAGATAATCCACCGGTAAGTGCTAGATTTGGTGGCCATCACCATTGTCGATCGCGGGAGCTGGTCGATTAAAAATTATACATTGCTACAGAAGGAAGACGTGCAAGAGGTTGTAGATCCAATACCTATGAGGCCAATATTGTATTTACATGGTGACCCAATGATTGTTTGGGAGGAAGCGAAAGTAATGCAGATGATATGCAAAGAAAACCTACAATGTGGTGTTGTTGACAAGTTTTCGTATGGAATATCGGAGATCAAAGAATTGTCAAAAGTAATACCTACACAATACGAATCGAAAGGGGAATATAATATTGGGGTGTTAGGTATGCGTCATGTATTGATCTGTGCATCTAATATGGAAGATTATGTTAAATTATTATTAAAGTCTATCACATATTTAATGCTTAGACAATGGTCATATCCCATGAGAACATTAAAGTGAGATCCGATGTTTGACCCGGAGGAGAAAACATCGACGATTGTTGCATGGATATCTTTTCCATCGCTTCCGTCAAATTTCTTCATAAAGGAAGCAATATTCTCATTGGTTGCTGCAGTAGGGAACCTATTTAGGTAGACATGGCAACACGGAATCAGACAAGGTCCAGTTGTGCTAGGATAAAGGTAAAAGTGGATTTACTTGGCAATTTTTTCAAAAGGATCAATATTAGGATAAGAAAGGCTACAGGAAAGATTACAGAAAAATGAGTTGATATCAAGTTTGACTATCTGCCAAAGTATTGTTCAAATTGCAAGTTACAAGGTCACAATGAATAAGAATGTTTTATATTGCATCCGAAATTATATAATAAAAGATCTACAGATAAGAAAGTATCGCCACAAATTATCAAAGAATCATCCAGTGATAAAGAGAAGGGAGGTGAGAAGGAAAACAAAGAGGAAGTTATTGATTTACAGGATCAGCAGAATAAAAGAATAATGGTTGAGAAAAACTAGTAGAATTTAAAGGAGAAGAAACAAGTATGGGCTCCCAAGATTACTAATCTTATGAAGATAAGTACGGAGAATAAATTTGAGTCATTAAGGGAGGAGATTCAGAATGTCAATGCAGAGAAAGTAACTAGATCTACCACAAAGCAATGGGTGGAGGAGACATTTAAGACTCTGACAAAATAAGGCGAAAATGGTGTTATACATGATGAAGGAGATGTAGGGGACAAGAGAGAGGGATCGATTGCAAGGAATACTATTGAAATTGTAGTATGAAATTCAGAAAGACTGGATAAGAAGGGATAAGGCGATGAGGAATATGATGAGAAGGACAAAATTCCTGAGATGCAAGATTTAACTCTTATCCAAAAACAAAGGTTACAAGAAGACAATGAAGAGGAGGATATGGCAATGAATATTCAAAGTGCAGGCAAAGCAGGAGATTTATCCCCTAGAAAAATTGCAATGCTAAAAGGGTGATATAAAAGAATTCGAACTGGACAATCATTAATTCCGCTACAGGTGAATATAAGGAGAAGTAAGGAAGAAAGGATAATTTGTCTCAATGATACAACAAATTTTATTTTGAAATATTAGATCAATTAATTCTCAGAGAACTTTTGAGAGATTAATTGATATATAGAGAAGACATCATTACATATTTATTGCTCTCCTTGAGCCTTTTCAGGACCCTGGAGAATACATGATTGTAGAAGAAAATTAGGGATGGGTCATGCTTATTCAAATACATCATCAAATATTTGGTTATTTTGGGAAGAAGGTTGGGATATTCAGATTATTCAGACTCATGTGAGTAGGTCACATTGAATTTAAAAAAGGAAGAAGTTGTCATCAAAATTATGTCAGTATACGCGAGGTGCTCAGGTCAGGAGATATTAGAGTTGTGGGATGAGTTAGAAGACATTATTGAATGTAAGCAGAACTCGTGGATAGTTGGTGGGGATTTCAATGTTATTCTTACAAGTGAAGAAAAGTATGAGGAGTTTACCTTTCACACATGTTGAAGCAAGTAATTTTATGCACTACATCAACAATTGCTCATTGATAGAATTAATCTCAGAGGGAAGTAAATTTACTTGTTAGAATAGTTGAATTGAAGAGGAATGCATTTTTAAGAAGCTTGACAGGATGCTTGTAAATCGAGAATTTTTAGATATCCTCCCAAGCACTAAAGTATGTCAACTGATTAGACAAAGATCATATCATGCCCTGTTGTCAATCCAATGCAAGACGAAGAGGAGATTATTATAAGGTAGTTTAGGTTTTTGAATTTTTGGGTCAAACACCCACATTTTTTGGAGGTTATAAGGGAATCCTGGAAATAGACTTTGTGGGTTATCCTTTTACCGAATTCTATGCTAAATCTTAAGAAGACGTTGTATGTGGCAAAAATAAAAATCGTTAGTGAGTAATTGATGATTCTTGAAAAGGAAAAAGACTGTCTAAAAAGACAAAAAAAAAATACTATATTGGTTCCATAAGGTGTTATACCACAAAAAGTTATTCCACGCACAAAATCGACCATCCATGGATATGTAGCTTCTTTGGATGTCGTAATATCCCTCAATGTTTTACTATCGTGTTCGTATATCAAATTGAAATAACCACATATGAGTGGTAATTATCTCTATGTGTCCAATATGTACGCTGCTCTTGGTAGGTGGAGTGAAGCTAGGGTAACGAGAAAGACCACGGTGGACACTGGGGTCAATAAATTGTCAGGTGATAGTGTCATCATGATGAAAGATAACGTTGATTATTTCTATTCAAAAGCTAGCTCAGTAAAGAGTTACAGTTAAACAAGATGTCAAAAAAGGTACTGCATGAATACTGGGATATAAAGAGCTACTTGATACGAATATTCTACAAGAGGACCAGTAACAAAACTTGAATTTTTCGATCTCCAATTTTTTTGAATTTTTCAAGTTTTTGAGTTTTTTTGAAAATGTTCATACAAACATATAATTAACTTGTGATTCAAATATTTTTGTAGTTCTACCAAAAACACAATTATCTATGATGTTTCTTAAAAAAATATATAAAATATGATTAAAAAAAAGATGACAATAAAATAATCAACAAGAAATAAATCTGAAATCATATAAATAAATATTGCAAATAAATAAGTGATAATAAAAATGATCATAGTTTAGAAATAGTAAATCAAGCTAAGAGAAGTCTAATAAGTATTAATTACATAACCAAACACTAAATTAAAATAAAAATTAAGTTATGTATTTATATTATCACAACTGATGTAAAAATAAAGAATAAATATTTGATATTGTTGTTATTTTTAGTGTTGAGTTAACTTTTTTTTTTAAAAAACATTTAGAATTGGTTTGATTTGATTTTGATATGAGTTTTATTAAAATTATAACATCTATGGACTATAATTTTATTGGACCATTAAAAATTCCAAGTCAAATTTAAAATAATATGTTAAAACCTATGAAAAAAATATGTGAAATATTTACAAATTATATCAAAGTAAATACTTTTATGTATTAAAAAAAATACCATATATAATATAGGATTAGTTTGGTCTCTGATTGATTTTTCAAGGTTAAGATCAAGCCAATTCAAGTATAGTTAAGGTTCTTTTTTCAATACTCAACTAAATCAAACTAAACTACTAGTCAATTTTTTTTTTAATTTGACTCTATTTACAATTTAGTGTATTTTTTTATTCGATTTTGCTCACCGCTAATATACGGGGCTCGTGGATTCAATGTCTTTGAAATTTGTACCATTAGATTAATGGACCCTAAAGGATCCGGTTGTACTCGATATTTATACCATTAGATTAATAGGACCTTGAAAAATTAAGTTATACTCAATAATAAATCATAAGTTGAGCCACTTTAGATTAGAAGTGGTTTGATGCATATTTATCGTAAAAAAATTATACAGTGTATAATGGTTATAAATTTTTGGCTCAATCATTGTAATAGATCATTACTTATGGGTTGAGAAGCATACATGTACTTTGGTAGTTGATCTGCGGTGTTTTTCTTACTATTTATGTTTTTCAATGAGTTGATGTTGACTTGTATTCTTTTATCTTATGATTAAATAAAAGGAAATTATGGGATTTGAAATGACTATCTCTTTTTAAGAAATAGTTAAATCCTTCTTAATCACTATTTTGGCAAGTTACAAAATGATTTTAAGGTTGTGGTCCATACAGTCATGTTCAGTACATTCAATTGCCTAGTTCATTGGTGAATAATCATCTTACAAGAGAATTGACACTTGTGGTTGTTCGAAAATCATACGTTTGGAGTCTGTTTGAATTGATTTTTGGCCTGTGACTTATAAGCCAAAAGTCATAATTTAATATTTTAATTTATGACTTTTCACTTTTTTTATTATTTTGATTTAATTTTTTTTTTGGTTATTTTGACTTAAAAATAAGTGTTCATAAGCATTTTTAACTTTATTCAAGCACTCCAAAATCGCTTAAAACTATTTAGCTTAAAAACACCTGAACTAAGTCAATTCAAATAGATTTTTATTAGATTTAAGTTTGGTATTGAAATGTAATTAAGAAGAAATAATAAGACATTTTTATTATGATATTCAAGCGAAGTTGGTGACTGAATTTTCGTCTGAAAAAGTAAAAATTTGACCATGGTTGAATAAAATTGAGTGGCTTTTTTGTTATAAAAAAATTTGTATAATAATTTGATGAAATAAAATCATGTTGGCCGTTTCTACATATTCATTTCAACATAAAAATCATTCTCTTTCTTTTGAGTACTTTTTTGTTTAAAAATTAATGATTGGTCAAGAAAATTCTTAAATTCAATTTGAAATTTTATATCGAATTAAAAAATAACTTATAACATATTTTTTAAACCCAAGAAAGATAACGTTTTAAAACATTTTAGATGAGCATAATAAATGATTTGAGAGTAGTATTGAGCACTGATATGGTGTAACACTCGGTAAAATTATCAAAATACCCTTAGAGGAGAGATGTGCGCATAACTCATTTTCCCATGCTCCGATGGCACATCCAAGGCCGAATATGTGACCAACATGAAAAATTGAGCAGGAAAATGGTCTCGGGTGATTTTTAGAGCAACCTGATCAAAAGATAATTTTTTGATGCGAAAACGATTTCTAGTGAGGGTGCGCGACAGATGTGTGATGTGCACCTGCCGCGGACCAACACTTCGTTTTGTTCCAAAAATTTTCTACGGGATTGAAAAATTCGTTCGGAGAATTTTTAGTGAAAATACCCAAAAGTGACAGGGTCCGCATAACGGACCCCTTTGTTCTGAGGTGAATTGTTTTTTTAATTTCGTGAGGAGTATTCTAGACCTTTCCTAACCCCTTCTAAACTCAAAACACGATCTAAATGGATTGTTTTGAGCGTAAAAAGGGTTTTAAACTCCATTCTAAGTCCTTTTTAAGTTCTTGAAAATGACTAGGGCTAAAGAGAAGAGAAGAGAAGAGGAGCGAGAAATTGAGGTAAGGATTAGAACCATTACATTACATTGAGGTTCCCTCTTGAGCAGAAGTTCCTAAAATTTGTTGAGGCTGAATCCTTAGTGGATTCGGTTCGTTCTTTACCTGGCAAGTACGAAACAACTGTGGCAACCTCAGCGGAATTATTGTATGATCACTGACTCATAAGTGATTGTTTTCGGATAAGAGAAACTCCCAAAAAGTTTCCACCTCGAGTATTTTGAGTCTAGTTGAGATGAGATGAGTTGAGTTGAGTTCCATTGAATTAAGTCAAAGCTGATTGATGAGGTTTGATTTGGTTGATGGGTCACTTGTCGGCTCTTTATTCTTGCTTTAGATAGACGTTTGACATTCTATTTGAGTATATTTTAAGTTGATGTTATTTCTATATTATTCTACCTGTTTCTGTTTTTATTCAACTCTTTTACATATTAGTACATTTCGCGTACTGATGTTCCCTTTTGGATTGCATCGTTTTATAATGCAGAGGCAGGTATTAGAGATCGTCAGCAGGCGCACCGTTGAGGATCTGAGCATTTCAGCTAAGTTGGTGAGCCTCCTTTACCTCAAAGGATCATTGCATTGATTTTCATCTTACTTATTATTGTTAGACTTTGAGTTAGCTTTATTTTATTTTGAGGTAGTCATGGGTCTGTAATTGGAACTACTTGATAGTGATAGAGGCTTCATAGGCTAGAGTTTGAACATTGATGTTGAGACGTATTGAGCTTCTTTCTTTCATACTAGCTTATTTATTTAATATGATACTTGGGTTATAGATTGTCCATTCTTTTAGTCTTCCGCTGAGTTTCTCTGAATTGTATATATTGATGAATGAATGTGATGAGGCCAAGTGGTTCGCTTGGGAACTAGCAATAGTCTTTGAAGTGCCGCCCACGTTCTAGGGTACCCTCGGGGCGTGACATTTGGGTACAAGTTCAGTTAACTCAAACCCCATAAACTACTTGCCAGCGTAGGATAGGATTGTACTAAATTGTACAACTCCTTATATGCTATTAAGATGACCCACTTTATGGGTTAATAAGTACTTCGTCCCTTACCTTGATAAAGTATGGAATGATTCTGGCAATATGGGGAAGATGTTGTAATCAACATGATGCTCATAATGATGGTTGTCAATTAAAGAAACTCTCCGATTAGCTAAAGTATAGTATTTTCATATGTATATTGAGTTGCATTTATTTATGCATTAAATAAAATGTTTTACTTATATTAGGGCCATTTTACATATAGTGCATTCCATATGCTGACGCCCTTTGGCGCTGTATCATTTTATGATGCAGGATCAGATACCCATGATAGCCGACATTCAGTAAGACAACTTTTTCAGTAGTAGTTGGTGAGACCTCCTTGCTTTCAAAGGGGTCTAGTTAATTAGTCCAGTTTATTTATTTTATAGTCAGGTAGCCGTGAGTTTTGTTGCGATACCTATCTTCAATATTGTTGAGGTTTCATGGACAGAGTTAGTGAGTCAATCCAGTCTATTTATTCAAATGTTTTAAGTAGTGTTACTATATGTATCAAGATATATTTTTTAGATTTTGTATAAGTATGATTGAGATTCTCTGAGTTTTTTTAAAATGTTTTGATGGTTCACCTTATAAAACTTTTACGTGCATGTTAAAGTCTTTACTAAGTGAGTTAAGCAGACCAAGGGTTTGTTTGAAGACCAACACTAATTTTCGAGGGCCGACCACGTTAAGGGAGTAGGCTCGAAGCGCGACAATAGAGAAAGACAAAGATATACGCATAGATATGTATACACACAATTAATGCATATTTAATTGAAATAATAATCATAAAAAAATATTAAAATTTATGACAAATTCATAAAAATATTACTTACTTATAATATTAATGAACTTAAAGAAAAAGCTACAATACTTAGGTTAAAAAATTTGCAAGTTGAATAAGCTATGACCCTCTTTAGATCATTCTGTAATATTCCAGTGGTTGCCGCAAGGAATGACGTCATAGCTCCTGCAAAAGTAATAACAATCAATTGACTGCGCTTCCACTATATCAACTGTACTTGAACTGTTAGATAATCATAGTCAATTCTATAATACAAAAAGAAATCACATACATGTGATATTACAAGGATAGAATGAATAATTGGTAAGATACGGGGGAGGAGAAATTTAATAATTATGAAAAAATTACACAAATACACAAATATTTTACCATAATCTCTAAAATTCCCTGCCATTTAAAAAAATTATAAAAATTCCATTTTTTTGCATTTTCTATCCTACCCTGTGATACTTAGCAATTAACCTTCTCCCTTAACTTTTAATAGCTATTATTACGACTGTTTTTTTGACAAATAGTTAATCAACGTCAATCACTAATTAATTACTTCCCTTTTACAGTTTAATTTCAAAGTTTTACTTTTTGGGGGTCATCTTGGAAAAGGAAGAGACCATCAGTGTCCTTCTCATAGATACTTAACTATCTTTCAGCCTTAAGTTTACACAAGAAGCCCGTGTCAGTGACAACCCTCAACCACCGCACAAAGAACCAACAGTCGAGGATTAAGAAGTCTCTCTCGGTGATGACTTGGCAGTTAAGACGGAGGCCATGAAGAAGAGGGGCTCTTCACCACCATTGTTTAACGATTTTTCCTTTTTTTTTAATTTTTCATCAGTGCGGTACTGGATTGGTGAAACAATCGATAAAGATCCAGATTTAGCATATTCAGACAGGTTTGGAAAACGGAATAGGGAATATATATCTCTAGGATGTGATGTTCTTCCTGTTCTGCATGGACGATCTCCAATTTAAGCATATTCTGAATTTATGAGGAGCTACCGCTACACCTTCATAACATTTGCGTTCAAATAATTTGTAACCATAAAGATTTCAATCTCTGTTTTTTACAAATGATTTTTAGCAGTTAGATTTATTTACCTCAAGATACCTGTATGCAGTTGTTAAGCAAAATTTTACACACGTGATACTTGAACCACTCTTCAATAATTTAGATTCTTGATACTTGCCTCAAACAAGATTGTAACGACCCGTTAAGTCATTTTGAGATATAGGGTTTCGTATATTATAAAATATTGATCTCGTGAAATTTAATGGGGCATTTTGGACTATTTAATAATTTTCATTATTTGGTTAGGGGATAATTTTATATAATTAATTTAGTTGGTGGATTAGTAATAATTTAGTTAATATCCTATACTAGTTATTTTATATTTATTAAAAGTAGATTAATAGAATTTATGATTTTTAATAAATAAAATAAATAATCAAATAAATAATAATAATTTAAAAATAATAATAATAATAATAATAATAATAATAATAATAATAATAATAAGAATAAGGAGAAAGGGTTGCGTGCAGCAACCCTATTAAAGAGAATCAGAGAGGCGCAACAGAGAGCAAAAGAAAAGACGAGGAGGCGCCGAACGGAGGAGAACAGTGCGTAAGATTTTTCCTCTTTAACTTGAATAGTTTCATGGGATTATGATTTTTTTTAATTAATAGATTGCTGGATATGGAATGAAAGGAGTTGCAGTGGGTGTCGGTTGAACATTGAGGTTAAATTCTATCATGTGATCATTGGTGAGATAAAAGGATATAGCTAGGTATATCGTTACTGAATTAGTGAGTGAAAGAGGGAAATTAGAATTGAGGTTACAATGTGTTGCCTCCTATTTCTTCTCTTTTCATATTGAATGTTATGTAAGATAGTGATGGGTGGCACTTGAGAAATTTATTGTTGAGAACTGTGCATTAATTTAGGATATATGTAATGGAGTGGTAAGAAGCTAAGTTTTGAATACTTTTTCTAAAGTAAATTTAGTGGGCACTTTCTTGATTTTTGTTTATAGAAATTCTTCCTGTTATGTCTTTAAGATTCAAAGAGTTTAATATAATACGATAAGACAATAAGTATATTGTATTATATTTATATTATTAAAGTCATGTCATTTGGAGGAGTTAAGACTTAACTTGAACTTGGGATTTGAGAATTTTAATTATAAAATGGGTGAGTTTTTGGGGGTTTAGTCTAGACATATAGGAATATGGGTATCTATGGACTTGTTTGCTTATGAATATTATATGATTGATAGATTTGAAACGTTCAGAGATATTGAAGAAAGGAAAAGCAGTGGTGAACTAGGTTGCTTGACTTTATTTCTTTAGTCGAGGTAGGTTATGGTTTGTTCTATCTGATAGAAAGACTCTTAATAGCAATTAATAATCATTGAGTAAAGTTATGATATTTTTCATGCATTTAATTGTGGTGGTTTGGTTGACTGATGTATTGTTGTGATTGGTCTGCAACTCCAAGACTATGAAACCTATAATCTTGAACTTGATCTCTCACAGTGATACCTTAAATAAGGAAGGCTCGTCGAAACCTTGGTAACGAAGTGACAAGTAATGATAAAGAACAATGAATTATATATATTGGATCGAGTGTGACGTTCCGACATATATATATTATATGATCAGGTGTCACGTTCCGACACATATATTATAGGATCAAGTGTCACGTTCTGACACATATATTATAGGATCGGGTGTCACGTTCCAGCACGATAATAATAAGGGAAAACTTATTAAAATAACTTAATATACTCAAATTTAAGGAACCTATCTCTCAAAAGAAATGTGATGTGGAGGTTTGAGTCGTTTGAGTCCTCATGTGTATCATTGTTATAGTTGATTGGTTGTGTACTTGTCCCTGTTGTTGCTCCCTGTTAAGTGTTATGGTTGATTCCTGCTTTTATTTTATGCAGATTGATTTCTATTTTGAGTCGGCCGATGATATCTACTCGGTACATGTTACCCGTACTGACCCTTACTTGTACTTTTCTTATTTTGTTTTGTGGGGTGCAGTGAGTGTTCCACCGACTTCAACTCGCCCTCAGCTCTAGTCAGTCTGCAGCACATCAAGTTCCAGGGTGAGCTATTTCTCTAGATCGTGTTGGATCCTATTAGTCTTGTCATGGTGTCCTTAGCTTTCGGTCATAAACCACTTATTTTTTTTTCATTTTGGAGCTGATATTCTTAGACTTGGTATTTTGATATTAGTGTCCTTGATATGATAATTTTCAGATTTTGGAGAACATTAAGTAATAAACTTAGTATTTTTGGGTTATTTCAGTTTAACCTCTCGATTATTATCACATTTTATAAGTTGAATTATTAGTATCGACTGGGATTTATATGTTGGTTCGCCCACCTAGGAGGGTAGGTGTGAGTGCCACCCACGACCCGTTTTTGATCGTGACAAAGATACCTTACCACTAAATCGAATTTACAACTGTTACATGACTTTTAAATAGTAAGTAGTAAATGACACTGGGTGGTAGGTATAGAGACATCAACTTATTTGCACTTATACATTTTCACCCGCATCATCACATCTAATTAGGTATGACTAAGTGCAAATGTGATGATGCGGGTAAAAATGTAGAAATAAGTATCTTATTGTTTAACGAATATGATACTAATAATGTTGTATTACATCAGGTATCAAAATTACTTAAGAGTTTAATGTTAAATAGATGCACATATGTGGATGTGTAATGTTGATACTTGAATATATATAACTTGTTTTTATATTTTTTAAAGCCATAAGTTCAGTGTTGTTGAATAATTCGAAAACTGGAACGAATTATTTAAGAAAATCTTAAATTAAATTCACAAAGTTACTGGTTTTAACAAATATTGAAATAAGTATCAAACAATTGACAATATACTATTTGATACTTGATACCTTTATAATTATCAGATATCAAAAGAAAAATTTGATTTAGCGGTCAGCATAAAGATTTCAATCTCTGCTTTTTATATATGTTTTTTGGCAGTTGGATTTATTTTACCTCATAATACCTATATACAGATGTTAAATTTTTTTTTAACACAAATGATACTTGAACTACTCTTCAATATAAATTCTTGATACTTGCTTCAAACAAAATAACTCACCACTAAATCGAATTTACAACTATTATATGACTTTTAAATGGTAAGTACTAAATGGCACTGTATGTCAGGTATAGAGGCTTAAAAATGTCAGTTTATTTGCACTTAGCCATATTTAATTAGACGTGATGATACAGGTGAAAATGTAGAAATAGGTATCTTATTGTTTAATGAATATGATACTAATAATGTTGTATTACATCAGGTATCAAAATCACCTAAGAGTTTGAATGTTAAATAGATGCATATATGTGGATGTGTAATGTTGATACTTGAATATATACAATTTGTTTCTTCATTTTAAAGTCATAAGTTCAGTGTTATTGAATAATCCAAAAACTTGAACGAATTCTTTAAAAAAAACTTAAATTAAATCACAAAGTTATTGGTTTAAACAAAGGTTGAAATAAGTATCAAACAACTGATAATATACTATTTGATAACGGATATCTTTATAGTTATCAGATATCAAAACAAAAAATCGATTTAGCGTTCAGGTCTCATGTTTGAAACAAGTATCAAGAATTATATTGAAGAGTGGTTCAAGTATCATGTGTGTAAAATTTTGCTTAACATTTACATACAGGTATTATGAGGTAAATAAATCTAACTACTAGAAATAGAGATTGAAATCTTTATTGTTACAAATTATTTGAACGCAAATGTTATGAAGGGGTAGCGGAAGCTCCTCATAAATTCAGAATATGCTTGAATTGGAGATCGTCCATGCAGAACAAGAAGAGCATCATATCCTAGGGATATATATTCCCTATTCCGTCTTCCAAACCTGTTTGAATATGCTAAATTTGGATCTTTATCGATTGCTTCACCAACCACTGAGGAAGAGGAAGAGGAATCCAGAAAGGATCATCAGGCCCAGTACTACACTGATGAAATGTCATTACGGATCAAACTTTCAGAACAAGAAGAACATCCAACAACGCTTAACCAACATCACAATATCCAAATATCCTTGCCAATTATAAACCCTACGCAGTTCCCTCTCCACCAGGTCTCACCACACCTCCATCACAACTCCTTCAACACCAGCCGCCACTAAAGCATGAAACGACTGCACCATCAGATTCTTCCTCTTTATTGTCCCTTTCAAATTTTGCAGTAAAACTTTTAAAATTTTAAATTACGATTCTGTTATGCATACATATCCACTAAATCCTTTGTCAACGACAACCTAGTGTAACTAAATGGCGAATTAATTAGATTTTTCAATTTACCCTCATTTTATGTGTAACTGACTAGACTATTTCCTATTATTTCGTTAGGTATCAAACGCCCACTAAAGTATCATATGTGGTTGAAATTTAAGGCATTTTAGGTAATTTTAGAAATAGTTGGTATAGAAGGGAATTATTAGTTTATAATATGAGATTTGTATAATTTATACTTTAATTATTGCACAAAATTAAGGAGGATTGATTTTTAAAGCAAAGTTGCGAGGAAAAATAATTTTTACCCAAAAATAAAAAGTTTGAAGATTGTCCATGGAGAATGGAATTTTTTTTTTGATTCATTTATGTGTTTTTTTTTAAAAGGAAAAAATCTTTTGCCACATCAATTGGTAGTGTGGAAATATTTATTTTTAAGTAATACATATATGTAATAGATCATCATAATAATTTAAACGTCTAATTAATTTTTCGAAACAGAAAAAGCTTTTGCCTTTTCCCTATTAAAAAACTAGCATGTATATTGGATCTTATAATCGATCAAGCGTAATAGAATGATTAGGAAAAATAATAAAAAAGGCAGAGTTTAGGGTTTATTCCGTAAATTAAATTACTGTAGAACAAAGTAGTATTTTGTACTTTTAATATAAAAAATCTGATTTATAAAGTTGTTATCATTCTAGATAATTACCTAATCAAGCATTAATCAATTTTAGACCAATAACGAAATTTGTTTAGCATATATAATAATGTTTGGGCAGTTATATATTTATCATATGCACGACGTGTAAATATTAGATCGGATTTTGGTTAAAAAATATATTAGAATTAATACTTTATCATTTCTTTGGATTAAAAGAATCATTGAATAGTGATCAGATAAAGATAGTTGAATAACTGGCTGATTAAATGATGAAAATTATTTTAATTTATTTTGATTGTCTTACCATTTCTTTTTTGGTTGTTACACAAAAAACCAGTTTGGAGACTCAATGGTTGCAAAAACGTGGGGAAGCTAATATATTTTTCAAATTAGTGGCTGTGATTTGTCACACTCTTATGCTAGCTGTGCTTCTCCAACTGCAAAGAACCCTCTCGAATAAAATGTCGTGAATAAAATAAAATGACAAGAGAGAAGAAGCTAGAAAAGGTCTACAAAAGCCTCTCATTTGATCTCAATAATTTAGTCAAGAGTGTTAAAAATCAACCCAAGTATAGATAACTTGTCTAATTCGTCTAAAATTTTATCAATTGAGCTCAATATAATTTGAACATGATCAATTTCAATCTGTCCAAACTTTAATCTATTTTAAATGATTGTTCGATTGAATCCAATTTCAACTCAATTTTATGATTCATCATTTGCATAAATAAAGTTTTAATTACTATATATTTTATATCTTTTAATGAAAAGCTACACAAAATGGAACAAAATGTGAAATTATTTACTCAAATTAGACTAACCTAAACTATTTACCTTTATTTGACCCATTACTCAAACTATTTACCCTTTTATCACATTTTCTCTTTTCTTATTCCACATATGACGTCAACGTGATGTCAATATCACTATTATGAATTAATTATCTTTGATATTCCGTCGGTATATTAACATCATATCAATTTTATGTAGAATTAAGCTTAATTATCTATGATACTCCATCCGTATATTGATACCTAAGTAGTATCCTTCGTGATACTCTGTCCATATTGATACACTATTGATATCATATTACTGTCAACACATGAAATCTATGTTATTTTTAAAATAAAAAGGGGGTATGAAAGTAATGGGATATTTAAGGGTAAATACTTTCCCTTTTTGGGATACAAATGTGTTTTTTCCTTTAGAATTTATTTATTCATTCATAACTATATTTTTTTTTATTTTTTTGAGTTGAAATTCCAATTGTATTAATAGAAAGTAAATACAAATATGCAAAAACTATTGAGTTTAAGCGGGTCAAATTCAACTCAATTTTTAGCCCGTTTAAGCTACAAGTAAATTTTTGAATGGGTCATGATCCAATCTAATTTCTATTTCAACCAAATCAGTCTATTTGACATCCCTAGATTTTAGCATATTGTTATTTATTTTTTTATTACTACAATTTGAATTTCAACTTAAAAAAATTAAATAAAAAAGTTACAAATAGTTAAATCCTAGAAGATGTGAAGTAAATAGTAATTTATAGGGATATACATTATATCAGATGCAAATAAATTTTTTTAGGACGGATTGAAATTAAAAATTAGATTGGATTCAATTGGTTTTTTTTAAAATAAATTAAAACTTGAAAGAATTAAAATTGATTTTATTCAAATTATCTTAAGTTAAATTCCTAAAATTTTAAATAAATTATTATTCAAATTATCTTAAGTCAAATTCATAAAATTTTAAATAAATTAATCAATTTAAGCTCATTTTAATACCCTCGCATCGGGAGGGGGGGATGAAAATATGGACTAATGAATGCGTTTTCCTTTTTGCTCCATACATTTAACTCAACTAGAAAAAAACGTTGAACATTATTTCCTATGACTATTATTTTCAATGATAAAATTTTTTAAAATATTCATTTATTTCTTTAATTTTTTTATCAGTCAAACGTCATATATCACATAAAATTAACGGAAATTTTATGTTTCATAATAACATTTAGTTGCTATATTATATAAGGATATAGTACATAAATGTGGTTTTCTTAATTTGATTTTAATTAATGTTTAAATTCTTTAATTTTTAATATGTATAAATACATATTCAAATTAGAATAACTAGGTACACATATTTTGCTACGTAGATAAATATATTTATTATAATTTAAATGACTATCGTGCACATTAAAAGTTGAAAGTGCATGGATATCAACAAAGATCAAATTATAATTTATGCTTTATATTTTATGCCTTGTATTAAATGTCATTCCATGTACGTCATTTGATTATTATTTTCCAATTCAACTAAATAAAATAAACATAAGCTCTTAATCAATTTATATATTTATTTTTTGTGCAATATAAAAATTAAATAAGTGATATATAAATAACTAAATTTGTAACTATTTTTTACATTATGATAGTATAACACAAGCACTCTCATTATTTCATATTATTTGAATTTGTTGGACAATGAACACATACTAAAAAAATATAATTCTGTAAATAATGTAACTTATTACTTAGAAAATCTAAAATTTTTAATAAAAAATATAAAAAAATTAAAATTTTAAATATTCATCCTAATTTTTGAAAAATTCAATTATTTTAAATAATAATTTTTTTTAAATTTCAATTAATATAGAATAGTGAGGGTATAACCAAATGTGAATTCAGAAATTCAGTTTTAACTTTGGGAAACAGAGTTATTGGGAGGGAACAAAAGAAAGTAGATTTTCTTTACTATTGACTTTTACCCCAGTTACCGTTGGGTAAAAAAAATAAAACGATTTTCCAAAAAGTTAAAAAGTCATGACAACTGTTCAGTTTACACTCGCAACACTCTAACACTCTTTTTCTCCTTTCCATCCTTCGCCGGCCGGCGATGAAGAGACGGAGCGTTCCAGAAGTTTTGTGGAGGTTGTTCGGGAACCGTGCACGTACTCTAGGAGATACAATCATATCTCTAATTTCTCTAAGAATATCGGCGAATTGCCAATGCAAGGGTCGGCGGTGCCTCGGATGCGTCCGCGAAAATGACGCCATGTCGTTTCTTCTCCGGGAAAACGATCCAGATGAGTATCGGAAGCTTCTCAAGCAGTGCTTCATTGTCGTCTCCGATCAAGCGGCTCCTCTTTGGGCTTATGATCCTCACTGCCGCTGGCCACATCTTGAGGTATCTGCTTTTTTGCCTAGTAGTATCTGTTTTATTTCGATAATAATGTGAAAAAAATAGTAAGCATTTCCGAAATAGTTCGTTTGAAGAGATACAATCAGAGGATTTTGGCGGGAAACTATGGAGATCAGCTGTTATACAATTTTGGCGGGAAACTGTTCATTTTGTGTGGCTTTTTCTCTTGATATTGTTATACTTGTTAAAAATGTAACTTTATGTGGCTTGTCTCTGAGGTTTTGACTGTGGTGCTGAAATGTTTAAGCTGGCTACTGCAGTTGAGGGAAAAGTCTGCCAAAGCGTGTGAGATGAGCGTGTTAATTTTGTAAATTGTTCCGAAAATGGGATTTACAAACCATATAGAAGATACTATGAGGTGAAAATCTTTAATTTGAATATATCTTGCTGAATTCTTTCAATAATTAATTGAAGAGCTGTATGAAAAGCAGAACATGATCATCTTTTTGATTGAAATGTTTAAGCTAAATGTGCTGGTTGTTTAGCTAATTGAACTAGGCTGTAGATCACTGTTAAGAGTTTTCTTGCGCACGAGAAACCTAAGAGTGTAGAAGGGCATTTCATGTGTTTGGTCTTGAAAATAGCTGACAGTTCAATGTTTTAGCCTCAGCAAGTGACATTATCCAATAGAATTTTCAACAGTTTACAAGACAAGATTCATGTACATTTCGTTTCATGCCTAAGAGTTACCACTTCAGCATTGTTGCTTGGGCTAACTATACTCATCTTTTTCCTGTATTTTGTTTTTATTTTCCCAAGGTTTTTCCTGTGCATCATGGTAAATAGGTTTCATGTATTTAACAGCCCAAGAATCCTTGTGTCAGCATACTAATATCATAATTGTCTAGTACGTCAAATACAAATCTTTCCTCTGATTACTCTATGAAATGGATTCTGGAAGTGTAACTGGTTCAAATGTTTGATGGCACACACTTTGTTGCTTTTGTCTTGGCAACTGGAAGTAACTGGTTCAAATGTTTGATGGTACACAGTTTGTTGTTTTTATCTTGGCAAAGGGAAGAACGGACTGTAGAATGACAGCTCCACGGAAAATGAGCCAGTTTGAAGATATGAAGTACTTTGGAACAGTTTCTAATTATTTTTGCTGAATTTTGGGGGTGATTGTGCATGTTTTTGGGTGTATTTCTTAGGACATGGGTTTTATGGGTTTTTTTTTTTTGGATAACCATGGAATCCAGATCAGCTTGCGCGCATCTCGACTAATTCCATTGTTATTCTTTTCCCTCTTTTTTGTTTTTTCATACATGTAACTAGTCTTTTCTCTTCATTTTTTCTTTATGTAAATACTTTCCATAAATAGTGACCTTTTGTGTTTCTTGGGATTTTCTTCTTGATAAGTACCATTATACTCTTAGCCTATACCTATTGGAATTCATCTGACAGCCTGATATATTGTCATTCACCTGATGTGTATATGTAGCCCATAATTTAAAGTTTGACTGCCTATTGATCCATTTGGCTCTGCTTACAAAGCAAAATACCCCTTATGTGGATGTTACTGTGAACTTGGATCTACATTGGATGTACTCCTCCAATGTGGATGAGGTTGATGAAGATGTTGTGCCTCTAGAGTGTGATTATTGACTCCTTCAGTATGCCTCACACTACTGAGGAAGTGTAGTCATGACTTAGAAAGGGTAATTATAAGTTTGTTTTAGTTTAGCAGAATGGTGGCTCATGGCTGAAATGTTATCTTTGTTGATTGTAGTCTCAGGACTAAGTAACTCTATAAACTTGCAAAGTACTTCCTATACCTCCAAAGGTTGCTTGTTTTACCTGGACAACTCTATATGAGACATGTCTCACCCAAGACAACATAGAGAAAAGGAAAATCCAGTTCCCAAACAGATGCCATATGTGCAAAAAAGAGGTTGAAACTCCTAGACACCTTCTTCATCATTGTGAGGTGGCTTCGGAATTATGGAGCATGTTTGTTGATCTGTCTGGTCTCAGGTGGACCACACCACTCACAATTAAGGATGCTTACGAGAGCTGGAGCCTATGGAGAGTTGGCAAAGCCATTAAGAAGATCTGGATCATGATACCTGCTTGTATTTTTTGGAATATTTGGTTAGAGAGAAATAGGAGGTGTTTTGATGGAGAGTCAACTGCTTTAGGCATTTTGAAGGCCAAATGTATTGCAGATCTGTTTAGTTGGTCCAACTTGTATCCTGCTGTTAATGCAGAACAAATTCAGGATTTTACTAACTCGATTAATCTGGCTTAGATAGTTTGTATAGTTAGCCGGAGATCTTTTGTAAGCTCAATTGCCATATCTTGTAAATTTTGCATCTTCTTGATATCACTTACTTTATCAAAAAAAATAAAATAGGTCCAGGAAATGTTTTGAGTGTAGCATTAAAAAGCATTTTTTCCACTGTGACAAATTTAGGCACTCCTGGTTTGCTAAATTAGAAGGTATCTAAGGAGGAAGCTTTAGTGACATCTCAACTGTTGCACAGTTTGTCCAAGTTCATGAAACACAGCTAACAGTGATTAAGTATGTTCAGTTGCTAGATTTTACCACAAGTTTAAACACTTGCACATCCTAAGAGATGGATATAAGGCCTCAAATCCTGAAATGTGCTGCTTGTGTAGAAGAACAGACTATAGCCTATATTGATGTAAAAAAAGAGGAGTCACCAGAGTAGTTAAAATTTTCCATGTTGGTAAACAGCTGTTGCATAGTAAACTTGTTCCTTTTTATTTCAAAGGTTTCTTGCATTTGACATATAATCAGTACATGCCTGGGCTATACTCGTACAGTATTAGGCATCATATGTCATCATCTGTATATACAGCCTTAAAGTTACTCTAAAATGAAAGCTATAAAATTTCTTAATTTCGAGATTTATATTGATGCTCATATCTTCAAAATATGGTTCCTATATATGCAGGAATGAACATGGGAATGAGTCTGGTGCTAGGGTGCAGAATATGCTTTGTGGGAATTCATATTGTGTTTTGAATTTTCTATCTGTTGATTTATGTGCTATCTGTTTGATTAATGCTTGGACTAGCTTATCTCAACGTAAGGACATGGAGCTGTTCATCTTATGTGATATTCATTTGAAGGGGATTACTTTTTCATAAATAACATTGATGAGAACTCTCAAATTATATTATGCTTAAAATATTAGTAATGTGATTGAAATATCCTTGAAAATTAAGATGCTCTCAGCCTTGTTACAGTTCAATGCTGCTGCTCTGATAGGAATTCTTGATAACTGTTACTGCAACAGATGCACCTCTATAGTACACTTTTAACTTGAATTACTATAAAGATATCAGTCCTCTTTTTGAACTCGGACTGAAGATCTCTTACACCCTGCTATTTCAGCTGGTTCGAAGAACAATTGAAATGACAATAAGCAAGCAATCCTGCAGTTCTAACGTTATAAGTTTTGGTTATGATAAGGTAACAACAATGCCTTTGTCAAGCTGATTTCCTTTGTCTGCATTTTTATTTATTCCTTTTCCCATTTTCAAGATAGCAACACTTTTGGTTTCAGCTGGTCTCTTTTCTATCTTTTAATTTGCTCGATGATTGTTAGTAGCTTGTTTTTTGGTATCTGATAGATGAGCCGCTTTAGTGACATAGTAGAGGTTTTGACATCACCATCATGGAGCCTTCTCCTCAAAAGGGTGTGTGAGATAATATTAGCTTTTCTAGTGTACTCTTTTGTTTTCTAATATAATAGTAGGCAAACTTTACTAAAATCTTCTTTTTCAACCTGCAGATTGGGGATGTTCTCATGGTTTATTTACTAAAGAACACCTCAATATTTTTGCGCCTCCCTCGAAGCAAACATCATCAGGTGGCAGGAGTTCCAATCAGTGACTTGTGCCAAAAATCTCGCCTGCAAATGTCTGCCAAAACCTATAAGCCTTCACTACTTCATCCTGGTAAATACCAGTATCAAAAAAGTCTTCTTTTGAGGTTTTGAGTTACATTAAGTTCAAGTTTCTTTCGTGTTTAAAATATTTCTTGATCTACTGTTGCAGCATTCTAGAAAATTTTGTACGAGTACACTAGTGATTAGTCTTCATGTTTTCTCTTATTTTTCCCTAATCCTTTTCTTTTGTGTGTGAATTTATACCACTAGACACGGGGTCTAGCGACCTTTTATCAATAATAATAATTAAAAAAAATCCTCAAGAGGGATAAGTACGAGCAAGGGGGCTAGGCTTTACCTAACCAATCCTTGCGCTGTAATGAACCTCTAGTCCTCTACTAACTAACAAGCATGAAGATTACAAAAGTTAGAGAGAAGTAGGTGTTCTATTATCATCACAAAGTTTATAATATAACTCTATGATGATATTCCAAATAAGGATGCTTAAGTAATATAAAAATATAATAGTCAAGAAGAGAGTTGAGCTACCTACCTCAAACTTCCTTTTACAAATGAATGAATGAATCAAAAAGATATATTGTTTGTCTAAAGTAATCTAAAGAATTTACCCCTTGAATTTATTGGATCTTAGTGAAGTTGGTGTCACTGTCATATGATTCTTCTTTACCAGTCGCATAGATATGCACCTTGAGCGAACTCCTCAATCACTTTGACATTTTAACTATGACATAATTTTCACAAATGTCCTTGTATCTTCTTTAATGGACCTACCAATCTTGAATGCAATGCTCCTCCATCCAACATTAAATGTGATTTCTGGAATAATAATGACAAATCTAGCATTTTCATATACAATTACAATGTTTATAAATTTGTCAAAATTATTGTTTTTCCTAGCACAGAAGAAAAGAGACTTGCTCCTTTAGCTTCTGCTACAAAATATATAGAGACTTAAATCTTGATTTTGTACATAGCTATATTTAGTAGATAGCAGATTTATAGAAATCCCACTTAATTTTTTCTTTCTCAGTTAGCACCAAATATATTGTATTTTATGCATTGCTCACATGTTGGAATATAATAAAGTCTTACATTTTATTATATGATATTAAAGCCAGGTTCATTCCCATTTGGACTCCTGGTCTACGCTCTAGTTGAGCCTGGGGTTTGAATGGCCGGTGGATTGCTTCTATTGACTTGGGCAATCCTCCCTTCATGAGCTAGTTTTTGGGGTTGAGTCGGACCAAATTCCATATCTTTAACCACTCGTCTTTGTTTTGCTTGAAGCTTTATGTAGACTGAAGGAATGTAGAGATATTAAGGCTTGATTCTGTAATCTTTGTAAAATAAGAAAGTTGCTTGATTTTAGTAATCTTTATAAAATTGGAAGCTTATATTAAGTCCTTAATTCTAGGCTAAATAGCTAGCAATTAGTTTTTCCCATGTATTGTAACTTAGCATTAGCTATTTACTGATGTATATGTCTCCTTTCAGAAATAACAGAATAAAAAAGAGAAACTATTCTGCTCAAGATTTGAGCTTGGTATCAGAGCCATGGGCAAATTAGACGCTTCCAACTCTGCCCCGATTATCCTTCAATTTGAAATTTCCTTTTTGAATGCAGAGATTATTCTAAATAAAACAAATTATGATATGTTGTCTCAAATCATAGGGATACACATTGTTAAAAAAGAAAAACTCTCATTTGTTCTTGGGTATACACAACCACCTACTGAAAAGGATGAAGGATACGAGAAGTGGTGCACAAACAATCAAAGGCTTCTGTGATGGAGCAGATGAACTACAAGACTTAACTTTGAATCAAAAGGCTTTTTCTCCCAAACAAAATGATAAATATCTCTTTTCCTATTATAGAGAATTAATTGAAATTTTCAATGAGTTGGATCATCCTGATAAAACGATCATGGAAAATGAGAAGGATGTCACTTCTTACTGCAAGTGTATTCAATGACAAAGGATGCACATCTTTCTTGCTGGTTTAGATAGTGAATTTGAACAATTCTTGGTGAAATCTTGAGGAAGGATCCTGTTCCATAATTAGAAGAATGTTACTCAATGATTCGTCGTGAATCTGTTCCGCATGGAAC
>JAPFFP010000001.1:20332817-20349225 GCA_026153255.1 Solanum medicagineum
TGCTTTACCCCAGTGTTCCAGAAGTTAGTTGAGTGAGAAAAGTTAGTTGGCAGTTAGTTATAACTGATTGTATAACAAATTTTGTTAGTTAGAATAAGTGGCTCAAAGAGGTATACATAAGGAGACATTGTAATCAACAGCCAGAATTCATCATATGAAATATAAAAGTCGTCTTCTCCAAAATCCTATTCTCTGTTCTTCTTATTTCATAGATTGTATCCTCAAGTTTCCTCCTGGACAATCATTCGATCCTTGAATCCTTGTGATTCCTGAAATCGAGTAACATTATCCTATATGGGAAAGTGCAATTACAGCAGGTTCTTTAACTGAAGTACCAGTTTCCCTGGAAAAAGGAACTGTGGATTCCAGCATTAACCACTGAATGGTCAGTGACTTTTCTGATAGAAGAGTACAGTCGGTTCCTGACTTTTGATAACTGTTATTGTTTCATGGTTAAAAGCAATTGGACTATTGAGATAAATTGTAGAGAACTGAACAATGCCTAAATAGGTGTATTTGGTGACCCTAATTTACACAGTCAAACGATATCTCGGGTATTATATCTTCTGTTATCTTCTAGAGTACTTATCTGTCTTGGATCTCGTGTAAGAATAAAGGTTAGCCTTGTTGTCACCAAGGGTGTGGTGTGATGGTTGGGATACATCTATCCTTAGCTAGAGATCTCAAGTTTGGGCCATGGTTATGAAGAACAGCTCAAATTCTCAATAAGGAGTTGCTTTACCCCTTTAGAGAGCCTACCAGGGTGTGAATCCGATTAGCCGGCACAGTGAACTTCGAATTGATGGTTGGACAAGAAAATAAAGATTAGCCTTGTCATGTGAAGGTTCTGTGCTGAGGATATGCCTTTATGGAAAAGAATCATCATTGAGAAATATGGACTTCAAGGTCACTGGATCACTGAAGATGTCCTTGGAACTTTTGGTTGTAGTGTCTGGAAGACTATTTGGAGACTCTGGCCCAAGTTTCAAGAAAATATTCAATTCACGGTGGGTAATGGCTTGAAAATTGAGTTCTAGAATGATCTTTGGATAGGTGAAAGGAGCTTGAAATCCCTCTTTCCTGATCTGTTCCTCCTCAGACAACAGACTAGGGCCACTATTGCTCAGATGTGGAGCATACAAGGTTGGAATTTCAACTTTAAAAGGGCCTTAAATGATTGGGAGGTTCAAAGAGTTGCAAATTTGCGTATGGTGATAAATGATTTCAATGGAATTACCGATGCACCTGACAGACCAGTGTGGAAACTTCACAACAAAGGTGTGTTCACTGTGAAGTCATGCTATTGGAGAAGAAATACTAGCCAAGAACAAATTAGAAAATGGCCTTGGAAGCTAATATGGAAAGCCAAAGTCCCCCTAAAAGTTTCTTGTTTCGTGCGGTCAGTTTGTAGAAAAGCTTGTTTGATGCATGAAGTACTACAGAGAAGAGGTAGACAAATTTGCTCAAGATGTTTTATGTGTGACCAGGATGCTGAAATTAATAGCCATCTATTTCTACACTGTAAAATAGCTGCAAATTTGTGGAACATGTTCTTGAGTATACTTGGAGTGAGTTGGGTGGTTCCCAAAACTACTAAAAGTATGATGGACAGCTGGAAAGAGATTGGAAGAAGAGAATCAGGAGAGGACTGGTGGGAATTGATCCCTGCGAGCATCTGGTGGACATTGTGGAAGGAAAGAAATGCAAGAGGCTTTGAAGATAAAAGAAACAACATTCAAAAAATCAGAATGAATTGCCTTAGTCTTTTATATTTTTGGTGTAAACAGGATATGGTGGGGGATATAGAACTTTTTATTGACTTTATAGGGAAATTGTAAAGCTCCATAGACTAGTTCTTATGGCCTTATGTTTTTTACCCTGGTGATGTAACTGCTCACTCTCATCTTTGTTTGGATGATGGAATTATCTGAATATATTTGTTACATGTTTCTCAAAAAAAAAAAAAAAACATTATTACCAGAAGTGTAGATGCTTCATGGAATGCTCACAATTCATTTCTTTCTCATGTGTCTCTAAATATGCTATGAAGTCATGGATTTCTGCTCAACATAAGTAGATCTGAATTCCACATTGTTTGAATTATTGTAAAACTATTAACCATTGCTAATCCCAGAATCTAGGAGAAAAAGAAGCGTAGATGAAGTATACTCATCAGCGAGGAAAGAAATGGGGATTAGGTTTGTATTCTGATGTTGTTACTGTAAATTGTATGAGCTGGCTTTGCTGTCATTGTATGATCATAGTTTCCGCGCCCTGGTGCTGCAGGAAAAAATGTGAGATGGTGAAGTTATCTACAGAAACTACAGTATCTGCTGAAGCTAATTCCACTTGTGAAATGCTTCCATCTAGAGAAGGACGATGTCACTCGAATAGACATACTCCATCATGTGGTAAGCGTAAAAGACAGTATAAATGGCAACGTCAAAGGAAGCATAGGCAGTTGAAGGCTCAAGGAACACATTCCTTAATCCCTTGTACGAGTTCCAACACTGAGGATGAATGGTTGACAGATCTGAAGTGTGATGTGAACTTAAGTTCAGGACCTCTTCTGGAAAAGGTGATTTATGAAGTTTATACTGCCGTTATCAAATTTGATCTTATATCTAGCTTGTGGTCTTTTACACATCATAATATGGCCCTTTTTCCCTATGATGCATATGCTGATAAGAAATTATTAACTTGTAGGATGTTTCAGAATATTGCAGCTGAAGGTTTTCAATCTTATAACATCATTAAATGCATCTGCATTTTATTCTTGTGAAATGATGCAGTTTGATGATTATTGTGCATGTTTAGTAGCTGGATAACTCACAGGCATTGGAATGATATCCTACTTATCTTTCTTTGGATGCTAAAGGGTGTGTATTGGATGAGTCATCCTTAATCCCATTTTATCTAAGGGCTGAATGTTGTTAAAGCTTCAGTTGAGTTATGAAGAAGAAGCTAGGTGCATTATAGGATAGGTGCTACGCTTCGCTTAGGCGGCATTTCAGTGCTGGTACCAAGGCTAACATGGCTTCACCGTCATTCTCAATCTTGATGAGGACGTCACTAAACGATTACTATTGCTTGCATAGTAGAGTATATAAACTGTTATTTCTTTATTGAATTTGATACAATTAGGAATAGGAAAGTAGCAATTTAGTATAAGAAGCTGACCATCAAGCCTGACCTAAAAACTTTGAAACTCCATTTTGAACCTGAATAAAAAATTTAAATGGTCTTTGAATTTAAATTGATTTACATGATTTTTACTTCATGTATTTCACTAATTGTACTTGTTTCAATTTATTTCATTTAATTGCTATTGTGTTTGTAATTACCTTCTTCAAACATGCATGCACATATATGTTATTTTCCTTTGTGTCCTTTCTCACTATAACCCATGCATCATTTGAGCTTTGCACTTAACTAATAAAACTTCTTTAGACTTTTGGCACTTCTCAAAGCCTTTTGCCTTTTAGCAACAGTCAACAGGTTGTTCAATAATAACAGATAGGTGGGATTTCCGAGTAGTTTGGATTTAATAGAGACCTAAAGTTTTTTTCCCTTCACCTGAACATTTTCTCTTTATACAAATTGCTAATGCTGTACAGATATTTGACTTTCAATGATCTTTTCAAAAATGTATTTTATGTGTTTATTTAACTGTACACTTAAAGTTAGAAAAAATGTGTGATCATTAAAGCTATATAAGTTATTATCAGTTGATAAGGCTAACCTTCATAGTCTTATACAGTTTCTATAACTTTTTATATTTCTCAAACTTATCAAGGTAAAATTAGTTTAATTTCAACTCTATTACACATAAGCTTTATAATTGTGTCCCGCTGTCTTATGTGAATATTGTCCAGAACAAACCAAAACATATGACAGGATTAGTAACAGGACCATGGATTTGTGAAAAAGATGGGCATTATTGAGAATGCTTTAGCTAGGATGATCCTTTCCAGATGAATTATCCTCCTTTAGGAAATATGATTATAAACATGCACATGTAGGTTGATAGAAAATTTGCTTAGCACAAATCCCTATGGTGATATTACTTGTTAGTCCTACCGCACTTGTCACATTTAGGAAAATATAAACTACTCTTTTGCCAGAGGTCTAAAGGGGGAGAACATGGAAAAGAATACTAAGATAAAAACTGAAGAAGACCAAATAAGAAGTAATTTTATCAATTTGTCAGAAATAGGATGAAAAATGTTCTTTTGTTTTTGGGAAAGGAGAAATAATTTACTAAAAAGTGTAACAATTTAAAGTAGTACTGATGAGACAAGGATGTTTTCCTCATGGAAGTCATTTTTATCATGAATCATGATTGAGCCATTCCTTATTAATAGGTTTAGAATACTTAAATTCCTCTGAAGAGGATCAGAAATTTTCTTTTTGATGAAAAAGGTAAAAGTTTTAACAATCAGAACTTAGGAAGTTCTGCATGTAATTCACCAGTATTTCAGCCTGTGTTTAGACCTTCACCCTCAATTTTTTTGATTTACCCCTTGTTTGGATGGTTGTTATCCATTGTATTGTATTGTTACTTTAATAATAAAACTTAAAAGGTTTGCCCTTTTTCTTATTAACAGACAAATGCTTGGTGCTCTTGTTGTTTGGGACTTGAAACTCTGTCAGAAATCAAAAAGGAAAATCTAATCAACAGGCGACCCATGTTCTACAAGTTGGAAACTTATTCTTCAATATTCCCATCCAAGCGTATCCTTCTACTTTGTCTCCCATGCTATTCTGACTTGACATTATGGTTAACTTCCATTGCTACTAGTCAAAATTAAGAAAGGACTGGAGTTCCACCACTTTAGTTCATTTTTTTTCTCTTGAAACTGGTAAGATTGTATTCTTCAGCATTAAGGGTATGCTGGCTACCTCCAAAAGGGGATAATTACAAATTTCCTATTGAATCTATAATCTAATCTATATCATCTATACAAAGTTGTTACACTACAATTCCATTTTTGGATCTATCTTCAAAACAATCTTCTGTTTCTGTTTCTTAGGAGGTAATGATTTCATTTCCTTTTAATTGAGAGAGGAGTTCTAATTCTTGCTTTATTTCCAAGTCACTTGAAGAAATGGAAGATCTAAAATAGAAACTGATTGTTGTTGGTCCCTGCGCCACCGTTGGGAAAACTTTGTTGACAAACTCAAGAATACTCAGACATCCTGAATACTTTGAAGCCAAATTCTTCTGGAGCAAATAGACTCTTCAAGGAAATTTTTGGATCCCTTGGTGTTAATGTCACTACTCAGGGAGCTCTTTGCATGCACAGCAGCAACTGTAATCTCATCGCATCCTCGTGTCTGTGAGTGACAACTTTCCCTTGTTCTTTGTTGATAAGAATCTATGTTCACTCTCTCTCTCTCTCTCTCTCTCTCTCTTAAGTTGTCTTCTTTATTCAAGGATTTCTATCTCATTTAGTTTCTTTGGTTGTTTTTCACATACTGAAGGCATACCTCTCGGATGAATATGCAGATAATCTTTGTTAAATACTCTTAAGCGTATATTTAGCACTGTACCTTTTTCTCTCTTTCTAGCAGTCCAAAGATTGAAATTGAGATTTTATCCCTTCTGAAAAGACATGCTGCTCTTCTATCACATTTTCAGTTTCTTTTGTCTGCTCGATCTTAAAGTGTCTGCACTTAGGGGCTAATGAATACTTTGTATGAGCTTGGAATTACTATGGATGATCAAGCTACATAATTACTGGTCAGACAAATATTATAAACTGTGCTGGAGCTCTATGCCATAGTCAACCATTGGGTTGTGTATCGAAAAATGCTAGTCAAGTTGTAGAAGCCGCTTTTTGTTTCTTGGCAAATCGTAATAATGTTGTTTGAGTTGTGCACTAGTAGATGGCAATGCTGTAGGAGCTCAAGAGAATTTAATCTCTTGGGGTGGGGAGATGCTGGGGCTAGTTTATTAGCAAATTCTTTTATCAATAATCTTTTATTGTCAATATGTAGTTGATCATTAGTTTACATCTGAAAGGGTTATTCAGAGCTTCTTGCAGATTTATAATTCTTGTTCTACGTAACTACAATTTATTTACTTTAGCCCCCTTAACTCTTTGATTGGCTTATTTTTGTTAAAGTAGTTTAACTGAAAGTAACGAGAAAAGGTCGAATGTTTTTTTCTTTTTTTTGGGTAAAGTTTCTTTGATTCTGTTCTGAACAACTTGTCTTGCTTGGCATTATTACTACCACTTTCTCTGAGCAGTGAAAGTGTGGACCACTACGTTTAATTCTAAAATCTGGACATGGTACATGTCTCAGCACAAGTTATTTTGTTCATTTGACTTGGTCTTTTAGTTCAGTTTTTGGGACAGGGGTGTACTTTTATACTTATTTTACTTTGAATATTTTTAACACTTGTTGGTTTGCCTAGATACCATTCAATTATTAAGTTGCTGAAATCTCTCATCCGCAAAGCTCACCAATGCCAACACTTCAGGCTGTTGAACAAACACTGTTCTGCTCCATCGTTGGACCAAGGCACCAAAAATATTGCTGCAACTATCTTGGCGGTTTGTCTTTGTCGAACTTCATAAAATTTCAGTTCATCCTCTTCTTGTTTCCGGTCCTTTGAGGTTTAAAGTTATATGAAAAGAAAGAAAATTAGTCTTTATTTACTAGTACTCTTTACCATTTGACTCCTAAAGACTTGTCAATGGAGCCACAATTATTTTTGAGATTTGGGATATTTCTTCAAGTTGTGGGCCAGTCTGTTGTCTATTACAGTCTCTTATTGTTAACTATCAGAAGAAATCTGGCTCGTATGACCTTTCCTGCAGTGCCAGTTTTTATCTGATATAACAGGGTGCTCTTAGTGAAAGCTGAAAAGTCAATGAATTGTCAAACTCAGTTCTCCATAACTAGCATTGCCTGATATATGATTATTAAATGTCTGATGTTCTGAACTGGTTGGTATCAGGGAAACAAATCTGAGGCGAGTATACTTGCAAATGATTGTTTGGAAAGTGGATTGTCAGACTCTGACTTCAAGTCTGAAAGTTGCTATACAACTTCAGAATCACAATTCTCTCTTGTGGAGCCAACCAAGTGTTATTGTCTGAAGAAGCAAGTTGTGTCATTTGTTTGGGCTGCTTGTCGAAGTATAGTGCCCATAGATTTGCTGGGAACTCCTTCTAATTGGAGAGTTCTAACGAATAATATTTACAAGCTTGTTAAGCTACGAAGGTTTGAGGAATTCACGTCCAAGCAGTGGATGAGAAAAGTTAAACTATCTAGTTTTCCTATACTATCAGATGAGTACTCCTTGTTATTGAAACATAAATTACTAGACCGCTGGATTTTTTGGTTGTTTTCTTCTTTTGTTGTGCCACTGGTTCGAGCCAACTTTTATGTAACTGAAGTGGAGCATGAGAAACAAGATATATTTTATTATCGCAAGCCTACTTGGGAGAATCTTATTTCCAAAACCGTGACTTGCTTAAGGGAGCAAGGGTATAAAGAATTAACTGCTGCATCTGTCAGGAAAATAATGAGTAGATCATTTGGCTTTTCAAAAGTTCGACTACTTCCAAAAAGAAGGGGGATAAGAATGTTGGCAAATTGTAAAGCATCCCTAGAGTTGCCTGTGAATCTTCCTCTGCGACCCAGAGGTTGGAGAAAACTAGGCACTGGTAGAAATGTCAAAAGTCACAGAGGTTGGAGAAAACTAGGCACTGGTAGAAATGTCAAAAGTCACAATTCCAAGTCCGTTAATCAAGTCTTCAAAGATTTGCATTTAGTGCTCAAACATGTAGTAGCAAAAGAACCAGAGAGGTTGGGTTCGTCTGTATTTGACTACGACGATGTGTATAAAAGGTTTGTCCCTTTCTTATCAAATCTGAAGAGTGGTTTTTCTGTCAAACCTGGAATATTCATCATTGTATCGGATGTTGAAAGAGCTTTTGACTCTGTAGACCAAGATAAGCTACTAACTGTGTTGGATGATCTCAATTTGGAGGATGAATATTTTTTAAGCAAAGTTGTTCAAGTTGTGTGCACCAAGAAATCACTGCGGATACTACAAAACTGGACGTTAGGGAGTAAAGAGAATATCCCTGACCCTGCCAATGTCAGGTCTTCTTTTCCCGCTCAATTGTTGCGTGGAATTCTTGTAAAACAACAGGTAGGATGTTTTGAACTGCTATAGTGTAAACACATCTACTTGCAAATTTCATGGTCGTCTTTCACTCTTTTGGCTTCTTTCACTTTTATGTGAATTCGTTTCATGATTTCTTGGCCCTGATTGTGTTTGTTTGCAAGCAGACATACTTTTTACCATTGTTTGAACTGGCTTACGGTAAAAACACCTACACATACATTTCATGGTCTTCTCTTGGCTTCTTTCACTTCTATGTGAATTTGTTTCATAATTTTTTGGTACTGATTGCATTTTTTTGAAAGGCATGCATTCTTCTATATTCCATCCGTGATAAACTTTGTACATATTACAATCTGCATAATCTAATACTGTTCTTCAAAAGAAGAAGCATATGAGACTGGCTGAATAACCAACTAACATAAGCAGTGTAAATTAACATGAATGTTTGAAAGTTCAAAGAGAAAATTGCACATTGATATGCTTAAGAACCTTACCTCCAAAAGTGGCTATAATAAAATCTAAATTATTGAATATTCCAGGTGAAAGGCAGAAAAGTAAGAAAAGAACAGCTTCAAAATGATTTGAAGGAGCACATAAAGCGCAATGTGCTGCAGTTAGGCAACAGGTTTTTCTTGCAATCTGTCGGTATACCTCAAGGAAGTGTTTTGTCCTCTCTGGTCTGCTCCTTGTATTATGGGCATCTTGAGAATTCAGTAATATTTCCATTTCTTGAGAAAGCTTGTATACCTGCCCCTGGATTTTCTTCAGAGGAACGTTTCCTTGATGATACAACTGCAAGATATAATCATCTAGCGGCGTGTAAACCTAAGTATCTCTTGTTTAGGCTTATTGATGACTTGCTTTTCATCTCAACCTCAAAGGGACAGGCTTCTAAGTTCTTCTCCCGGTTGCAGAGAGGATTTCGTGCCTACAACTGCAACATGAATGAACAAAAATTTGGAACGAACTTTGAGATGAATATTAGTCCAGGTTTGGGATCGGATAGATTATATGTGGTTGAAGATGGAACCTCGTTTCTACGATGGAATGGACTATTTATCAACTGCTCGACCTTGGAAATTCTGGCAGATTACACAAGGTCAGCTATCTTCCTAGTAGTAACATGGCATCACTCGCAGATTTCCATATGATCTGTCGTTTATTTATTCTAGGATTTCTAACATGAACCATAGTTTCAAGAGTCGGTAGATAAAGTATCAATAATTTTGTAAAGGTCTGCCTTGCTGTAAATCTGGGAAAGATTTATTTAGCACCACAGGAAAGATTACCTTGACTTGTGCTTGTGCAAGGCATTTCTGACTTTGAAGTTAATCTAATTGGTGCAGCAGATCTTCACGTCAGCTCCTTTTTTTATTTCTTCATTAATAACTAGGAAGTGTCTTGTAGAATGAAATGGTGTTTTTGGTGCAACCACCATTTTATTTAGATTTTCTGGCATTAAATATAATCGTATTCGGCCATCATTGACCTATTCAAATAATTTTTGAGTACCGAACCTGTTGAAACAATTAAATGGTTAGGAAAGTTGGCTATTAGCAACATTTTCCTTGGCATGATGTTTGTACTCTTCTTTCTTATTGACTTTCTCAATGCAATTTGATTTATTAGGTAGATAATCATTGATGTGATCTTTTGCTGGCAGATACCTGAATACCCCGCTCAGTTCGTCCCTCACTATTGGCTGGGTAAATAAACCAGGACGTAACCTGAAGGCTAAGTTGTGTAATTATCTTAGGCCAAAATGCCATCCTATATTCTATGATTCTAACATAAACTCAGCTGTTGTAGTCAGACTCAACATTTATCAAGCTTTTCTTCTCTGTGCCATGAAGTTCCACTGCTACATCTCTGATTTATCATGGTTGTATAGATTCAGCACCAAAATTTATGCAGATGCTTTGGAAAAATCATTGAGGTATGAAACATCTAGTACATCATCATTGGTGCTGTTTGCTCTTTTTATACACTGGTGTTGGACCTAATCGGCTCAGCTAACTTGTCTACATTATTAAACGTGAAAGTACCAGTAACAACTCTAAATGAAGGGGTCGGTAACAAGGGAGAGTGTCACATATTTACTCCGTTTTGCTTCAATTTTTTCACTAGGTACATGCACAGGCTTATCAGGAAGAGAATCATTTCCTTCAAAACTGGTTCAGATTTCCGTCCAATTCTTGAAGTGGGAAAAGGTGAAATCAAATGGCTTGGATTAACTGCTTATAAACAAGTGTTGAAGAGAAAACAGTCAAGGTACAAGGAGTTGTTACATGTAATAGAGGCTAAGCTCAAAGCACTTGATAATAACCTAGAAGAAAGTAGAGCATCAGTATTGAATCATGCCACAGATACTAAGCTTTCCTCCATACTCTGGAAGATTAAGTATTGACAAGAAGGAAATATACCTGTTTTGAAGTAGTTTTTACCATTATGTCCACTGTGCACTGTAATAAGGCTGTAAATTTTCCACAGCCTTGTAAACTGAGCTTGATATGAAAAACTAAACCATGTTTTTTTTCTGGTATTCTGACTGTTATGTAGTGTTTAAAGTGATACCATTCGGATCATATCCTCATGATATGTTTCTATTATTTCTTTTTCCCTATGAAAAACATGAAGCAAGTTGCGTCTCTCCTTTTCGTATTGTCTTGTCGTAGCACTTTGCTTCTACCTTTAATACCTCGTCTACTTCTACTCGTATTTACATCAAATCATGTAAATATCATATACATTTAGCATATCATTATAAATATTTCTCAAATCATTAATTAATTAAAGAAAGAAAGAAATTAATCAAAGTCTTCTCTTTTTTTACTTCCTAAGATATATGTCGTAGACTAACATTGTCATAATTTTATTAAATAGTGAATTGAATCTTTTGCAAATAACATAATTGGACGACGTTATAACATAAAGAAAAAATTACGTAACTCGGCAAACATATGATATGTATTTATATTATACCACTATAATTTCAAAAAATTACAATTTACGGTTGTAGTTAAGTTTTTATTTTTATTTTTTCTCTCCTCTCTTCCTCTCTCTCGTCTCTCTTCTTTCTCTACTATTTCTTGTTAGATATACAATTACATATGCATACTAGCTGCATATATACAATTATTTTGATAGATGTACGTAGTCAATTCGACAGATATACATAAATAATTCACTTCTCTCCACTTTGTATCCTTTCTCGCTTGCCTCTCTCCTCTCTCTCAAAATTTCCCTTATCAGAGGTACAAATATATATGTATATTAGTTATACATATACAATTATTTGACAAATATATACATACAATTTAACAAATATACATATACAATCTGTCTTTCTCCTCCCTCTAGGTCACATAGTCGAGGTTATGCCATATAATTGTGTAAAATATAATTATTTGACCATATTAAGTTTCAAGCCTAAATTATTTATAAAAATTTTCGTGATAATAATCCAATGAAATTCAACCTTTTGTTTTTCAATTTTTTTGTTTGTAAGGTACTAAAACAAGAAAAGAAAAGAAAAAGTAGTAAATGTGTCACGGTATAGAAATTGTATGGCCTCCTAGGTCAGTAAAATCAGCAGCCTCCTCTCGACTCTTTACCCGTAACCCTCAAGCTATTTTCAACACTTGAAAAAGCCATAACATCTCTGTGAAAAAGCTAAATCCGTTTCGAAGAAAAGGTTCTCTGCGATGGCAATGGCAGGGCGTATTAGATCTTCACTCCCCCTCCTACGGAAAGCCCTTTCCTCTGATTCAAGATCTGTCCTTATCTCGAATCCCGAGGTATCACAGATTAGACCTAATTTTGCTCCTTCATGTTCTGGGTTATGCTTTGATCTGCATCTGCAATTTACATTCTTCGATTTTATAGATGAGTTTGATTCTCGATTTATGTCTATCTGAATTGGATGAATGTTTGTTCTGGGTTCTAATCTTTTTTGTGATATACACAGTCAGCAATCCCTGCTAAGTCGAGTAGCATTTTGAAATTGAAAGTCAAATTGATGGAAATGATTATATGTTTTCAGAGTATTTTGGTGTATTGTTTTGCCTGTGAAAATAGTGTTATCATTGTCATTGGAAGTAAGAAGTATCTTTTTTCTGTTATTGGTTTATTTCAAAAGAAATCATTTTGACCTCGGTATGTATGGGGGTACAAGTGGTGGTGATGGTGGGGGTGGGAATTTTTTGGTTATCCTCAAATCATGGTGGAGCATTAGCCTTTTGAAACGTTTATTTAGGAAGGGGATTGATAGGTTGTTGCTATTTGAATATTAAGTTTGTTCCTGGAGTTCCTTTTTTATTGAAATCGAATTGTAATAGTTGGTAATTTTGTTTTATTTGCATCCAAGTACTTGAAAAAAGAAATCTTTGTCCGTTTGAAGTTTAATTCAAGGGCTATTCGTTGAACTCTTCAAAGTGTTCATACTGTTGCGATCTGGTAGAGTGGTTTTTTTTTATGCTTTCTATGAATGTTGGTCATTTCCTTTTTGCAGTTGTCAAGAAATTATGCTTCTGCACCAGCTGCCAGAGAGCAAAAAGTTAAGGTTAGTAATCCAATGAGATTGCAGACGTATTTGTGTGTTTGATATTTGTTTCCAGCAGAGTTTTCTTAGTCTATTGTGAAGTTGAATCTATTGCTGTGTCACTTATTTCTGCCGAAAATATTGCATTCCTTGCATAGAGTGAATAAATATTGAATCCCATTGGGTTCATCAAATCCTCATAATGGTATCTCCATAACTAGATTTTCCACTAAAGATACAACAATATTGATTCAATGGTTGATGTTTGAAATCCAAAGTCAATTTACTGATGCATCTTTGTCTTCAACTATAAGTCGGAGCCCAAGGACTTCCTTGAATTTATTAGAGTTATCAATACTTTAAAGAAAAATTCAACTCCTTTCTTTTTGAAGTTTGGATATAAACCCACGAGATGTTGACATTTGACACCAACTTACTGCTGCCTAAAGCAGTGTGGTCCTAGCCTAGAGCAAATGCATATTGAATCTCATTGGTAAATCAACTCCTCAAAATAGTATCTGCATCAGATTAAATTTTCCAGTAAAGACACGTACAATAATATTGATTCAACTGTATGCTCCAATGGAAAAAAATAAATTAAACCTGAAGTTTCAAAAGTGAAGGCTAACTTAATGATGCATTTTAGATTTCAAATTTAAGTTGGCGCCCGTTGTCTTTCTTGTATTTATTAGAAAAGTTGTCACTACTTTCAAGCAAAATTCAACTCCTTTCTTTTTGAAAGTTGGATGTAAATCCACACAAGATATTGACATTTGACACCAACTTGTTGTCTATCAATTAGAAATTCATTTGAATTAGCAAAATATTGAGCTTCCTTGTATTAATAGGATAAAGTATCTTGCAGAAAAAAGCACTGATGTTTTTGGAAATGAAGAACGAATATAACTTACTTTTTATTTTGCACACTGCACTTCTCACTAAATTGATTCCTTCGTTTGGTGATTCCTTCTTCCTTTGGCGATGGATTACATGATCTGATGCCTATCTCACATGTCCTCCTAGCGGTTCCTTCTTTATTGTTACTGCTAAGTCCAATAAGTCTGTCATATAGAACTGAGATACTACCTGAAAAGTGTTAACAGAAGTTCTTACTTGCACAATTGATGGGCATTATTCTAGAGAACTATTCGATTTTTAACCATGTAATAGTCCCACATTATTGGTTGATAGAGAGTCAATATTGATTTTTCCAATGAATCGCTACTAGACGTGGAGGGTTCTCCATTAACTATATTTGCTTCAAGCTGTATGTGGAGAAAAACAACTCTTGTTTTTATTATTGTTTTAGAATACTGTGGTTATAGGGGTGTATTATTAGCCATGTAGTAGAAAAACTTTCCCTATTCTCCGGTCAGTTATGTATGTCTTGGGCCTGTTCAGTCTTACCAATTCTACTGACTGTCGAAAGTCTTTTCTATTTTGACTCTTGATATCTCAACTGTTTCTGCTTTTGCCTCTTCTTGTGAGTGAATTTAAATTTAAATTCAAAATAATAACAATCTTTGTCACTTGAAGCAATTGCATCACATCCTTCCTTCATATCCAAAGAGATAGAAGAAATGGATACTCTTACCAGATCTCTTGGAATATGAGCCTTAAATTTGTTACATCTTTTGCTTCTCTATGATATATTAGGTTCCCGTGACAATGTATGGGGTTTCTGGAAATTATGCCTCGGCATTGTACATCTCAGCTGTAAAAGCTAATGTATTGGAGAAGGTTGAGTCCGAGCTTTCGGACCTTATTGAGGCTTCAAAGAAAAGTCCTAAATTCTCTCAGTTTATGAAGGATCTCTCTGTGCCTACAGAAACGAGAGTGAAGGCTGTGACAGACATCTCTTCACAGGCTAAGTTTGGAGATATCACAAAGAATTTCTTAGGTATGATAAATTATATTGTTATTTTTGAAAGTACTATAATTTCCTTTTTAAAATTTTTAAAGATTTGTAGCTTTAGGGACATTAGAGATGCATAGATAAATAGAATCTCATCGTTCACCTCTTTTTGGAATCACTTGATAGCTGATTCCAAGATACATGGCTCGAGGTACATCCATTTCTTGAAATTGGACTATTCAACTGTTGTTTCAGTTTCAAGATTTTGATCGTGGTTATTTGATTCTTTGTTAACTTGAAGAATCACATCATTGGATATCTATATACTCTGGTGTAGATGAGCAGGTTCCTTTGATCGATGTGAATCTTACTAGCAAATAGTAAATTCTTCTTCAATGTTACTATTGTTGTTTTTTATTATCCTAGCTGCATGGCCATCTCTTCATACTGTTAGCTGAGGCTTGTGTTCTACTGCTTCAGATTAATGCTTTGAGCCAAACAAGACGATCCAAAAGATACATCCCGCTTCATCAAAAAAAAAAAAGATACATCCCTTTTAATTAATTTTGTAGGATTAGTTTGTAAATTTGGCCTATATATAGTGATTAGTAAATACTGTTATGTATTAGAGAAAAACAATAAGAGTGGTAATGTTCTTTTCTAGACGATGAAAGTGATCTAGGTGATGAAATCCAAAAAGAGTCTGGATTAACAATGAATGCTTCACAGTTGACATAGGATCATCATATTCCTGTGTGTCTTTGGTGTCTATTTTAAAATGGCCGGGTGGTTCTTGATCTTGGTGGTTCTGTTTGTTTAATGCATTTGGACATATATTTTGGTTGGATTGGGGTAAGAAAAAAAAATTGAACGAATCTCTTGTTTGGTTTGGAAGATCACAGGATTAGCAGGGGCCTCTGCTCAGTTTGCTCTCTCACGCTGGACTGATCTAGAGAAATTGTTCTAATCTGACCTGTATTTACCCTTTTGCATTTCTGTTAACTCCCTCTGCGCACCAAGTCTGCATAGTCCTTGTTGGTTTTTTTTCCCATTACGTGTTCCGAAATATGTTTTTTTGCCCTAAAAGTATATAAGTCTGATTTTTTTTTGGTAGAGTGACTTGTTAAAAATATTTGAGTAGAGTTATTTTACTTGAAAGATTTATCCTATATGCGAATCGAGTGATATTTTAAGATTTTAGCTGTCTAAACGTATGTGTTTTCAATCTTTATCTTTTTCTGAATGCTACACTATGTGTGGGTATTCTTTAACACTTATTTTAGTTTCCTTTATTTGTGCAAAATGCATGAAGTAACCAAACAATAATGCCGATCAGAGCTTCACTCCACTACGATTTCATATTTCATCTCTTTGTTATTTGTCATGTGGTAGCTGAGCATGTGTATTTTTTATTAACCTGCTTGGCAAATATCTTCTTTCCGTTTATGATCACTTTATTTTTGTCTGACATTTTCTTTCACCTTTGTATTCTAGTTGTTTTGGCTGAAAATGGGAGGCTGAAACATATTGATGCCATAGCAAAAAGGTTTGCCGAGTTAACCATGGCACACAAGGGGGAACTTAAAGCCACTGTAACAACTGTTATTGTAAGTCCACCTATTGGATTATTACAAGTATCGGATAATGAGGACGAAAGCTGTACAAGTATCTTATAAATTGCTTATGGCGTTTTCTTGAAAATTTTTGCATGAAGCAACTGTCTTTTCTAGTGGAAAGAAAGTGACCGCGTTGCAGTTTGCTTCAAAATTCAATATAGGTGCATTTTTTATGTGACTACTCAATGATGCCCAATGTAAATAGTAGGTGGATAGTCCTGTTCTAATATTTCACCGTCTTGTTGTCATTA